>JARQOD010000058.1:0-182729 GCA_033576555.1 Oophaga sylvatica | reverse complement strand
TCAGGCTCAGTATGGATTAGTCCAGAATATAAAAAGCTGAAAAATGGTACTGTATCAGAAGCGTACAGCTGTATAAAGTGTAGGGTAAATTGTAAATCTCCGTATATATTTCCGGAGTCACACACAGATAGTCAGCATGTATTTGTCCGTTATACCAGCCGGCACACGGTAGTGTGTGAGGAGCGTACAGCTCTATACGGTGTGGTAAAAAAATGAACGCTCGGTAACTGTGCAGAAAAAAAGAATAAAATATTAGTGCTGTGTAAAAAGCAGTCTGCACAGCAGTGTACACACAGCAATACAGCTAGCGGGCAGCCTAATAACCAGCGCTGCTGCACACAAGAAAATCCTCCCTGTCACTGGCAGGCAGCCTAATAACCAGCGCTGCTGCACACAAGAGAACCTCCCCTGTCAATGCACACTAACTGTACAGCACAATGGCTATCATCACAAGCACATAAGAACTTCTCTTTCCAGCCCTAACTCTCTCCCTACTGATAACAGCGTCAGCAACCTCTCCCTACTGTTAAGATCGGCAGAAGTAAAATGGCGGTCGGGGTCAGGGCTTTTATAACACTATGACGCCCCCAAAGCAAGCCAATCACTGCAATGCCCTTCTCTAAGATGTTGGTGGACGTTGCCCACAGTGTACGTCCTTGTTCATTGGCTGAGAAAAGGCGCCTGCAAGCATTATCGGAAAATCAAGTTTGGTGCTTGTGTCGACGACCGCATGGCCGACCTTAACGCTATGGTCGGGTTTCGCTCGGCGTTTTGGCGAAAGTCGGCGACTTATGAATCTGACCGACCTGTTTTGCTCAACTCTACTTATGTCCATGTGATATTTCAGCTTTTCTTTTTTAATAAATTTGCAAAACTTTCTACATTTGTTTTTTTTCAGTAAAGATAGAATGCAGAGTGTACATTAATGAGAAAAAATGAACTTTTTTGCATTTACCAAATGGCTGCAATGAAACAAAGAATGAAAAATTTTAAAGGATTTGAATACTTTCCAAACCCACTGTACATATAACCCCTCTAGACCTTTGACACAGCGTGTGCGTCTGAAGTCGTGCCAATCCACCTGTGACGCATATGCTTTGTCATGGAAGGATCGCGTTCCTGCGGGTCGGGTGACCGGGCACTGAAAGTTCACCTGACCCACAGGCACAAGACCCTTTGTGCTTCACCACAGGGGGTGGCTGGAGACGAGATCTGACCCCCCCCACACTGAGCAACGGGGCAATCGGCCCCCACCACCGTGATGGCGGCGACCTGTTCGCGTCATCACTCTCTGCTCCCCTCCTCCTTGCCTCCACTCCCCAGCCTTACCGATCCCCCCTCACCTCCCCGGGACTGCAATGTCCCTGGGTCTGTCCCGGTGTCCCTCCAGGATTCTTCATGGGCGCATGCGCAGTGCGCTCGCCGGACGGCTGATTCCATACATTTATTTTTATCACTCTCCCAGTGATCAAAAAAAAAAGTAAATAAACTCCCCCTTTATCACCTCCATAGGTAGGGACAAATAATAAAATAAAGAAAATATTTTTTTTATTTTTCTATTAGGGTTAGGGTTAGCATTAGGGTTAGAATTAGGGTTATGGTTAGAATTAGGGTTAGGGTTGGAATTAGGGTTAGGGTTGGAATTAGGTTTAGGGTTGGGATTAGGGTTAGGCTTGTGGTTAGGGTTATGGTTAGGGTTGGGATTAGGGTTAGGGGTGTGTTGGGGTTAGGGTTATGGTTGGGATTAGGGTTAGGGGTGTGTTGGGGTTAGGGTTGGTATTAGGGTTAGGTTTGTGGTTGGGTTAGGTTAGGGTTGGGTTAGGGTTAGGGTGTTTAGGGTTAGGGTATGGTTAGGGTTGGAGTAGGTTAGGGGTGTGTTGGAGTTAGAGTAGTTGAGGGTTTTCCATTATTTAGGCACATCAGGGGGCCTCCAAACGCGACATTGCGCCACTATTCATTCCAGCCAATTTTGCGTTCAAACGTCAAACAGTGCTCCCTTTATTCCGAGCCCCGATGTGTGCCCAAACAGTGGTTTACCCCCACATATGGGGTATCAGTGTACTCAGGAAAAATTGCACAACAAGATTGGTGGTCTAATTTCTCCTGTTACCCTTGGGAAAAAAAAATTAGGAACTAAAAAAAATTATTTTTGTGGAAAAAAATGATTTTTTATTTTCACGGCTCTGCGTTATAAAATTCTGTGAAGAACTTGGAGATTCAAAGTGCTCACCACACATCTATATGAGTTCCTTGGGGGATCTAGTTTTCAAAATGGGATCACTTGTTGGGGTTTCTACTGTTTAGGCACATCATGGGCTCTGCAAACATAACATGACGCTCACAGACCATTCCATCAAGTCGGCATTTCAAAACGTTACTACTTCCCTTCTAGTCCCGACGTGTGCCCAAACAGTGGTCCACCCCACATATGGGGTACCAGCGAACTCAAGACAAGCAGGACAACAACTTTTGGAGTCCAATTTCTCCTGTAATCTTGTAAAAATAAAAAATAGATTTATTCACGACTGCGTATAAACTTCTGAAGCCCCGGGAGTCAGTGCTCACTGTGCATCTAGATAAGTTACTTATGGGGTCTAGTTTCCAAAATGGGGTCATTTGTGGGGGAGCTCCAAAGTTTAGGCACACAGGGGTCTCCAAACACAACATGGTGTCCGCTAACGATTGGAGCTAATTTTCCATTAAAAAGGTAAAATGGTGCTCCATCACTTCTGAGCCCTGCCGTGCGCCCACACAGTGGTTCCCCCCCACATATGGGGTACCAGCGTACTCAGGATAAACTGGACAACAACTTTTGGGGTCCAATTTATCCTGTTACCCTTGGGAAAATAAAAAATAGCGGGCTAAAAAGTCAGTTTTGAGGAAAAAAAAATGATTTTTTTATTTTCACTGTCTGCGTTTATAAACTTCTGTGAAGCACTTAGGGGTTCAAAGTGCTCACTACACATCTAGATAAGCTCCGTGGGGGATCTAGTTTCCAAAATAGGGTCACTTGTGGGGGGTTTAAACTGTTTAGGCTCAGGGGCTCTGCAAACGCAACATGATGCCCACAACATTCCATCAAGTCTGCATTCCAAAATGGCGCTCCTTCCCTTCTGAGCTCTCCCATGCGCCAAAACAGTGGTTCCCCCCACATATGGGGTATCAGTGTACTCAGGACAAATTGCACAACAACTTTTGTGGTCCAATTTCTCCTGTTACCCTTGTGAAAATAAAAATAGCGAGCAAAAAAATCATTTTTGAGGGAAAAAATGATTTTTTTTAGTTTCACTGCTCTGCGTTATAAACTTATGTGAAGCACTTGGGGGTTCAGAGAGCTCACCACACATCTAGATAAGTTCCTTAAGGGGTCTAGTTTGCAAAATGTGTCACATGTGGGGGGTTTCACTGTTTAGGCACACAGGGGCTCTCCAAACGGTCATGGTGTCCGCTAACGATTGGAGCTAATTTTCCACTCAAAAAGTCAAATGGCGCTCCTTCCCATCTGGGCCCTGCCGTGCGCCCAAACAGTGGTTTATGACCACATATGAGGTATCGGTGTACTCAGGAGAAATTACCCAACAAATTTTAGGATACATTTTATCCTGTTGCCATGTGAAAATGAAAAAACTGAGGCTGAAAGAAAATTTTGTGAAAAAAAAGTATGTTTTTGTTTTTACGGATCAATTTGTGAAGCACCTTGGTGTTCAAAGTGCTCACTATGCATCTAGATAAGTTCCTTGGGGGGTCTAGTTTCCAAAATGGGGTCACTTGTGGGGGAGCTCCAATGTTTAGGCACACAGGGACTCTCCAAATGCGACATGGCAACCGCTAAATATTCCAGCGTACTTTCCATTCAAAAAATCAAATGGCGCTCCTTCCCTTCTGTCCCTGCCGTGCGCCCAAACAGTGGTTTATGACCACATATGAGGTATCGGTGTACTCAGGAGAAATTGCCCAACAAATTTTGGGATCCATTTTATCCTGTTGCCCACGTAAAAATGAAAAAATTGATGCAAAAGAAAATTTTTGTTGGAAAAATTAAAATATCCATTTTTTCCTTCCACGTTGCTTTAGTCCTGTGAAGCACTTGAAGGGTTAATAATCTTTTTGAATGTAGTTTTGAGTAGCTTGAGGGGTGCAGTTTTTACAATGGTGTCACTTTTGGGTATTTTCTGCCATATAGACCCCTCAAAGTGACTTCAAATGTGAGGTGGTTCCTAAAAAAATGGTTTTGTAAATTTTGCTGTAAAACTGAGAAATCACTGGTCTTTTTTTAACCCTTATAACTTCCTAACAAAAAAAATTTTGTTTCCAAAATTGTGCTGATAAGTAGACATGTGGGAAATGTTATTTATAACTATTTTGTGTCACATAACTCTCTGGTTTAACAGAATAAAAATTAAAAATTTGAAAATTGCAAAATTTTCTAATTTTTGCCAAATTTCCATTTGTTTCACAAATAAACGCAAAAATTATCGACCTAAATTTACCACTAACATGAAGCCCAATATGTCTCGAAAAAACATTCTCAGAAACGCTAGGATCCGTTAAAGCGTTCCTGAGTTATTACCTCATAAAGGGACACTGGTCAGAATTGCAAAAAATGGCAAGGTCTTTAAGGTCAAAATAGGCTGGGTAATGAAGGGGTTAAAGACAAGAGCACCAGAAAGCACTGATTGTTATGTTTACCAAAATAACCAAATATAACAAATAATATATGGCCATTGGAAGATGTGGAATAAAGGATTGTACAAATGAAGTTTTTTTATAGGGACCGATAAAGAGACAATCAATGGAGGGTACATATTAGGCCGGAGTAACACTAGCGAGAAATACGGACAAGTGCAATGCGAGAAAAAATCGCATTGCACTCGGATCAATGTTAATCTATGGGGCAGCTCCCTCAGCCGATTTTTTTTCTTGGCCGTTTTATACGTGCAAGTGAAATCGCAGCATGCTACGATTTGCACTATATCGTCCAAGAATCGCCAATGCAAGTCTATGGGAGCGAAAAAAATACGGATTACACACAGACCACACATGTGACTTGCGAGAAATACGCCCTGGTGTCCTTTAGAAAAGCCGGCAATTCAGTGCGCTATACTGTAAAATCACACTGACATGTTTAATAAAGAATGAAAATACATATAACACATAAATATATATATATATATATATATATAATATTTATTTATAGTTCATACACTTCTACATAGCATAATAGCCGCTAATTCAATTGCCGGCTTCTGTAAAATCATTACAGAACCCGACATGAAATGACACATGGTTTACATACAGTAAACCATTTCATTTCATGTAGTTTGATATATGGTTTTCATTATCAATTATATGAGTGTATGTGTGCAAAATTTCATACATGTAGGTGTTAATTTAATGTGTAAATTCGTTGAAAAAAATGCATGAGCTCCCGCGGTATTTTCTCTGCCAGACAGGGAAAGTCAATGACTAAAGACAGATAATAATAGCCTAGGGAGGGAGCATTGTTTTTGTCCCCCCTGGCTACTAACATCTGCCCCCAGCCACCCCAGAAAAGGCACATCTATTATTAGATGCGCCTTTTCTGGCACTTAGCCCGTCTATTCCCATTGCCTTTAGTGGTGGCTAAGAGTACAAAAAAACAAGTCACACACCTATTATTAAAAATAAAGGAATTTAAGAAGCATATTTTTATCCCCATTATGTCATTTATTAACCTGTAAAGTAAATGACAATCACTTCTTTAAAATAAAAGTTTTGAATTTTTATAAGCCACCGGTTAATCAAGGTTCAGAACAAAATGGCAAAGGAGGCTGGAATAGAGGTCTGTCCTCTTCAGTGATGAGTCCAGTTTTTGTATTGGATGCAACGATAGCCAGAGAGTGGTCTGGAGACTGACGGGGACCATGCAAGAAGAAGTGTTAATGAGAAAACATCACACTGGTCCTACGCCCGTGATTGTACTGTGGGGTGGCATAATGTACGGTAGCTGAACCCCTATAATCTTTATTCCAGGAACACTAATAGCTCGGAGTTGCAGTGGTCTGGCCAGTTCTCCAAAGTATCACAGGAGCTGTTTTTCAACACACAGACAACCCCAGGCTGAATATTGCCTGTGGTACTGTGAGCTGCCTGCGTGGTCTAAACATGCTCTCATGTTCTGCTGCGTCTCTGGACTCCTCTCCCATTGAGCACATCTGAGACATTCTTGGTTGGCAATTTCAAAGGAAGCTGCCAGCAGCAAATCTTGAGGATTTTTTGCCCGAGTGCATTCAGTATGGCAGAACATTTCTCAGATGACAATTAGTAACCTCACTTGATAAGAAACCAAAGCGAGTAAGTGTATTTTTACACAAGCCACTTATACTCAATACTGAAAAGATGGAGCTGTGTGGAAAATTGTGTTTTCATTTTTCATCATTTCCAAATTACTTACATGTTTTTCGATCCTGTGATTTTCATAATTCAACAACTTTTCTTTCTAGGTGTTACAATTTTAATACTGAGGAGTGTGGTAAGTCTGGCATATTGTGGTAAGTCTCCACCACTGCTCTCAAGGTTTAGCATTGCCTGCCAGGCTGACATCACGTCAACAGCACAGCACCAATCAGTAAGCTGGCTTTGACTGCCATGCTTTCAATGTGACATCAGCGCCACAGCCAATGCCAGACATCAGGAGCATTGGTAGAGACTCACCGGTGAACCCCAGGACGGCGAGTCCAACACAGTTAGGTTTTTTTAAGCCGAATGCAGTGATGGACATATTTTTTTGTACGTTAACAACCCCTTCAATGGTAATGGTCTGTTATTCTATTAATGATTATGCTTACCAGCAAGGTGGTGCAAACTATGGGAAGCCTGATGCTGAGCAAACAGACAGTGGGTGCAAGAAATACCTGGTAGTCAGGCATGCAGGGAAACAGGAATCAGTAGCTGACTGGCATTTTATGGTTTATGAAGTTAAAAAGTAATCTAGATCATGCAGAGAAGTGAGGCAGATGGATGTCTAAGAATGGGATCAGGCAGGAAGCTGTTCAGGAGCAAGCCAAGATCAATTCTTAATAATGATTCAGTGTTTATTGAAAAAAAATATACCTTTGTTTTTTTGGCAGATAACTGGCGCATGATCTCAGAGAAAACCTGATATTTTCAGATTTTAATGCAAATGATACTAGTATCACACCTGATACTTTTGAAGAGCATCCAATTATGCCAGACATACCTCCAGGACTTCTTAAGAAAAATAAATATAACCAAAGGGATGGTGAACGTCAAAGAGCACATAATAGAAAGAAGCAATTTTCATGTTTAGAATGTGGGAAATGTTGTAAATCGAAGTATGATCTTACTAATCATCAGAGAATTCACACAGGGGAGAAGCCATTTTCATGTTCAGAGTGTGGGAAATGTTTTGCGGACAAATCAACTCTTGCTCAGCATCTGAAAATTCATACAGGGGAGAAACCATTTTCATGTTCAGAATGTGGGAAATGTTTTATAATGAAATCAGATCTTATTAAACATCAGAGGACTCACACAGGGGAGAAGCCATTTTCATGTTCAGAGTGTGGGAAATGTTTTACAGGGAAATCAAATCTTGTTAGACACCAAAGAATTCACAAAGGAGAGAAGCCATTTTCATGTTCAGAATGTGGGAAATGTTTTACAGGGAAATCAAATCTTGTTAGACATCACAGATGTCACACAGGGGAGAAACCATTCTCATGTTTAGAATGTGGAAAATGTTTTTATCGGAAAACACTTCTTGCTGCACATCTGAAAATGCACACAGGAGAGAAGTCATTTTCATGTTTGCAATGTGGTAAATGCTTTTCTTCAAAATATGATCTTGTGAAACATGAGGCAATTCACACAGGGGAGAAACCATTTTCATGTTCTGAATGTGGAAAAAGTTTTCAACTGAAAAAAACTCTTACTACACATCTGAGAATTCACACAGGAGAAAAGCCATTTTCATGTTCAGAATGTGGGAAATGTTTTACAGTAAAATCAAGTCTTGTTAGACATCACAGATGTCACACAGGGGAGAAACCATTCTCATGTTCAGTATGTGCAAAATCTTTTCAACAGAAAAAACTACTTACTAGACATCTAAGAATTCACACAGGGGAGTAGCCAGTGGCGTAGCAACTGTTTGTGGCGCCCGGGGCGGCAAATTTTAGGCCACACCCCTAGCCACACCCATTTCACTGGTCACACCCATATCCACGCCCTGACCACACCCACTTAGCACTGCTGATCACACTGTTTTATAAACAATAATTATAAACACATACCTCTCAACCGTCCCGGTTTCAGCGGGACAGTCCCGATTTCGGGACCCTGTCCGCTGTCCCGGCCAGGCGGTTTACTTTCCGCATTAGAATCGTACATACGGAAACCCCGGGGACCTCCCACACATTCTGGCAGCCACAAGTCACGTTCCATCGCTGATCTCATTTCCCCAGGATGTGGGGATCTCACCAGCTATGAGGCGCTCCATTCAATACCCGGCTCTCACTGAGCGAGACAGGCAGGATCTGGGGATCTCTTCATCTGTTGAACAGATCCCATGTTGAGATCCCCACATCCTGCTTGTCTCGCTCAGTGAGAGTCGGGTATTGTATGCAGCGGTCCATACAATACCCGGCTCTCACTCCAACAGATCCAGCGGCTTGATGCGTCGCCGTTCTGAAGACTCTCCCGAGAATGAGTTACAGTAACTGCTGCTGTAAGCTGACCGCCGGAAATGAGGTCAGCGGTCATTTCCAGCGTTCAGCTGACTTACAGCACGTCACCTCCGGTGGAACGTGACATGTGGCTGCCAGAACGTGTGGGAGGTCCCCGGGTTTCCGCATGTACGATTCTAATGCGGGAAAGTAAACCTCCCGGCCGGGACAGGGACCCAGCCCTACACAGATAACAGCATTCGCTCCGTCCCCACGCAGACCCATGCACATAATGGCACCCCTCCTTCCCCCCTGCAGCCCCCAAGCACACAGATCCCGCAAGTAACAGGACCCTTGTACATGCGCGGCTCCGCTCTTTGTGGCCCTGTACACACACGGCTCCGCTCCACACACCTCACACGCACAAGGCTCCGCTCCGTACACCTCGTACACACGGCTCCGCTCCGTACACTTCGTACACACACGACTCCGCTCCGTACACCTGCGCTCCGTACACCTCGTACACACACGGCTTTGCTCCGTACACCTCGTACACACACGGCTCCGCTCCGTACACCTCGTACACACACGGCTCCGCTCCGTACACCTCCGCTACGTACACCTCGTACACACACGGCTCCGCTCCGTACACCTCGTACACACACGGCTTTGCTCCGTACACCTCGTACACACACGGCTCCGCTCCGTACACCTCGTACACATGGCTCCGCTCCGTACACCTCGTACACACGGCTCCGCTCCGTACACCTCATGCACACACAGCTCAGCTACATCCACACTGTAAACCCCTTATGATCCCACATATAAACTTACCATCATCCAGCACCATGACGACCAGTACAGCAGCTTCCTGGTTCCTGCACACAGGGGCCTGATCATGTGACACCTAACTCTTCCCCTCCTGTGACCTCATCACAGGTCCTGTTAGCACCTTTACAAAGCACAGCAATGGTAAATGCTGGCTGTGCGAAGTTGGGAGGGCAAGGAAGGGGTGCATGGGGGGCGTGACGACTTCTCACTGCAGGACACATAGTGTCCTGACCGAGCCAGTGAGCGGTGGGAGGGGTTAGAATCGGGACTGTTGGGGTATGGAATTGCTGCTGCTGCGCCGCCCCCACACACACGTGCCGCCTGGGGCGGACCGCCACGCTACGCCACTGGGAGTAGCCATTTTTCTGATCAGAATCTGGGAAATGTTTTACAGACACATCAAATCTAGTTACACATTGGAGAAGTCACAGAGGGAGAAGTAACTTATTTTCTGAAGGTGGGGAAATTTTCTTACATACAGAATTTATTTTTAAAGGGTATGCCACACTAAACAAGACCGCTAACGAGATCGCTAAAATACGTCACTATTTAGCGATCTCGTTAGTGACGTCGTTGTGTGTGGCATGTAGCAACGACGTGGCCCCTGCTGTGATCTCGTTGATCGTTCACTAGAGTTCTGGACCGTAATTTGATCATTGGCGTCCCGCTGGTGAGCCTATATCGCTGTGTCTGGCACCTTTTGTGAATGATGTGCGCTGTTTTGTACATCGCAATGACCGCCAAAGTCGTTAAGGAGATCGCTAACCGCTTATGCGTTGTTAATGAGATCGTCCAGTTTGGCAGCTACTAGCGACATTAAAACGATCACACCAACGATCTCATTAGTATGCGTCGTTATCGGGATCGTTAGCGGGATCGTTTAGTGTGGCAGTACCTTTACTCAGAGAAATCACACGAGTAGGTAGACACTTTCTTTGAAATCATTTACTTGGCAAATTATATGAGTAACAGTCAATTTAAATTCACATGTCGTCATACAAGAGAAATGGAAAACAATTTAAAGAACTTAATGATGACTAATAAATGTAAGCAATAACCAATAAACATCTGTTATCAAAAAACAAACAATGGAAATAAAACATCTATAACCTGATTGGGCAATAGATACGTGAGGGTTGAAAGAAGTAGGAATGTTGGTATCACGCTTGTGTCTCTGGTTTTCCGTTGCATATTTATGGAGCTTGTATGTATTTGGAGTCACAATCTGGAATGGTATCAGGAATGTAACCATAGTACATGTACCTTTCTATCCCACTGGCAGTATTGGATAAAAGTCATCATTTCCACACATCCACTACTGTCTGATTCAGGGGGCATGACTTGGTACCAAGTTAGTGGTGATGGTGGCAAGATTGCAGTATGAGGCATCTAAATGCTTTAGGTCAATGGTACCCATCAAATTCTCGAAACGTGTAATTCCCAAGATACGTGCTAACTCCATTGGCCTTTACATATTTAGGGTTTGCAGGGAATACAGCTGCAGGAGCATATTACACTCTGAAGTAGTAGAAAGTGTAACGAATGGAAACGGAGGCACAGATGGTGAAGTGCACATTCGTTTACTGAAATTTTTGTGGATCCACGGGACCACTGCCTGGGGGGCTCCGAAGGGGGAGTGACTAAGCGAGTCCCAGACCTACGTAATAAGACCCCTCAAACAGGGCCAGAATGGAAGGTGCAGGAGACACAAGGTGCTACCTCCAGTCAGACCCCGGGTACGTGGAAGCTGACTCGACTGGACTGGAGGGCTGGCTGGTACTGCAAGTAACAGAGAACCCGGCAGCAGGTGAGCAGCAGAAGCAGGTAACGGACAGCTTCTGGCACGAGGAGATTCGGGAGATGCTGGCATAGTCCTGGAAGGCATGGGAAGAGTCGTAGGACACTCTGAGGAGACAAATCAGTATTATTGAGATGTAGCAGCGTACTGACATGCAGATACAGGAACCTGAGAACTAGCAACAGGAAACACTTGTTGCTCAGGCACCTTTGCTCTTAGGGAACATATTAACATGAGACGCTCAGCCATTAGCTGAGACCAATTTTTGAAAAAGGCACTCTGTCTCTTTAAGAGACCAGGAGTGCGCATGCACCCTCCGTGACATGCCCGGAGGCCTGCGGGGAGCGCGCAAGGTTCCGGAAGCAGCAGTAGGAGCAGACAGCACGGGACATAGGACAGGAGACCGGTGTCCCCGCCAGACACCGCACCATAGAAAAGAACCCAAAGCCACAGGTGAGGACAGGGGTACTACAGAAAGTAGATAAATTATGCAGTAGAACGCAACAGGGTTTGTCTTGTTGATTTTAGTGAAAGGCTCCGAGCCTAGATCAAGCTAAGACATCGATTGGACAAATATCTTGGTCTGACCATTCTTGACTTTCTTTACCTTACCCTCCCTTGATGGCCTTCATCGCCCATGGACCTGACGAATTAATGAAATTTACTTAAAGTCCAAATTTGCGTAATGGACATTTATAATTTGAGTTGACTAATGCTCCAGCTGTCTTTCATTACTTTTTATAAGTGACATCTTCAGTCACCTGGTAGGTAGATTTGTTGTAATCTATCTTGATGACATATTTATTTATTCACCTTACGGTGAGTCACATCATGTAAATGTCAGGCAGGTCTAACAGATACTCAGAAACAATAAATGATTTGTCAAACCAGAAAAATGTATGTTCTCAGTTGAGGATATCCCTCTTCCAGAATAAGTTTTATCGTCCACCAGGTTTTGCATGTATCCGGCGAAAATCTAGGCGGTATTGGATTGGTATCGGTCTAAGGATTTGAAGGCGTTAAAAAAGGTTTTTGGGTTTTGCTAACTACTACCGTGAGTTCGTCAAAAACGTTTTGGCAGTGGCCAGACCTATGAAGGATATAACCAGGAAAGTAACAGACTTTTCCAAGTGGTCTAGTCTGGTCAGTGAGGCATTTGATACCTTGAAGGAGTGTTTTGCATCTGTGCCGATTCTCATACAGCCTGACATCAGTCAGCCATTTATTATATAAGTTGATGCGTCTGAACTGGGGGTGGAGACTATTGTCGCAAGGTACATCTCCTGGTAAATGGCAGCCATTTGCATACTCTTCTAAAAATCTGTCATCTACGGATGGAAATTATGACTATGGTAACAGGGAACTCTTGTCAATCAAATTGCCCTTTGAAAAGTGGCATAATTTTCTGGAGGGTGCAGTTCACCTGGATATGGTAATCACGGATTATAAGAATCTTGTATATTTAGAGTCTACAAAACATCTAATGCCTAGACAGGCAAGATGGGTATTGTTCTTCACCAGGGTTGGTGGAGATAATTGTGAATCGGTTCCATACTACAAAAAGGGGTGCTTATTGCGTCTATATGCTCTGATCTTGAGAAAGAGGTCATTGAGGCTCAGTGGGTTGTTTGTATCTGTGAATCTCCATCTGAGAGTTCTTAGTAAACATCATGATTCGGTCTTGGTCAGACATCCCGGTAATAAAGCCACCACAGATCTTCTTACTCTGTGTTTTTGGTGCTCATTGGTACATCAGGTTGGCCGTGAGTATGTAGCAGTCTGCAATGTCTGTGTGTTTTCTAAAACCTCTCATACACATCATTCTTGGTCTTTCCAACTATTGGTGATTCCAGGTAGACCTTGGATTAATTTATCAGTTGATTTTATTACTGATCAGGTAATACTGTAGTTTCGGTGGTGGTGGACAGATTTAGTAAAATGTCACATTTCATTAGGCTACCTGCTTTACCTAATGCCAAGACCTTGGCTCAATTTTTCATTATAGAGATTGTAAAATGACATGGGATCCCTACTGATATTGTTTCTGATTGAGGGGTGCAGTTTATTTCCATATTTTGGAGGGCGTTTTGCACTAGTTTGGGGAATCATCTGTCGTTCTCTAAAGCAAATCACCCACAGTCTAATGGGAAAACTGAACGTGTTAACCAGAATCTTGAGACTTATTTTAGGTGTTTTTGTTTTGTGTCTAAGAATCAGGAGGATTGGGTTACTTACTTACCTCTAGCTGAATTAGCGGTAAATAATCGTCGTCATGAGTCTACTGGTAAGTCCCCTTTTTTTGGGGCATTCATCCTCAGTTCAGCTGATTTAATAGGAATCGTTCTTCTGGAATACCTGAAGAATGGTTTTCATCATCAATTATGTCTATGTGACAAGGGGTTCATGATAATTTGAGGACGATGGAGTTCAAATATAAGAAGGTTTCCTCTTGAATCTGGGTCCGACGTTCTTCGGCCCTCATAAAATTGTGACCGTCGTCAATGCCTTAGCATTCCGTCTTGCTTTGTCTCCCACTTTTAGGATCCATAATGTGTTTCATCAATCTCTACTCAAAAAATACTCATTGTCAGAGTAGCTTTTGCTGCACGTCTGGAGGTTGTTGGTTGTTTTTTGAGAAGGCGTTTGTTGGATTTATCTCAGACTGTTGCTAGGTTTTGCATGTGTGCTAATTCCCCTTGTTCTCCTACTTTGGGTTTACTCCATACTCCACTTCACGCTGTTGTTTGTGTGAGTATATTTTGTATGAGTGGTATTTTCCTTTATCCCTGTTCATATTACCTTGTTAGTCTTTTTGGTGTATTAAGGTACACTACCACTCCCCTACTCCCTGGGTGGATTCAGGAGCTAAGGCAAGGTATGTGGCCCCCGGCGTCTTCAACATCAGAATTAATCCAGGCAACAGGGTGAGCTACGGTGACCTTGCGCTAAGGACAGGAAAGAAATCCCTTGTCCCGGGACAGCCGACAACAGATTCATGACAGTAGCTATCAGAGATAACCCTAATATTCTTGGCATCCTGGTTGGAAAAGGACAGTGTAAATTGGCTCTATTTGCTGATGATCTCCTTTTGTTCATCTCACAGCCTCGGATCACCTTCCCTCATTGATTAAAGAATTTGAAGTCTTTGGCCACCTTAGCAAATTCAAGGTCAATTATTCTAAGTCAGAGGGGCTCAATATTACGCTGCCAAATGATTAGGTAAAACTTTTAACAAAAAATGTCCCTCTTAAATTGCAGAATATGGCCTTGAAATATCTGGGCGTGGTGGTTCCATTGGACCCTTCTAAAATTTACTTTTTAAACTATCTCTTAGACAGAACTACAAAAGACGTAGATATGATAAAGGGAGGCTCTCTTAATTTGGACTTATTAACACCCTTAAATTGGATGTCTTACCCCAATTTCTGTGTATGTTTCAGATGATTCCCATAGTCCTCCCTCCTGTTTTCTTCTCTAGATTCAAATTAGTAATTTGAAATTTTTTGGGGGAGGTCATAGACCAAGGATAGGCATCTCTACCCTATATAGACATAAAAATGCAAGAGGAGCAGGTCTTCGTAACTTTAAATTATACCACAGGGCAGCCATTTTGATGAGACTGATTGGCAGTTTCACAGTACACATACACAATGGGTGAATATCAAACAGGAAACCTCAGATCTACCTTTGCTGAATCTCCCTTGGATTAGCCAGAAGAATAGAAGTCAAATTGAACAAGAAGCTGACTTTTTGAAAATAGTTTTAAGATCTCGGGACCTGACAACTAAAAAGGGCTCTCTCTTTCGACAGAGGACCACTTACTCCCCTCTTTTATAATCCGGAATTTCCTCTGGGTTTGCATACTAAACATTTTATGTGCTGGAAGGCATCAGAGGACCCCAGCTTTTATCACGTGTTTAAGGGAACTGCACTGCCCCCCATCTCTTCCCACCTGTCATTCGACAGCAATACCTCATTTCTAGAATACTTTCAGTTGAAATCTTTCCTTTTCTGCTATGGTAGAGGATTGTTGCTTATGTCTACACCTACCCAATTTGAAAAACATTGTCGCCTGCCCATGTTGTATCTCTTATATATACTTTCCTAAACCAAAATGAGGAATTGGACAACACAAAATAAATGGAGAGATGGACTGAGGAGCTGCGGATTGACATATTTGGTGTTGAGTAGAGAAGGGCATTTCTATTTTCGCATAAATTCTCTATGGCTTGCTCAGCTCAGAAAAAAAACTACAAAAGCTTGACTCACTGATTGTCACGGGGCAGTTGTAGAAATACAGGGGACAAGTAACCTGGGCCCTTGAACTGCCCCTAAGGCTAAGGAAGGGCACTGTCTTTCCTTAACTTGGGGGTACACTTGAAGGTAGTGAGGCCAAAGCCACCAACCTGTCCCTGTCTCCTGTTTAGCCCTGAGCTAAACCCACCAACCCCCTCCCTAGGAGGTGAGACAGCGAATAATGTGAATAACACCAAAACAACAAAAGGAAAGACAGACACCTAGGGGTTAAATAACTAAATAATAACACTTAGCTTTTTCTGCTGCAAAGCATCGCACAGCAGGGTAAGGCACCAGAACTAGGAAATAGCAGACAAACCACTACGCTCAGTAGCACCTGGCTCCAGCTTGGTTGGTTTCCAAAGGAAGCAATATCACCAACAGTCAGCTGAGGCCTCAGATGACCTTTTAAAGGATGAAGGGAGTGGTCACAGCCTTCTCCTGAAAAGTCAGAATCCATGCAATTACACCAGCGGCCACGGGGGAAAAGACTGACATTAACCCCCGGTGGCCTGAAAGGAAAAAGGTTTTAGTATGCAGAGAGAGAGATCTGCCACAGATCCAAATGTGGATCGTGACACTGGTACCGGTGCCCAGCTAACCTACATGCTGTTTCCCCTCAGTATCTGACAGATGTTGGCGTTGTGGTAAAGATAGAAGCACTATGCTACAAACACACATGGTCAAAATTGTTGGTACCTCTCGTTTAATGAAAGAAAAACCTGCAATGGTCACAGAAATAACTTGACTCTGACAAAAGTAATAATAAATAGAGTTGAGCGAAACAGGTCGGTCAGATTCAAAAGTTGCCCACTTTCGCCACAGTAGGGTTTAGTTGGCCGAAACATGACCATAGCGTGCAGTCGGCCATGCGGTCGGCAAAACGAGCGCCAAAGTCGGTTTTCCCAGAATGCTTTCAGGCGCATTTTTTCAGCCAATGAGCAAGGACGTTCACTGTGGGCAACGAGATGACATGTACAGCGTCCACCACCATCTTAGAGAAGGGCATTGCAGTGATTAGCTTGCTTTGGGGGCGTCATAGTGTCTATAAAAGCCCTGAGCGCCGACCTCCATTTTACTTCTGCCGATCTTAACAGTAGGGAGAGGTTGCTGACACTGTTTATCAGTAGGGAGAGAGTTAGGAAAGGGAAGTTCTTCTGTGCTTGTGCTGATAGCAATTGTGCTGTACAGTTAGTGTGCAGTGACAGGGGAGGATTTTCTTGTGTGCAGCAGCGCTGGTTATTAGGATGCCTGATAGCTGAATTGCTGTGTGTACACTGCTGTGCAGACTGCTTTTTACACAGCACTAATACTTTTATTCTTTTGTTCTGCACAGATACCGAGCGTTCATTTTTTCCCACACCGTATAGAGGTGTACGCTCCTCACACACTACCGTATACCGGGTGGTCTCACGGACAAATACATGCTGACTATCTGTGTGTGACTCCGGCAATATATACGGAGCTTTAAAATTACCCCAACACCGTATACAGCTGTACGCTTCAGATACAGTACCCTTTTTCTGCTTTTTGTATTCTGGTCAAATCCATACTGAGTGTGCGTCTGTGTGTTACTCCGGAAATATATACGGAGCTTTAAAATTACTCCAACACTGTATACAGCTGTACGCTTCTGATACAGTACCCTTTTTCTGCTTTTATATTTTGGTCTAATCCATACTCAGTGAGCGTCTGTGTGTTACTCCAGAAATATATACGGAGATTTAAAATTACCCCAACACTGTGTACAGCTGTACGCTTCTGATACAGTACCGTTTTTCTGCTTTTTAGTCTTATTTTCTGCACAGTTACCGAGCGTTCATTTTTTCCCACACCGTATAGAGCTGTACGCTCCTCACACACTACCGTGTACCGGCTGGTATCATGGACAAATACATGCTGACTATCTGTGTGTGACTCCGGAAATATATACAGAGATTGAAATTTTCCCGTCCACCATATACACCTGTCCGCTTCTGATACAGTACCGTATATCTGCTCTTTATATTACGGTCAAATCCATACTGAGTGAGCGTCTGTGTGTGACTCCGAAAATATATACGGAGATTTAAATTTTCCCGTACACCGTATACAGCTGTCCGCTTCTGATACAGTACCGTAAATCTGCTGGTATTTTTGGTACATTTTCCCAAACATGAGAAAGTATGGTGGAAGAGGCCGCGGACGTGGGTGGGGGGGCAGCTGGTACTGATGGTGGTGGTGGTGCATCTGCTGGTAGTGCCAAAAGCACAATAGCACCTAATGCAGGAGGTGTTGAGCCTGCATCATCGTCTGGCTCCAGAAGGCCTGGAGTTCCAAAAACGTGTTCAAAAAACAAAAACAGTTGCAGGACATCTTGGCCAGATGGTCAAATTAGCACAGTGTGCAAGCCCTGAAAATTTATCCCATAGTAGGAAGAGTGCAGTGTGGCACTTTTTTGACCAAAATCCTATTGATGAGGCAAAGATTATCTGTAAGAAGTGCGGAAGGACCTTTAGCCGAGGGAAAAATCTCAGAAAATTGAATACCAGTTGCATGCTTAGACAGTTAAACACCATGCACTTGCAAGCGTGGACGGACTACAAAACCTCACTGGCTTTGAACGCCTACATTGCCAAACTGATCTCATTAGAGATGATGTCCTTCCGTTTGGTTGAAAGCGCAGCGTTCCGAGAGCTCATGGCCTATGCTGTCCCATACTATGACCTACCCAGTTGGCACTTCTTTTCTAGAAAAGCCATCCCTGCCCTCCACCTGCATGTGAAAGACCGCATTTTCCATGCACTCAAACAATCAATGAGTGAATGGATGCATGGGCCAGTAGGCATGGCCAGAGCCGTTACGTGTCCATCACTGTGGGTGGGACAGTGCTGCCTAGCCCACGGTATAGGCAACAGTTGGCTGTAGGCGTTCGACCCTCCTACTCCTCCAGAAGCAAAAGCTCGTTGACAGAGCGCAGTCACTTGAGCACTCCATCCGCAGCTGCCAGTGTTGCACACGAGGTGTCCCACTATCGAACAGCTAGTGGTAAGCGTCAGCAGGCTGTTTTAAAGATGATGTCTTTGGGAGATAAGAGACACACCGCGGAGGTACTGGCCGACTACTTGCAGCGAGAAACTGAGTCATGGCTGGGCAGTCTACATCCTGAGCCAGGCAAGGTAGTCAGTGATAATGGCCGTAATTTTGTGGCGGCCATAGCCCTGGCAAAACTCAGACACATACCTTGCCTGGCTCACACCTTGAACCTGGTGGTGCAGTGCTTCATAAATAATTATCCGGAGTTACCAGCCCTGCTCCATAAGGTGCGAAGACTGTGCTCACACATCTATCGCTCGCCCGTAAACTCCAGTCATATGCAGAGGCTGCAGCGATTGCTCCACCTCCCCAAGCACCGCCTAATCATAGAACACCATGCACATGGTTGAGAGGCTGTGCGAACAGAGGCAGGCTGTAATGCATTTGTGGGAGGATACACGGGCAGGCAGTTTGAGGGCAGACATCGAGTTGTCGGGTGTGCAGTGGTCAAAGCTGAAAGACCTCTGTAAAGTCCTTCAGTGTTTTGAGGAATGCACACAGTTGGTAAGTGCAGACGACACCATCATAAGCATGAGCATCCCACTTATGCATCTGCTCATGCAAACTTTGACGCACATTAAGGATCAGGTGTCTGCAGTGGAGGAGGAGGAGGAGGAGGGAAGCCTTGACAGTCAGGCATTGTCTGCTCAGGGAACAGTCCTGGACGAGGTGGAGGAAGAAGAGGAGGAGGATGAGGGGGATGATTATTTTGGGGAGGAGGATGCTTCTCAGGAGGCAAGAGAAAATGTTGGCTTGCCAAGGTCAGGTACAGGGTTTGTGCGTGACTGGAGGGATGTGGATTTGGCAGAAAGTGCTCCTCCAGCCACCACTGGCAGTGCATCATTGACACCTGGAACACTGGCCCACGTGTGATTATGTCTTGCGGATCCTAAAAAGGAACCCCCGCATTGCCAAAATTATGAAGGATAACGACTACTGGTTGACCAGCATCCTCGATCCATGCTATAAAGGAAAATTTCAGAAAATCATGCCACAGGAGAACCTAGAGCTAATATTGGCAAACAAACAAGCAACTCTGGTAAACCGTTTGTTAGAGGTATTCCCAGCACACAGCAGTGGTGCAGGTTCTACCACGAGCCGTACTGGGCCAAATGGAAGAGGTGTTTGTGGTGCACACAGCCGAAGCGGCGTTGGAGACAGGGGTTTCATGACCATGTTGTGGTATGATTTCTCGAGTACCACTCACACGACTGGTAATACTGGTAATACTGAATCGATTGCAACAGACAGGAGACAGCAGTTGTCAACTATGGTTCAAAATTACCTCTCCTCTCCTATCGATGTTCACCCTCACAGTTCATTCCCCTACTACTGGGCCTGTAAACTGGACACCTTGCCTGAATTGTCACAATATGACTTACAGGAGCTCGCTTGCCCTGCTGGTAGTGTGCTATCAGAAAGAGTCTTCAGTGCTCCTGGATCAATCCTGACAGAAAGAAGGACCCAGCTGTCGACCAAAAATGTAGGTGATCTCACCTTCATTAAAATGAACCATGCCTGGGTTTCAAAGGATTTTGTACCTCCTTCCCCTGATGACACATAGATTGCCAGCAAAATGGCTCTCTTTGTCCTCCTCTTCCTCCGACTTCTCCAATTCCTAATTTGCAGCTGCTGAACTTCCAGCCTACACCTCAACATATGCCATTTTTTCCACCTCCCTAACTGGGCTGTACCCCCCAGGGTCGGCGTCAGCACCTGGCGCACCCGGGAAAGTGCCGGGGCCCTGAGCAGGTGGGGGGGCCCACTCGCCATCAGAGACACCGGCGTACTACGAGTGGGCCCCCCCTGCTTGTTCAGGGCCCCAGAACTTGCAATACTTACCTCTACCTACACGTCTGTGCGCCCTCTGTCTGAACAGTCACAGTGCAGAGAGCTGGAAGATGGCGACACTGAGGAGTCCAGAGTAGAGCAGTACCCAGCGAGGAGAGGAATTTCATTTTTTTAATGCTTGGAGCAATATATGGGGAGCATTATACACTGGAGAATTATATATGGGGCCCATCATACACTTGAGCATCATAGATAGGGCCCATTATACACTGGAGCATTATATATGTATTTACAAATATTACAGAATATATACAGAATATACATATTTATATAAAAAATATCCTTTGAGAATATCACATAGCTGATGGTGTGGATACATATAGGATCATCAAGGTACAGGGATAGCAAGACAAAAACAGAGGGAGGGGTTTATATGATGGAAGACAAAAAGGACATAAAGTGATCATAAACAATAGCATACCCTTTCAGGAAATGGTGCCAAAAATCATAGATAAGACCATTGATAATGCATATGTTATTTTGGTATAACCTAAGGATAGAGAGTAACATCATTAGAGAGATGCAATGGATTGGTATTTCCAACACGGATTTTAGCTGTATCAAGCTATTAAAATATAAGGGTAGCAAAAAAGCGAGGATTAAATTAAGGAATAAATGAAAAATACCAGTATAGATGGATGTCCTACAAGTATTGAATGTGCATCATATGGAGAAATTATTGTGGAACCATCTGTCACGGTAAACTGCGTATATGAGAGGATGGTGAAACACAATGAATGAGGATGCAATATAACGTCTGTATAAATAGTATAAAAGTATGCCAGTACCAGTGTAGCAGAGCATCTCCTGATGAGATTAAGTGCAGGGGACAATCTCCAGCAAAATTACATATGCTATATGGAATAAACAGAAAATAAGTAGTGAAATAAAACTTGAATGAGCCGTTCCTTTCATGGGAATGATCTGACTCATGGTTGTACTCACTATCATTGGTAGCGTTTGGAGAGCAGAATCAGTGCAGCCAGATGTCTCCAACTAAGGGGCAGGGAATAATCCCCGGCAATATTACATATGCTGTGTGAGATAGAGGATAAGAGGTAACATGAGGCTAAAAAGATGGCGCTTCTATGTGCAATATTAGCCTCATGGTATACTCACTGATGTTGGTGGAGTTAGTGGGACGCAAATCCTGCTGTGTCCATGCGCTTGTCTGAACCAGGGAGTGCGGCACTGGTTTTTATGACAGATTGCCGGCTGTTCATGTGACCGGAAGTGACGTTTGGGTGTACCCAGTCATGTGACCGGAAGTGACGTTTGGATGTACCCGGTCATGTGACCGGAAGTGACGTTTGGGTGTACCTGGTCATGTGACCGGAAGTGACGTTTGGGTGTACCTGGTCATGTGACCGGAAGTAGTGCCCAAGCTTCCTAGATCAATGCTGCTGCCCTGTGTGGTAACTAAGGAAGCTGACAATGATGTGGATGACGATTGTGACGTCCATGAAGAGGGCAGAGTGATAGGAATATTAAGATGGGGACAAAGTAGATAGCGCAAAGTATGCTGAATGTAATGAGGATGTCCAAAAGGTATATATAGGCAAAGCCTCATAACAGTAATATGGAATATACGCTAATCTGACATATATAAAAATAAATACATTATGTTACTGTGGCTCATCTTATGAAATAATTATATACAGGAACCATATGAATTACATAGCGCATGACATCTATGGTATGGTCAGAAATTATAAGACTGCACATATACATGTATATAAGGTAGGAGTCCAAACTGCATAAAACTGGAGAAATAAAAGGGGGAAAAAAAGGCGAAAAAAGGGGGGAAAAAAAATAAGGAAAAGGATCAAATTAGGAGGGTATTTTTATCTTACCGCCAAGAAGAAAGGATTGGTGTAAATAAATTTTCAGTGGGTCTGAGAGAAGGAAAAACACATCACGTTAGTTCCATTATTAAATAAGCCAATCTATCTCGCGGTTGAGACCTTTAGGGTACATGGTGTCTAAGGTGTAGATCCAGAATGTTTCACGTTTTAGCATATATATGCAGTTTACCGTGACAGATGGTTCCACAATAATTTCTCCATATGATGCACATTCAATACTTGTAGGACATCCATCTATGCTGGTATTTTTCATTTATTCCTTAATTTAATCCTCGCTTTGTTTGCTACCCTTATACCTGGAGCCAGTCCTACCCCCCCACAACTTTAGCCAAATAACCCCAGTTTTCAATGCGTAACTAGTATTATAAAGTTAATTAAGGATGTCAAGCTTAAGTAATAAGAATTGAGTGTTGGGATGCTATGCCAGATGACCTGGCCTCCACAGTCACCAAATCTGAACCCAATCGAGATGGTTTGGGGTGAGCTGGACCGCTTACCGCTTCAATTTTGAATAAATCCCCAACAGTGTCACCAGCAAAGCACCCCCACACCATCACACCACCTCCTCCATGCTTCACAGTGGGAACTAGGCATGTAGAGTCCATCCGTTCACCTGTTCTGCGTGCAAAGCAGTAATCAAAGCAAAAGATGGCTACTTTGAAGAACCTAGAATATAAGACATATTTTCAGTTGTTTCACACTTTTTTGTAAAGTGTAATGTATAATTCCACATGTGTTAATTCATAGTTTTGATGCCTTCAGTGTGATTCTACAATTTTCATAGTCATGAAAATACAGAAGAATCTTTGAATGAGAAGGTGTGTCCAAACTTTTCGTCTGTACTGTACATGTGTTCTATGTGTGTATATGTATTCTTTCTATTCTTTATTAAAGCTGTCAGTGTGATTTTACAGTATAGGCAGGGATGAATTGCCGGCTTTTCTAAAGGACACCGGTGCGATTTTCTCGCAAGTCACACGTGTGGTCCGTTTGTAATCCGATTTTTCATCGCTCCCATAGACTTGCATTGGCGATTGTCGACCCACAATCGGTGACACTCGCAGCATGCTGCGATTTCACTCGCATGTATAAAACGGACGACAAAAAATCTGATGGTGGAAGCTGCTCCATAGATTAACATAGGTCCGACTGCAATACGATATTTCATCACTTTGCAGTCGTCCGATTTTGTCGCCAGTGTGACGCCAGCCTTAGAAGTTTTTCTGGGCTCCTTTATTACCATTCATATTATTCGTCTCTTTGATTTGTCAGCAATTTTCCTCCTGCGGCCACGTCCAGGCAGGTTGGCTACAGTCCCATGGAGCTTAAATTTCTGAATAATATGTGCAACTGTAGTCACAGGAACATCAAGCTACTTGGAGATGGTCTTATAACTTTTACCATTAACATGTTTGTCTATAATTTTCTTTGTAATCTCCTGAGACAACTCTTTCCTTCACTTGCTCTTTTCCATGTTGAGTGTGATACTCACCATGTCACCAAACAGCACAGTGAATATCTGTAGTCCTATATACAGGCACTCTCACTGATTACAAGATTGCAGACTGCTGTGATGCTAATTAGTGGAAACACCATGATTTAACACGTCCCTTTTGTCACATTATTTTCAGGGGTACCATCATTTCTGTCCAGGCCTATTTCATGAGTTTTATTTTTTTTAAATTCTGTGGAAGCATGGTGAAAAGCAATGTCTGACTTTCATTTGTTCATTTTCATAGATGTTTTATTTATTATTACTTTTATCAGATTCAATTTATTTCTGTGACCATTTTTTTTCTTTCATTAAACGAAGGATACCAACAATTTTGACCACGTGTGTATCTGGTGGAGTTGTAGTGTCATACAGCTCTTTTGGGACTACATCGTCTCCATTTATCAGTCTATTGACAAAAATAGAATAGACAAATCCCCCTAAATGGCATTATTATCTATCTTCCCGGGTCTTATTAAATCTCATAAAAAAGGGTTATTGCGATTTTGCTTATAGCAAGCACGTTCAGTCATACCGAGACACTGGAAAGATCAAAGTTTCTATAGATCGTTCATCCATAAAGTTGCCATGGCCCAAGATCGAGCTGAAGGCTGATAATAATCTATTCTATTATTTCTAAACACTGTTTTTTGGTGATTACTTTGTATCTCCGGTCATACTGCACCCACACACACAAATGATACACCATTTGAAAAGTAAAATTGCCCCCTTCAGCAAATAGCCAAACAAACCACACATCCACGATTTGATCACAAAATACAGTTTAAACATTAATTTTCATAAACCTGCAGTAAGGAAAAATTACCTGCAGGTGGCAGCACACTACCCCAAAGCACACTACCACAAAGCTGCTTCAAGACATCACAAACAAAGCCAAACATTTGCCTTCGGGTCTTTACAGCTTGCTCATGTGCTTGCCCTGCCTATTTCAGGCACATTGGAGTATTACACACTTCGCCCCACACACACAAATGATACACCATTAGAAAGGTAAACTTGCTCCCGTTAGCAAGAAAAGAGCCAAACAAATCACACATTCAAGATTTTGTCACTAAATAGTTTAAACATTCATTTTCATAAACCTACAGAAAGACACAATGACCTGCAGGTGGCACCTCAACCGGAAGACATTTTTTGGCCTCTACTTATCAAACCAATTTATTGTATTACCAATCTACATATATAACTACACAGTATATTAATACCTGTCTGTGTTCATCATCTCATGAAATACATTTACATTTAACCAGCTTGCTTTTTCTGAAATTGCCTGCGCCCCAACGACCAATGTGCAAAACTTTTGCACAGGCCAAGCTAGTAATATCAAGATGTATTTCCATGCTGGGTGTTCCTTGGTTACTTTCTTCTATAAAGCACAGCTGCTGTCACTGTAGAGTCCGGCTCCCCTTACCTCACGCTATAAATGTCCTCTGTAATACAGTTTTCTGATTGCTGAGCGCCTTCTTATACTTTCTCATATTTTTCTGGTTTTCTGTCTATATTAAGCCTGAGGAAGGGTCTGTGAGCGGAAACACTGCGACCACAAGAAAGAATATTCATGAATGAGGGTCTGAAAAAAACCTCACAATAAAGAAGTTTTGCGGTTAAACCTGGTGATTATGGAGCGCTGGTTCATCTCTATGTAAATGCTCTGAAGTCTCCTGAGCAAGTGGTCAGCTCCAGGGGCGCACCTATCATGAGACAACTTGAGTCGGTTGCCTCAGGCGGCGCCACCTGCTGATAAAAGGGGACGGCATCTGCGGGGGTCGTTTAGATGCCGGCTTGTGCCTGCATTTGGCTGCTTTTCGCTCCCTGACATCCTGCTATCTCCTGCTGTGCCGCTGCGCGCTTCATACTGGGGGAATATGCATGTAATACAGGTGTGCAGAGGCTTTCACCCTCCATGTTCAGCAACTCACAGAGGGGAGGTGTCCTGCTGGAGAAGAACACTGGCCAATGAACGCTCTCACATCACTGACAGAGGAGCTGATTGGCCAGAGCTCCTGTCCTGCTGCATGGCACGTCTTTGAAGGAAAGAAGTGAGAGCCAGGAAGTAAGATCAGAGGAGCCACCTGTGCTGGAAGATACCGAGGAGAAGCAGCTCCAATCCACAAGGTGACTGATCTCCTGCTGGGCAGTCCCAGCAGAGAGAGTGGGTGTGGGGCTCAGCTGCTGTGAGCAGGGGAAGCTGCACATGTACAGCAGCTCCCACCCCTGTAGCACAGAGGAGTCTGTGTCTCCATGTGTCTGTGTGGGGGCTGTGTCTGTATGTGTGAGTTTTGTGTGGGTTGTGACTCTCTGTGGGTTGTGTCTCTGTGTGTAGGTTGTATCTCTTTGTGTGTTGTGTCTGTGGTGTGGTGTGTCAGCTTGTGTGTGGATTGTTTCTTTCTGTGTTGTGTGGTGTATGGATTGTGCTCTCTGTGTGGTGTGTGGGTTGTCTATTTTGTGTCAATGTGGGTTGTGTCTCTGTTGACTGTGTGTGGGTTGTGTTTATGCATGTGTGTGTGTGGGTTGTGTGTCTGTGTCATTGTGTGTGGGGGTTGTGTGTATGTGGGTTGTGTGTCTGTGTGTGGGGGTTGTATGTGTGTGGGTTGTGGTTGTGTGTCTGTGTGTGGGGGCTGTGTGTGTGTTGGTTGTGTCTCTCTGTGGGTTGGGTCTGCATGTGTGTATGTTGTGTCTGTGTTTGTCTTGTGTGTAGGTTGTATCTGTGTTTTGTGGTGTGTTGTGTGTCTGTGTGGTATGGGTTGTGTCTTTGGTGTGTTAGCTTGTGTGGGTTGTGTCTCTGTGTGTGTGGTGTTTGGGTTGTGCTCTCTGTGGTGTGTGGGTTGTGTCTCTGTTGACTGTGTGGGGGTTGTGTTTATGCATGTGTGTGTGTGGGTTGTGTGTCTGTGTCATTATGTGTGGGGGATGTGTGTGTGGGTTGTGTGTCTGTGTGTGGGGGTTGTATGTGTGTGGGTTGTGGTTGTGTGTCTGTGTGTGGGGGTTGTGTGTGTGTTTGGTTGTGTCTCTCTGTGGGTTGGGTCTGCATGTGTGTATGTTGTGTCTGTGTTTGTCTTGTGTGTAGGTTGTATCTGTGTTTTGTGGTGTCTTGTGTGTCTGTGGGGTGTGGGTTGTGTCTGGTGTGTCAGCTTGTGTGTGGGTTGTGTCTCTGTGTTGTGTGGTGTATGGGTTGTGCTCTCTGTGTGGTGTGTGGGTTGTGTCTCTGTTGACTGTGTGGGTTGTGATTGTGTCTCTGTCAGTTGTGTCTGAGTGGGGTTGTGTCTGTGTGTGGGCTGTGTGTTTGGGTTGTGTCTCTTTTGTGTGTGTGGGTTGTGTTTGTGTATTTGTGTATAGGTTGTGTCTCTCTGTGTGTTGTGTCTATGGTGTGTTGTGTGTCTTTGTGATGTGGGTGGTGTCTGTGGTGTGTCTGCGTGTGTTGCATGTGGGTTGTGTCTCTGTGTTGTATGGTGTATGGGTTGTGTCTCTCTGTGTGGTCTGTGTCTCTCTGTGGTGTGTAGGTTGTCTGTTGTGTGTCGGTGTGGGTTGCGTCTCTGTTAACTTTATGTGGCTTGTGTCTTTGCGTGTGTCTGCGTGTGAGTGGGTTGTGTGTCTGTGTGTGGGGGGGTTGTGTCTGTGTGTTTAGATATGTTTTGAGTATACTGAAGTGTGTGTATATACACTTGTCCTGCATGCATGTTCTGTGTATATGATGTGTACCTGCTGTGCATCTGTTATATAGCATGTATGTACGAAGTACATGTATGATGTGTGTGTCTGTGTGACTGTATGATGTGTATGTAATGAGTATGTGTTGTCCAGTAGATTCAAGATTCAAAGAAGCTTTATTGGCAGGACTAAATACACATTAGTTTTGCCAAAGCAAGTGTACAAAAGGGAATAGGGATAGGGATGTTGTGTAGGGGCAGATCTAGGGTAGGGGCTATGGAAGTCCATGGCATAGGGAGGGGTGATGGGGCAGATCCAGGGTGGGGGCTATGGAAGTCCATGGCATAGGGAGGGGTGATGGGGCAGATCCAGGGTGGGGGCTATAAAAGTCCATGGCATAGGGAGGGGTGATGGGGCAGATCCAGGGTGGAGGCTATAGAAGTCCATGGCATAGGGAGGGGTGATGGGGCAGATCCAGGGTGGAGGCTATAGAAGTCCATGGCATAGGGAGGGGTGATGGGGCAGATCCAGGGTGGAGGCTATAGAAGTCCATGGCATAGGGAGGGGTGATGGGGCAGATCCAGGGTGGAGGCTATAGAAGTCCATGGCATAGGGAGGGTGATGGGCAGATCCAGGTGGGGCTATAAAAGTCCATGGCATAGGGAGGGGTGATGGGGCAGATCCAGGGTGGAGGCTATAGAAGTCCATGGCATAGGGAGGGGTGATGGGGGCAGATCCAGGGTGGGGGCTATAGAAGTCCATGGCATATCATAGTTCTCTTTCTCGCAGTCTATGACATTCGCTCACATACCGCTCTGCTATCCAGTATATGTGTGCTGTATACAAGTATATAATGTAATGTAACCCCTTCACTACCTTTGACATTCATACACGTCAAAGGTTGTATCCTTGCCTGTGATACAATATCGCACGCTGGCAATATGCTATATGGATGACTCTGGGGAGTGCATTACAGTATAAGGAGGACTATGGGGGATGCATTATGTTATATGGAAGACTATGGATGATGCATTATAATATATAGAGGACTGTGGGGAGTGCATTATACTATATGGAAGACTATGGGGGTGCATTATGTTATATGGAAGACTATGGGGGTGCATTATAATATATGGAGGACTATATGGAAGTAATTATAATATTTGGAGGGATCTGTGGGGGGCATGATAAAGGACTTTATACAGTATGGAGGGCTGTATGGGGCTCACAGCTGGGGATCATACTGTGGCGGGATAGTTGAGGGGTAAAGTAATGTTATCATACTGTGCGTGTGGAGGAATCACTGTCAGGGTCATATTGTTTGTGGGGCACCTTTGTTGGCATCATACTTTATGGGGGCAATGAAAGAGGTACCTGGGGTCTTCAATACGAGGAGAATTAGTTTGCAACAGCAGCAAAGTTGTGAGATTTGTATCTATGTGACCCAGACAGTTTATTTTTTTGGTTTGGAAGTGGGAGCCATGAGAACTTTTTTGCGGTATTGGAATGCTCAACACTACATGTGACATCCTTGTGTTTGGACATCTTTTTTTTCTATTTCTCTAAATTAAAATGTCCACTATTGTCCTCATTTTTACAGGATATGAACCAGATTAATTTCTACCGATTAAATTTTTTTTTACTATGGGCGGGGGGGGCGCCGTTCTACACTTCGCCTCAGGCAGCACAGAGGCTATAGGTTCACCCCTGGTCAGCTCTACGGGAACGTGCACCCTGGAGCTCCCTATGTGCGCTGCCTGGACTCCGCTCCTCCAGCACCATGACAACCAGTACAGTCCTGTATATACTGAGGCCCCTGGGCGCAGGCGCTATAACATTTGTATTTGTCATTCTTGGGCAGGGCCGGCTCCAGGTTTTTATGGGCCCCGGGCGAAAGAGTCTCAGTGGGCCCCTTTAACACAGACCACGATTCATGATGCACAGATACTGCAGAGAAATATAGGTACAGTACAATGCCAAATACTTCTCTTCTTCCATTACATGAGTGATATCTATTGTAAATTCTACAATAGCTCAGAAACCGCCAAATCCTCGCAGCGCACAGTACAGACTGGACAGTACAGTCCTCCATACAATATTATGGGCACCACATAGTCCTCCATACAGTATTATGGGCCAAATATAATGCTCCATAAAGAATATTGGACCCCAAATAATGCTCCATACAAAATATGGAGTTCTCCTCTGCACTCTGCTGCGTTCTGCGCTGTTATGTCTCAGAAAAAGGCGCTGAGGAAAGACTCCCCATCATCATCATTGCCTCCCCATTAATCATCATTGCCTCCCCATCAACATCATCATTGCCTCCCCATCATCATCATCATTGCTTCCCCATTATCATCATCATTGCCTCCTATGAACATCATCATTGCCTCCCCATCATCATCATCATTTCCTCCCATCATCATCATTGCCTCCCCATTATCATCATCATTGCTTCCCCATTATCATCATCATTGCCTCCCATCATCATCATCATTGCCTCCCCATCATCATTGTCTCCCTTCATCATCATCATTGCCTCCCCATCATCATTGCCTCCCCATCATCATCATCATTGCCTCCCCATCATCATCGCCTCCCCATCATCATCACCTCCCCATCATCATCATCATTGCCTCCCCATCATCATCATCACTGCCTCCCCCCACCGCCATCACACATACAGCACCACAGCACTCTCTCACATACACACACAAAGCACCGCACTACATATACACACACACACCTCACATCACATCTCACAGGTCCGGCGTCATTCAGCGGTGCTGCTGTGACAGGAAGCGCAGTCGCCCCTGGAGCCCGGATCTGCGGCAGCGGAGGCACGGGGAGAGGTAAGTATTGCGCCGGCTGCTGCCAGGGCCCTGAGCAAGCGGGGGGGCCCAGTGGCGGAGCTGGTACCGCTCTCATCCCGCCTGCTCAGGGCCCCGACACTTGCCCGGGTATGCCGAGTGCTGACGCCGGCCCTGATTCTGGGCTTCATATAAGGGAACCGGTCACGTTGAGGGTAGAAAACGTCAGTGATTCTCTCATTATCTTCCTGCGTTGTCACCAGTTAGAGCTGCGCTCGTTTCTCCTCCGTAATGATGTGGAAACCTGTTTATTAAGCTTTAGGAGAAACTCAAAAGGTTTCACAAATTTTCCAGTTTTGATCAAATTAGGGCGTCGATCGATCATAGACGAGCACACAACCAGTGTCTGTTATAGGGCCTGTGCTCACGTTGCGTTTTTTACTGCGGTTCCGCAGCGGTTTTTGCGCTGCGGAACCGCTGGAGAACTGGACGCCATGTACAGTACAATGTTAGTGAAGGGGAAAAATAAAAGTTGTGCACACGCTGCGGAATTTTCCTCGTGGATTGGGTGCGGTTTCAAAACCGCAGCATGTCAATTCTTTGCGCGGAATCCGCTGCGGTACACCTATATTGTGCACAGCTTTTTTTTTTCCATAGATTTACATTACACAGTGCCCTGCGTGCGGAACTGCAGCGGAACCACAGGGCAAAAACCGCTGTGGAACCGCAGGCAAATCCGCAACGTGTGCACAGGCCCTAAAACCGCAGGGCAAATCTGCACAAAAACCACACAAAACCGCAGTAAATTCGAGCTAAGGCCTCATACTCACTGGCTGGAAAAAAATCGGTCCGTTTTCTGCAGGAAAAAAATGGTACATTTGTTGTAAAAAGGCATGCGATTTTGATGCGATTTTAAATCGCACCATGCATTTTCTGTCAGTTTACCATCAGTTTTCCATCTGTATGCAATGCGATTTTAACATGAAGTTTTACATAGAGCAGTTATCTCTATGTAAAAAGTCATGTAAAAATCACATTGTAACAAAAAAATGTACACAAAAAGCAAATAATTATATATATATATATATATATACATCTAATTTTATATATATATATATATATAATATATATATAGGTCATACACTTCTACATAGTATAATAGCCGCTAATTCATCCCTGGCATTACTGTAAAATCACACTGACAGCTTTAATAAAGAATAGAAACAATACATATACACACATAGAATACATATATATATATATATATGTAATTGTGACATACAGTATATATATATACATATATTTATAGTTCCTAGACTTCTACATACTGTAATAGCCGCTAATTCAATTGCCGGCTTTTGTGAAATCACAGAAGCCACATGGAATGATACATTGTTTCCACACAGTTAACCATGTAATTTCCTGTATTTTGATATATGGTTTGAACGTACAATTACATGAGTGTATTTGTGCAAAATTTCAGACATGTAGGGGTTAATTAAAGGTGTAAATTCGTTGCATTTTTTTTCAACGTATTTACACCTTTAATTAACCCCTACATGTCTGAAATTTTACACACATATACTTATGTAATTGTAACTTAAAACCATATATCAAAATACATGAAATGACATGGTTAACTGTGTGTAAACAATGTATCATTTCATGTTGGCTTCTGTGATTTCACAAAAGCCGGCAATTGAATTAGCGGCTATTACAGTATGTAGAAGTGTATGAACTATAAATATATATATATGTATGTGTCACAATGACATGTATATATATATATGTATTCTATGTGTATGTATCTACTGTTTTGTGAGCTGTCAGTGTGATTTTACAGTAGCCGGGATGAATTACCGGCTTTTCAAAGGAGACTGGTGCATATAAATCGGACAGCACGTGCATGGTGCGAGTGCTGTTCGTTTTTTAATCGCACCCATTGACTTGCATTGGCGATTTTCATCCCAAAATCGCATCAAATCGCAGCATGCTGCGATTTTTTTCTCACAACAATATCTGATGAGAAAAAAATCGCAAATGACAATTCACCCATTAACTAACATTGGTCAGATTTGCATCCGATTTTTTTTCCTCTGATTATCATCCGTTTTCGGCGCCAGTGAGTATGAGCCCTAAAACTGCAGGTAAACCGCAGGTTTTAGCAAAATCCGCAGGGAAAAATCGGCAAGTAAATCCACAACGTGTGCACTGGGCCTGCGTATACGGGCAGGTCTGATCTCAGTCACAAGTTTTTATTTCAACAACAAAGATATGAAAAGGGGGTATGGCTTTACATTACCTAAGGAAGAAGATATTATAATTGGGGAAAGAAAGTATTTTTATTGTGAATAACAGACTCGTAAATTCTGGATTCTGCTGTTCTTGAATCTGGCTCTATCCAATTCTCTAACTACACTTTGTGAAACAAAGGAAAGCTTTAACACACAGACACCTCTATATATAAGATGCGACACCCTGTGTTATTGCTTTTCTGAATAACACTTATAAAGCTAATACTAAAATACAAAGTTATCAAAGACATATAGGTAGATTTAATTGTCCAAATAATAAAGAAAAAGTATAAATATTTCCCATAACAATTCCTCCCTTTTTATTATTCACAAACAAGTTATCCATCAGCTGCCTCCCCATGTTATAAGAGCCTGGAGGGGACGGATCCCTTTCACCGATGGACGTCTTGTCTGTAAATCTCATTATATACAGTCAGGGCCAAAATATTTGGACAGTGACACAATTTTCGCGAGTTGGGCTCTGCATGCCACCACATTGGATTTGAAATGAAACCTCTACAACAGAATTCAAGTGCAGATTGTAACGTTTAATTTGAAGGGTTGAACAAAAATATGTGTTAGAAAATGTAGGAATTGTACACATTTCTTTACAAACACTCCACATTTTAGGAGGTCAAAAGTAATTGGACAAATAAACATAACCCAAACAAAATATTTTTATTTTCAATATTTTGTGGCGAATCCTTTGGAGGCAATCACTGCCTTAAGTCTGGAACCCATGGACATCACCAAACGCTGGGTTTCCTCCTTCTTAATGCTTTGCCAGGCCTTTACAGCCGCAGCCTTCAGGTCTTGCTTGTTTGTGGGTCTTTCCCTCTTAAGTCTGGATTTGAGCAAGTGAAATGCATGCTCAATTGGGTTAAGATCTGGTGATTGACTTGGCCATTGAAGAATGTTCCACTTTTTTGCACTCATGAACTCCTGTGTAGCTTTGGCTGTATGCTTGGGGTCATTATCCATCTGTACTATGAAGCGCCGTCCAATCAAGTTTGCAGCATTTGGCTGAATCTGGGCTGAAAGTATATCCCGGTACACTTCAGAATTCATCCGGCTACTCTTGTCTGCTGTTATGTCATCAATAAACACAAGTGACCCAGTGCCATTGAAAGCCATGCATGCCCATGCCATCACGTTGCCTCCACCATGTTTTACAGAGGATGTGGTGTGCCTTGGATCATGTGCCGTTCCCTTTCTTCTCCAAACTTTTGGCTTCCCATCATTCTGGTACAGGTTGATCTTTGTCTCATCTGTCCATAGAATACTTTTCCAGAACTGAGCTGGCTTCTGGAGGTGTTTTTCAGCAAATTTAACTCTGGCCTGTCTATTTTTGGAATTGATGAATGGTTTGCATCTAGATGTGAACCCTTTGTATTTACTTTCATGGAGTCTTCTCTTTACTGTTGACTTAGAGACAGATACACCTACTTCACTGAGAGTGTTCTGGACTTCAGTTGATGTTGTGAACGGGTTCTTCTTCACCAAAGAAAGTATGCGGCGATCATCCACCACTGTTGTCTTCCGTGGGCTCCCAGGTCTTTTTGGATTGATGAGTTCACCAGTGCTTTCTTTCTTTCTCAGGATGTACCAAATTGTAGATTTTGCCACTTCTAATGTTGTAGCAATTTCTTGGATGTTTTTTTTTCTGTTCTTGCAGCTTAAGGATGGCTTGTTTCACCTGCATGGAGAGCTCCTGTGACCGCATGTTTCCTTCACAGCAAAACCTTCCAAATGCAAACACCACACCTCAAATCAACTCCGGCCCTTTCATCTGCTTAATTGAGAATGACATAACAAAGGATTGCCCACACCTGTCCATGAAATAGCCTTGGAGTCATTTGTCCAATTACTTTTGGTCCCTTTAAAAACAGGGTGGCACATGTTAAGGAGCTGAAACTCCTAAACCCTTCATCCAATTTTAATGTGGATACCCTCAAATGAAAGCTGAAAGTCTGGACTTCAACTGCATCTGATTTGTTTTGTTTCAAATTCATTGTGGTAATGTCTAGAACCAAAATTAGATAAATGTTGTCTCTGTCCAAATATATATGGACCTAACTGTATGTTTACTGGAGGAGCACTGTGATATTTTGCAGATGTGATAACTGACGGTCTATAATGTCTGATCTTGCTCGTCTCTTTACATCGTGTCGTCACAACAAATGTACCAGTTATAGCGACTATATAAACTAGTAAATAAATATACTATTATTCCCTATCTCCATTTCCACTATATGAGGTCTGCCAGAGGCGTAGCTAGGGTTTTGGTTCGGGGGGGGGGACAAAACTTCTGAGTGGGCCCCTAACCAGGTAACCTTGATTACAACTATGGTGGTGTACCCTAATAGTGGATGTAGGAGAACCTCAGCAGATGACCGCGCTGTTGCTGAAAATAATCTCTACACAATGACCAACATGGGTATTACCGCCATATGGTCAGTGGTAGATACCAGCCCTACAGAAAATATAAGACATTACTGCACGGTTACTGATGGTGACTTACAGCTGACGTTCTTTCTGATGGAATAGTTCATTTTTCCCATCTTTTCCATGAGGCTTAGACCGACATGACAACTTCTTCCAGCAGAGATTACAACAAAGACATATTTCATGTCTCGTATTTTCAGCACCGTCACCATCTGTTCTCAACCTGAGCAAACTCCTCATCGTGCTGATACCCCAATATTGAGCCGCTGCTGCCGGATGTCCCCTTATTACTGCACCTACAGTCATGGCCAAAAGTTTTGAGAATGACACAAATATTAATTTTTACAAAGTCTACTGCTTCACTTTTTCTAATGGCAATTTGCATATACTCCAGAATGTTATAAATAGTGATCAGCTTAACAGCAATTACTTGCAAAGTCAATATTTGGCTAGAAAATGAACTTTATCCCCCAAAACACATTTCAACATCATTGCAGTCCTGCCTTAAAAGGACCAGCTAACCTCTTTTCAGTGATTGCTCCATTAACACAGGTGTGGGTGTTGATGAGGACATGGCTGGAGATCAATCTGTCATGATTAAGTAAGAATGACGCCACTGGACACTTTAAAAGGAGGCTGGTGCTTGGCATCATTGTTTCTCTTCTGTTAACCATGGTTATCTCTAAAGAAACACGTGCAGTCATCATTGCAATGCACAAAAATAGCCTAACAGGGAAGAGTATCGCAGCTAGAAAGATTGCACCTCAGTCAACAATCTATTGCATCATCAAGAACTTCAAGGAGAGAGGTTCCATTGTTGCCAAAAAGGCTTCAGGGCACCCAAGAAAGACCCGCAAGCACCAGGACCGTCTCTTAAAAGTGTTTCAGCTGCGGGATCGGGCTACCAGCAGTGCAGAGCTTGGTCAGGAATGGCAGCAGGCAGGTGTGAGTGCATCTGCATTCACTGTGAGGCGGAGACTCTTGGAGCAAGGCCTGGTCTCAAGGAGGGCAGCAAAGAAGCCACTTCTCTCCAGAAAAAACATCATGGACAGACTGATATTTTGCAAAAGGTACAGGCAGTGGACTGCTGAGGACTGGGGTAAAGTTATTTTCTCTGATGAATCCCCTTTTCGATTGTTTGGTACATCAGGAAAACGCCTCATTTGGAGAAGACAAGGTGAGCGCTACCACCAGTCTTGTCTCATGCCAACTGTTACGCATCCTGAAACCATTCATGTGTGGGGTTGCTTCTCAGCCAAGGGAATCGGCTCTCTCACAGTCTTGCCTAAAAACACAGCCATGAGTAAAGAATGGTACCAGAATGTCCTCCAAGAGCAACTTCTCCCAACCCTCCAAGAGCAGTTTGGCGATCAACAATGCCTTTTCCAGCATGATGGAGCAACTTGCCATAAAGCAAAGGTGATAACTAAATGGCTCAAGGAACAAAACATAGAGATTTTGGGTCCATGGCCTGGAAACTCCCCAGATCTTAATCCCATTGAGAACTTGTGGTCAATCATCAAGAGACGGGTGGACAAACAAAAACCTAAAAATTCTGACAAAATGAAAGCATTGATTGTGCAAGAATGGACTGCTATCAGTCAGGATTTGGTCCAGAAGTTGATTGAGAGCATGCCAGGGAGAATTGCAGAGGTCCTGAAGAAGAAGGGTCAACACTGCAAATATTGACTTGCTGCATTAACTCATTTTAACTGTCAATAAAAGCTTTTGCTACTCATATGTTTGCAATTATTATATTTCTGTCGTGATAAAAACATCTGTCAAACACACACATAAAAACCAGAGGGCACCAGATCATGTGAAAATATAATATTTGTGTCATTCTCAAAACTTTTGGCCATGACTGTACTGTGTGGTTCTTTGTGCCCTCTAAAGCACCCCTCTACATAGTAATGCCGTGTGCAAGTGCCCTCATTTTGCCTCATAGAAACCTGGAAAGTAATAATGCCCTGTGTGTTCCTTTGGCAGTCACAATAACCTGAGTTCCCCTATAACAATAAGAGCCCACTTGACATTTAATAATGTCCTGAGTCTCCCCCTGGACAGCTCCCCTATACACAGTATGATGCCCCCCTCACTGTATAGTACCACCCACACAGTATACTGACCCCTTACTAGCCCCCAAACTGTTTGATAGCTCCAACACTGTATGCAGGGCTGCCACTAGGAATTTCGGGGCCCCATACTGGCAAAATTTTTGGATCCCCCTTGAGACTCTGCCCAGTCTCCACCCCTTGAACTGTCCACAGCCACACCGCTCTCTCTTGGAAAAACTCCACTTCTCACCAATCACACAAATTACAGTTCCCATCACCAGATCACACATACAGCCAGCAGCATTTGTTTTGGCTAAAAGATTTTTTAAGCCACTACCACAACAAGGTAGACTCTTTTGGCTGAGCTCTACTCTACTCTACTCTACCCTATTAATCATTTGTTAAAATATCCAATACAATTTAGGTATAGTATTTTTATTTATTTTTCAGTATTTAAAATGACCAATAATATCACATACAAGGGACAAATACCTCCGCACCATGACCAGACACCATATTACCACCACGTAGAGACCTATAATACCACATACATGGAACAAATACCACCACACCATGTCCAGACCTTATATTACCACCACAGTGACCAAATAATATCACATACAAGGGACGAATACCACTCCACCATGTTCAGATCACATATTACCACCACATGGTGACCAATAATACCACATACAAGGAACAAATACCACCATACCATGACCAGACCACATATTACCACCACATAGTGACCGAATAATAGCACATTCAAGGGACAAATACCAACACCATGACCAGACCATATATTACCAACACATAGTGACCAAATAATAGCACATACAAGGATCAAATACTGCCACACCATGGCCAGACAATATATTACCATCACATAGTGACCAAATAATAGCACATACAAGGAACAAATACTGCCACACCATGGCCGGATAACATATTACCAACACATAGTGACTGAATACTACAATATTGATCATTAATAAAAAACCACAATACTAATATCACCATAAGTGCCATTATACACAGGACATCTGTACTTAGTATGCAGTGTCTGTGTACAGGTAATACAGTGATCACCAGTGACATTATCCACAGAAGCTCTGTATACAGTATCAGTGTACAGGTAATACAGAGATTGACAGTGACATTATACACACAAGCGCTGTATATATTGCACAGGTTGTACTGTGATCAATGACATTATACACAGCAGCTCTGTATATAGTGTCAGTGTAAAGGTAATACAGTGATCACTGGTGACATTGTACACAGGACCGTTGTATGTAGTGTCAGTGTATAGTGTCAGTGTACAGGTAACACACTGACTCACCAGTGACATCTCTAGGTGAAGTCCTTCATCTTTGCTTTTCATCTTCATCCAGCTAGTGCTCGTCTCTGCAGGAAATAACACATTTATCTAGAGCACCGCTTGCAGAACACATTAATTTTTTCCCAACTTCTAAACTACCCCAGATGAAGAAAAAAAGGCGACATAGTGTTGGATCGCCCGCCAGGGCAGTGGATACTTGGTACCGGGCCGGTGTATTAAAGGGATGTGTCATAGCGGCAGTGACCCGGTTCGTGGCCCTGGTCATTCAATAAAAGGGGAATATTTACAGGGGATGATAGAGTTTGTAGTAAGGTATTCGTGACGCCACATGTGGTATCTGGTCAAAGATAACCAGCGCTGCGGTGCCGATCCTCTGGGACAGATGGTGAGATGCAGCAGAGTTGGTACAGCCTCCCACAGGTGAGGCTATGTTGTCCCAGGGCAGGTAGATGTAGTAAATGGGGTAATGGCGCTGGGAGATGTAGCAAATTGGAGTGTGTGCTACAGGATGAACTTGAGAGGACACAGTCAAATGTAGTTTCCAAAGCTTTACTCACAGTTCGAGTGCTAGCAGTACAGGTGCCCGCTTGGTGCAGTGTCCTCCAGGTGAGGGGCTCGGCAAACTCCAAGGTAGTTTGGGAAACACCTTTTCTGGACTCCTGTTGTGTTTTGGTAGCTGAGGAGAAAAAGCAAATACGGCAATACACCAGAGAGGCTGGAATCTATTGAATTGCAGTAACCTAAACTAACCACACAACTAGAGGTAGCCGCGGAGCGTTCCTACGTTGATCCTTACCGCCTCGTCACAGCCTGAGAGATAACTACACCTAAAGGCAGAAAGAGGAATGCTATCTGCCCCGGAGCAGATCCCCAAAGAACTAAGCCGCAACCACTGAAAAAACAGGAAAAAGCTAATGAACAAATAACAGTGGCTTCAGATAAACTGAGAGGAGCACAAGCCCCCGGAGGGGACCTGGCTGACCTCCACAGAAGTGCAGGGAACTATGCAAAAAGCAAGCACAAAAATAAAAGCAGAAAATATCTTATCTGATAGCAGAAAATACAGGCAAGACTCAGCAAACTTCCAAAAGAACCAGGAACCACAATTGAGACAAGAACAATTGATCACCGACAACCATCATGGGAGGGAACCTCCCTTATATCAGACCAGTCAGTGATCCCAGATTGCTAAAAGGTTCAGTACTGTCTGTAACCACCAGAGGGAGCCTCTGCTCAGAAACCATCTCTAGCACATTAATAACAATTCCCCCCCCTTTGAGGAGGGGTCACCGAACCCTCACTTGTGCAACCAGGCCGATCAGGATGAGCTCGGTGATAGGCACGGATCAGTCTCCTAGCATGGATGTCCAAAGCAAACACCCAAGAATTGTCCTCCTGACCGTAACCTCTCCACTTAACCAAATACTGGAGTTTCTGTCTAGAAAAACGAGAATCCAATATTTTCTCAACCACATACTCCAGATTGCCCTCAACCTAAACAGGGTCAGGAGGCGCAGCCATAGGAACCACTGGCTCGACAAACCTTTTCAATAAGGACTTGTGGAACACGTTATGGGTCTTAAATGTCCCTGGAAGAAGCAAACGGAAGGAAACAGGATTAAGAATCTCCTTGATCTTATAAGGTCCAATGAACCGAGGCTTAAACTTTGGAGATGCAACCCTCATAGGGATATTTCTTGAGGACAACCAAACCAAGTCCCCCACTTTAAACCGAGGACCATCAGTCCTATACCGGTTGGCAAAAAATTGGGCCTTCTCCTGAGAGAGAGACAACCTCTCCACTACCTAGTCCCAAATCTGCTGCATACGCTCCACAACAGAGTCAACACCCGGACAGACAGAAGCCTCCGCCTGTCCCGAAGAAAATCGAGGGTGAAACCCAAAATTGCAGAAAAATGGAGACATCAAGGTGGCAGAGCTAGCCCTATTATTAAGAGCAAACTCAGCCAAAGGCAAAAAAGAGACCCAGTCATCTTGATCAGCAGACACAAAACATCTCAATAAGTCTCCAAGGTCTGGTTTGTTCTCTCGGTTTGTCCATTGGCCTGAGGATGAAAAGCAGAGGAGAAAGATATTTGAACACCAAGTTTAGAACAAAAAGTCCTCCAAAATCTGGAAACAAACTGGACTCCTCTGTCAGACACAATGTTCTCCGGAATGCCATGTAACCGAACCACGTGCTGAAGGAGCAAAGGCACCAATTCGGAGGAGGAAGGTAACTTAGGTAATGGCACAAGATGTATCATCTTGGAAAACCTATCACAGATTACCCAGATAACGGTCATTCTCTGAGAAACAGGGAGGTCGGAAATAAAATCCATAGAGATATGGGTCCATGGCCTCTTGGGCACAGGTAATGGCATTAACAAACAAGTAGAGCGAGAGCAAGGCTTAGAGCGAGAGCAAGTCCCACAGGACTGCACAAATTCCCTGACGTCACAAGACAAAGTAGGCCACCAAAAGGACCGACTCACCAAGTCTCTGGTACCAAAAATCCCGGGATGACCAGCCAACGCGGAACAATGAATCTCAGACATCACACTCTTCTTCCACTGGTCTGGGACAAACAATTTCCCAATAGGGCAGTGCTCAGGTTTATCCTCCTGACACCCTTCCAGAGCCAGTCTCAAATTGGGCGAGATGGCGGAAAGAACTACACCCTCTTTCAAAATAACAGTAGGATCAGATAACTCAGGAGAGTCCGCAAAGAAACTTCTCGAGAGGGCATCCGCCTTAACATTCTTAGTGCCAGGAAGAAAAGAAACCACAAAATTAAAACGTGTGAAAAACAAGGCCCACCTGGCCTGTCTAGGATTAAGTCGCTTGGCAGATTCCAGATAAACCAGATTCTTATGGTCCGTAAGGACCACCACCTGATGTTTGGCTCCCTCCAGCCAATGTCTCCACTCTTCAAAAGCCACTTCATGGCCAATAACTCCCGATTACCCACGTCATAATTACGTTCAGTAGGAGAAAATTTTCGAGAGAAAAAGGCACAAGGGTTACTTTTAGAGGTCTCTGGATCTCTTTGGGACAAAACGGCACCTGCCCCAATTTCAGAGGCATCAATACCACCTGAAACGGCAGAGAAACATCAGGCTGCCATAGAACAGGAGCATAAGTGAATCTCTGCTTAAGTTCCTGAAACGCAGAAACTGCCTCAGGAGGCCAATTCGCCACATCAGAACCCTTTTTGGTCAAATCAGTCAATGGTTTAACAATACCGGAGAAATTACCAATAAATTTACGATAAAAATTGGCAAAATTCAAAAATCTCTGAAGAGCCTTTAATGAAGTAGGTTGGACCCAATCACAGATGGCCTGAACCTTGACCGGGTCCATTTCAATAACAGACGGAGACAAAATGAATCCCAGAAATGAGACCTTCTGTACGCCAAAAAGACACTTTGATCCCTTCACATACAGTGCATTTTCTCTCAAAATCTGGAAAACAGTCCGAACATGTTTCACATAGAGTCCCAGTCGTTGGAAAAAATCAAGATATCATCCAAATAAACAATCTACAAAATCCCTGAAAATATCATTCATGAAGGATTGGAAGATGGAAGGAGCATTAGTGAGCCCAAAGGGCATCACTAGGTACTCAAAATGCCCCTCTGGGGTATTAAACGCCGTCTTCCATTCATCCCCGTGCTTAATGCGAATAAGGTTATACGCCCCCCTGAGGTCAAGCTTGGTAAACCAACTAGCACATTTCACCCTGGAAAACAGGTCAGAAATCAAGGGTAACGGATATTGATACTTCACAGTGATCTTATTCAAGAGACGATAATCAATACACGGCCTCAATGAACCATCCTTTTTGGCCACAAAGAAAAAAACCGGCACCCAAGGGTAAAGAGGATGGTCTGATATGACCCTTCTCCAATGACTCCTTGATATAAGATCGCATAGCATCGTGTTCAGGTACAGACAAGTTAAAAAGGCGACCTTTAGGAAATTTACCACAAGGCACTAATTCAATAGCGCAATCATAGCTCATGTGAGGGGGCAAGGATGCAGACTTACTAAATACATCCGAAAAATCAGTCAAAAAGTCAGGAACATCCTGAGACTGGGGAGAGGCAGAAAAAACAGGAGTGTCAGCATTAACACATTGGCAGCCCCAACTGGTCACAGACACAGATTTCCAATCCAAAACAGGATTATGAGACTGTAACCAAGGGAAACCTAGTACAATAATGTCATGCAGATTATGCAGCATCAGAAATTTGCAACTCTCCTGGTGATCTGGTTCAACCCTCATTATCAACTGAGTAGAAAACTGGGGTTTATTCTCCGCCAAAGGGGTAGAATCAATCCCCAGTAGGGGAATAGACTTCCGCAGGGGTATCATGGGAAACCCACAACGTTTGGCAAAGTCAAAATCAATCAGGTTAATAGCTGCTCCTGAATCAACAAAATCCTGAGCAGAAAATGTGGACAGGGAGCAAATCAGGGTAACTGTCAACATAAATTTAGTCTGAACACTACCCAAGACAACTGAGCGCACAAAACGTCTTCCCCGCTTAGGGCAGACTGAAATAGCATGAGAGGCGTCACCACAGTAGAAACATAATCCATTGCGCTTTCGAAACTCATGACGCTGTGCCCCAGAAGTCACTCTATCACACTGCATGGGCTCAGAAGCTGTCTCACAAGGCAACACTATCTCACGCATACCTCTGCGCTCACGCAAACGTCTGTCAATTTGAATAGCCAATGACATAGAATCATTGAGACCAGAGGGAGCAGGGAATCCCACCATAACATCCTTTACATTCTCTGACAGACCCTTCCGAAAAAAGGGCTGCCAAAGCATCATCATTCCATTTGGTCAGGACTGACCACTTTCGGAATTTCTGACAGTACAACTCAGCGTCTTCAAGACCCTGATTTAATGCCAACAAGGTTTTTTCAGCTTGATCAGTGACATTAGGTTCATCGTACAATAACCCCAGAGCCAGAAAAAATACATCAATATCATTCAAAACAGGATCCCCAGGTGTCAGGGAAAAAGCCCAATCCTGAGGATCGCCGCGCAGGAGAGAGATGACAATTTGAACCTGCTGTGCTGCGTTCCCTGAGGACTTAGGCTTTAAGGCAAAAAACAACTTAAGTTATTTTTGAAATTCAGAAATTTAGCCCGATCCCCCAAAAACAAATCTGGCATGGGAATATTAGGTTCCACAACCGGCAACCTAGCAAGATAGGTAGCAATACTCCGAACCTCAGTGGCAAGCTGATCCACACGGCCAGAAACTGTGCAAGCTCCATTGAGAGAAAAAAAAATCCTCCTCAGCACCCAGAGAAAAAGAGGGAAAAAATGCAACAAACAGGAAAAAAAAATCTCTGACAACTCTGACAACTTTTTTTTTTCTTTCCACACTATTTTTCCCTTCTGTGATTATTTGGAATAAACATGCAACATATATGTTCCAAACATTTTACAAATCCCTCCCCTCTCTGCCAGCAACATGTCTATGGCCATCCTATTCTGCCATGTCATAAAGAAGTTGGGGCCAATTGTTCAGCTATCAACTTTATTGCATCCCTAGTGTAATTTATAAACCTCTGTTGATTATAGTAAATATAATTTATCCAATCCACATTCTTATTTAGGGTAGCCCACAGAAGAAAACTGACTCAAATCCTGCTGCAATCTGATTTCTAGCCTTGTACTCGTCAGGGATCCCTCGTGGGACCCCTATGCTATCTATATAGATCCTTGGGTCAAAAGAGCCAGCTGGTGTTGATCTTCTGTTTCTATGTAGTGTCTCAGCCTCTATGTTACCCTTTGTTATCTCTTCTGAGGAAATTATTTGGAACGGCATGAGCACCTGAGCCAGAGCACAGCTACCAACCCAATTAGTTGGCAAGTGGGCCCTTAATCTCATGTCCCCACACAACCTCCAAATATCACTTCTTGCTGCAGTGTGATTATCAAACCACTTAGCTTTGTAACCATCTGTGTCTGAGTCTACGGGAATGGTGGTTTCACAAAACTCTGAGGTTAGATTTTCTACCTGTCTTCCTATTCCTCCCCTTGCCCCTTTCCTTTGAAAACAAGTGTAGTTGCCAGGGTATGGAAAAACTCTAGGAGGTACTTGATGCGTTCTTGTTATTGGATACCGAACTGAAAGAGAATGGCAAATAGCATTATCAGTAGGGTCATATGAGACATTGTATGAGGCTACCAAACATTGTAGACCTGTTTGATCTTCAGTTGATAGTCTAAGGGGAATTGTACCTAAGTGAGGTCTGGCAGTTGCACAAGCAATGCAGTTAGACTTATTATTTTGTTCTGCTGTATACTTCACCCACATAAGTCACTCATTTCTTTCTGTGTAACCTGTTTCGATGGCTAACTTCTCCTCATAGCTCATTTCCTCAGAGACTGTAGACCTTGATTTTCCCTCTGTCTTACTCACACTTTCACTGTCCTGTTGAGGATAGCCTTCAACCAAATTTCTCCTGCTGTATTTCCCTTTGCTGAACATATAACCCCAACACATAAAGTCCTTCATCCCCAGGAGAGGGCTCTTCTATGGCAATGATGAGAGGGTTACAGGATGATCCACTGACTACAGTGTTTGGATCACAATCCCACCTTGGATGTGCCATAACAACTCTCATCCTTTCCAGAAGAGGCCTTCCTGAAGCACTAACCCGAGTCATGGCTTCCTGTGGCTTATGTCTCCATGAAGTCCCCATATTCCATGCTGCCTCTGACCACGAGTGACAATCCTCATTCCCAGGTCTGGTTATACATATAAATACTGCCGCTTCATCAATTCCTGAGAGAAATTTGTATTGAGGATCACTGCTTTCCTACCAAACTTTTCCCATTGACATTTTACTACGTGACATAAATCAAATCTAAAAGTAGCAGAGTTCTTATATGTATCAAACCACATTGTTATTTCTGTTCCATTCTGGGTTATCTCAGCCATTTGTTCTGGTAAACCTGCTGCAATCTGATTTCTAGCCTTGTACTCGTCAGGGATCCCTCGTGGGACCCCTATGCTATCTATATAGATCCTTGGGTCAAAAGAGCCAGCTGGTGTTTATCTTCTGTTTCTATGTAGAGTCACACCCGGTCCCAGCGCTGGCCCTGCACTCCGTTCTGCTCACTCACCTGTCCATCTGTTCCTCGCGGTCCTGTGTCCTCCTCCACTTCTGGCACGCTGCTGGCAGGCCTCCAGATAGTCTGCTTAGGACGCGAGGCCGCGCCCACCGTCTCTCTTAAAGGGGCAGCGTGCATTTTTTGAAATAGCTAATTAACCAATGGCTGCGCACTCAGTACTATATCTGGTCACTCCACCATTAGGGGAGTGCCGGAGCAACATGTTCTATCATTGCTACATCCGGTTCTGTTTCTGATCTGTATGCGCTGCGTCTGCAGTCTCTGTGCTTCGCTGATACTGTTTGTCTCCTCAGATCATTGCTAACCTGTATCTGGCTATCTTGGACTATCTCGGCTATTACTGGCGCAAGTGTCATCCCGTTCCGCCATCAGCCATCCGTACCCGTGGACCGTGACAAGGTCACTGAAAGCCAGTCTTCTACCATCCGTTCTGGACCAGGACCTTACCCTTCTCCGTGAAGAATTTTCCACGGACTCTGTAAATACCTGTTACTCTTTTGGTCCCTCTGGGACAGCTGCCACGTGTCCGGGGTCTGACTGGAGGTGGCACCTGTGTCCTCCGGGTATTCCATTCTGGTCCTGTTCGAGGGGCCTTACTACGGGTACCCGGGGCTCACTAGTTACGCCCCCTTCGGAGCCCCCGGACCGCGGTCTCGAGGTTCCACATTAAAAAATAAAAACGAATGTGAACTTCACCACCTCTGCCTCTGCTTCCATTCGTTACAGATTGCTCCGGCCATGGAACCCGCTGGATCCCAGAGATCTCCGACCATGGATCTATGCCAGGAGGTGACCCGTTTGGGAGTTCAACAGGACAAGATCACGACTTATCTACGCAGCTTGTCTACCCGCATGGATTCCTTGGGGTCCTCGTCTGCATCTGACTCTTCTATCAATAATCAGGTACCAGTTCCCATGGCAAGTCAAGGTCCTCGTCTGGCGGCTCCTACCCGTTTCCAGGGTGACCCTACTCTGTGTCGGGGTTTCCTCAATCAGTGCACTCTACACTTCGAAATCTTGGGGCATATGTTTGCTTCTGACCGAGCCAAGGTGGGCTTCATCATGTCACACCTGGGAGGAGAGGCCCTCGCCTGGCTAAACCCGCTATGGGAGAGAGGGGATCCGCTGGTTAACGATCTTCAATCTTTCCTAGAGGCTTTTCGCAGGACTTTCGATGAACCTGGTCGCACCACTTCGACTGCCTCAGCTCTGCTCCGCCTGCGCCAAGGTACTCTCACGGTAGCTCAGTATGCTGTTAAATTCCGCACCTCTCGTCTGAATTATCGTGGAACAATGAGGCCCTGGTTGCTAACTTCTGGGAAGGCCTATCCGGAAGAATCAAGGATGAGCTGGCGGGACGGGACAGACCTACCCTCTTGGAAGAGCTAATATCCTTGGCAACCCGAATTGACCTGCGTTTTCAGGATCGCTCCATGGAGATCAAGCGGGACAAAAGGTCCTATCACCTGGACTCTAGTTTGTACAAAACAGGTACTTCGCCCTCCGCCTCCGAGGCCATGGAGGTGGACCATGTAAGTTTGGCCGCCCGCCGCCGGGAGGCACGTCGCAAGGAGGGAAGTTGTTACTACTGCGGTAGTTCTGAACATTTGATCCATTTCTGTCCTAAAAAGTCGGGAAACTCCAGTGCCTAGGTCCGGTAGGAGGGGCCAACCTAGGTAGAGAACAGTCCTCTCCCTCTTTACACATCTCAGTCTCCGTGTCCTATGGAGCAATAAAATTCTCCGAACATTGTCTATTGGATTCTGGAGCTGCAGGGAACTTCATCCAGCAGGCGGTTGTGGATCATTACCGCTTACCAGTCCAGCGTCTTCCTGATCCGTTACAGGTGTCCGCCGTGGATGGCAAACCGCTGACCGAGCCCGTCCAGTTTCAAACCGAGTTGGTGGAACTCCGGGTAGGTCTAATGCATACTGAACGAATGCGATTTTATGTATATCCCGGTTTATCCCATCCCATGCTTTTAGGTTTACCTTGGCTCCAGATGCATGAACCAGTCCTTAATTGGAAAACTGGAGAAGTTCTGCGTTGGGGAGATACCTGCATGAATCGTTGCTTAACCCGGATTCAACCTGTTTCGCCTCCAGTCCAGCCTGATACCCTGCCAGGGTTGCCTTCCGCCTATTGGTCCTTCTCTGACGTCTTTGGGAAAAAGGAGGCTGAGAGACTACCTCCACACAGGTCGTATGACTGTCAGATAGAGCTTCTTCCTGGAGCATCTCCTCCTCGCGGGAGAGTTTATCCCCTTTCACAGGCAGAGACTCAGGCCATGTCGGACTACATCCAAGAGAATCTGGCTAGAGGATTTATCCGAAAGTCATCGTCACCGGCAGGAGCTGGATTCTTCTTTGTGAAGAAAAAGGATGGATCCTTGCGGCCCTGCATTGACTATCGGGGTTTAAATCAAATCACGGTAAAAAACAGGTATCCATTACCTCTTATTTCAGAGCTGTTTGATCGTCTCCGAGGGGCCAAGATCTTCACCAAATTGGACCTCAGAGGGGCCTACAACCTGATCCGAGTCAGAGAGGGGGACGAATGGAAAACAGCCTTCAACACCCGTGACGGCCACTATGAATACCTGGTAATGCCATTCGGCCTGAGCAATGCACCTGCGGTCTTTCAGGAATTTGTTAATGACATTTTCAGGGACTTGCTCTAAACTTGTGTCGTGGTTTACCTGGACGATATTTTGATTTTTTTCTGCTGACTTGACGTCACACCGGAGGCAAGTACGCCTGGTCTTACAAAGACTGAGAGAGAACAGGCTATATGCCAAATATGAGAAATGCCTCTTTGAGCAGTCTTTGCCTTTCCTTGGGTACATTGTATCTTCCACAGGATTAAAGATGGATCCGGAGAAGTTGTCTGCAGTTCTCAACTGGCCTCGTCCGTCTAGGCTAAAAGCCATACAAAGGTTCCTCGGGTTCGCCAATTACTACCGGCAATTTATTCCACACTTTTCCACCCGAGTGGCTCCAATCACAGCCTTAACCCGGAAAGGCGTAAACTCTAAGGAATGGTCCTCCGAGGCAGAAGAGGCCTTTGTTTCTCTCAAAAAAGCCTTCGCTTCCGCACCCGTTCTCCATCGTCCTAATTCAAGTGAGCAATTTTTTCTTGAGGTTGACGCTTCTTCCATAGGTGCAGGAGCAGTTCTGACCCAGAAGTCGTCTACCGGGCGGATGATCTCGTGTGTTTTTTTTTCCAAGGTTTTTTCTCCTGCAGAAAGGAACTACTCTGTCGGTGATCGCGAATTGTTGGCCATTAAATTGGCTCTGCAAGAATGGAGACATCTTCTTGAAGGAGCTCATCACCAGGTAATCATATTCACCGACCATACAAACCTTGCCTGTTGTGAATAGGCTTGAGATGAGTTCTGAGCAGAGGCTCCCTCTGGTGGTTACAAGCGGTACTGGTCTGTCCAGTGAAGATTGTGAGGATTGGGAGTCAGGTGTTACTGACTGGTCTTATATAAGGGAGTCACCTTCCCATCAGGGTTGCCGGTGATCAATTGTTCGGGTCTCAATCCTTGATTCCTGTTTCCCTTGTAGCCTGCTGTGTCGTGTCTGAATCTCCTGCTAACAGATAAGACATTTTCTTCTTTTTGTTTTTGTGCTTGATTTTTGCATTTTGTCCTGCACTTCTGTGGGGGCCTTCTGGGTCCCCTCCGGGGGCTTTTGCCCTCTCAGTTTAGTTCAGCCACTGATGTTTGTACTTTTGCTTTTTCCAGTTTTTTCAGTGGCTGCTGTTTTGATTTTGTTACACCAGAGAACTAATTTAGGTGGTAGAGGTCGTGTGATCTCAGGTGTTTTTGAAATTAGTAGAGTTGGTGCTTTCAAGGTTTTTTTTGGGATTGCAGTAAGTACCCTTCCTATCCTTTTCTATTTAGTTAGTTTGGGCCCCAACGTTTGCTCATACTATTTTCTGTCTGTGTCAGTATTTCTTCTTGTCTAACCGCCATTACATGTTTGGGGCTTTCTATTATCTTTGGGGTTCTGCTCCGGGGCAGATAGCTTTCCTATTTCTGTCTTTAGGTGTAGTTAGTTTTTCAGGCTGTGACGAGGCGTCTAGGACCAACGTAGGAACGCTCCATGGCTGCCTCTAGTTGTGGTGGTTAGTCAGGGTACTGCAATCTCATAGATTCCAACTGCTCTGGTGTATTGCCTTTTTTACTTGCACTCCTCAGCTACCGAAACATAACAGAATCACCGGCCTAAATTTAAAATTGTATGGTACTCACAGAAGGGAAAAATATTGTGAAAGAAAAAACGGTTGTCAGAGTTGTCAGAGATATTTTTCTGTTTGTTGCATTTTTTTTTTTTTTCCCTCTGTATCTCTGGGTGCTGGGGAGGATTTTTTCTCTCAATGGAGTTTGCACGGTTGTCTGGCCGTGTGGATCAGCTTGCCACTGAGGTTCAGAGTATTGCTGCATATCTTGCTAGGTTGCCTGTTGTGGAACCTAGGATTCCCATGCCAGATTTGTTTTTAGGGGATCGAGCTAAGTTTCAGAATTTCAAAAATAATTGTAAATTGTTTTTTGCCTTAAAATCTAAGTCCTCAGGGAACGCAGCGCAGCAGGTTCAAATTGTCATCTCTCTCCTGCGCGGCGATCCTCAGGATTGGGCTTTTTCCCTGACACCTGGGGATCCTGTTTTGAGTGATGTTGATGCATTTTTTCAGGCTTTGGGGTTATTGTACGATGAGCCTAATGTCACTGATCAAGCTGAAAAAGCCTTGTTGGCATTAAATCAGGGGCTTGATGACGCTGAGTTATACTGTCAGAGATTCCGTAGGTGGGCAGTCCTGACCAAGTGGAATGACGACGCTTTGGCGGCCCTTTTTCGGAAGGGGCTAGCAGATAACGTAAGGATGTTATGGTGGGATTCCCTGTCCCCTCTGGTCTCAATGATTCTATGTCATTAGCGATTCAAATTCACAGACGTTTGCGTGAGCGGAGAAGTATGCGTGGAATAGTGTTGCCTTGTGAACCTGCTTCTGAATCCATGCAGTGTGATAGAGTGGTGTCTGGGGCACAGCGTCATGAGTTTCGAAAGCGCAATGGGTTATGTTTCTACTGTGGTGATGCCTCTCATGCTATTTCAGTCTGCCCTAAGCGGGGAAGACGTTTTGCACGCTCAGTTGTCTTGGGTAGTGTTCAGACTAAGTTTTTACTAACTGTCACTCTGATATGCTCTCTGTCCTCATTTTCTGCTCAGGCTTTCGTTGATTCTGGAGCAGCTATTAACCTGATGGATTATGATTTTGCTAAACGTTGTGGGTTTCCCTTGATACCCCTACAGAAGTCTATTCCCCTACTGGGGATCGATTCTACCCCTTTGGCTGAGAATAAACCTCAGTTCTCTACTCAGGTGATAATGAGGGTTGAACCTGATCATCAGGAGTGCTGCAAATTTTTGGTTCTGTATAATCTGCATGATATTATCGTACTGGGTTTCCCTTGGTTACAGTCTCATAATCCTGTTTTGGATTGGAAATCTGTGTCTGTAACCAGTTGGGGCTGCCAATGTGTTAATACCAACACTCCTGTTTTTTCTGCCTCCCCCCAGGCTCAGGATGTTCCTGACTTTTTGATTGATTTTTCTGATGTGTTTAGCGAAAGTAAATCTGCATCTTTGCCTCCCCATAGGAGCTATGACTGCGCTATTGAATTAGTGCCTGGTAGTAAATTCCCTAAAGGTCGCCTTTTTAACTTGTCTGTACCTGAACATGACGCTATGCGGTCTTATATCAAGGAGTCATTGGAGAAGGGTCATATCAGACCATCCTCTTCACCCTTAGGTGCCGGTTTTTTCTTTGTGGCCAAAAAGGATGGTTCATTAAGGCCGTGTATTGATTATCGTCTTTTGAACAATATTACTGTGAAATATCAATACCCGTTACCCTTGATTTCTGACCTGTTTTCCAGGGTGAAAAACGCTACTTGGTTTACCAAGCTTGACCTCAGGGGGGCATATAACCTTATTCGCATTAAGCACGGGGATGAATGGAAGACGCATTCAATACCCCGGAGGGGCATTTTGAGTACCTTGTGATGCCCTTTGGGCTCACTAATGCTCCTTCTGTCTTCCAGTCCTTCATGAATGACATTTTCAGGGATTTTGTGGATAAATTTCTGATTGTTTATTTGGATGATATCTTGATTTTTTCTAATGACTGGGACTCTCATGTGAAACATGTTCGAACTGTATTCCAGATTTTGAGAGAGAATGCTCTGTATGTGAAGGGATCAAAGTGTCTTTTTGGCGTACAGAGGATCTCATTTCTGGGATTCATTTTGTCCCCATCTGTTATTGAAATGGACCCGGTCAAGGTTCAGGCCATCTGTGATTGGGTCCAACCTACTTCATTAAAGGCTCTTCAAAGATTTTTGGGTTTTGCCAATTTTTATCGTAAATTTATTGGTATTTTCTCGGTTATTGTTAAACCATTAACTGATTTGACCAAAAAGGGTTCTGATGTGGTGAATTGGCCTCCTGAGGCAGTCTCTGCATTTCAGGAACCTTAAGCAGAGATTCACTTCTGCTCCTGTTCTACGGCAGCCTGATGTTTCTCTGCCATTTCAGGTGGAGGTTGATGCCTCTGAAATTGGGGCAGGTGCCGTTTTGTCCCAAAAAGATCCAGAGACCTCTAAAAGTAACCCTTGTGCCTTTTTCTCTCGAAAATTTTCTCCTACTGAACGTAATTATGACGTGGGGAATCGGGAGTTATTGGCCATGAAGTGGGCTTTTGAAGAGTGGAGACATTGGCTGGAGGGAGCCAAACATCAGGTGGTGGTCCTTACGGGCCATAAGAATCTGGTTTATCTGGAATCTGCCAAGCGACTCAATCCTAGACAGGCCAGGTGGGCCTTGTTTTTCACACATTTTAATTTTGTGGTTTCCTTTCTTCCTGGCACTAAGAAGTTAAGGCGGATGCCCTCTCGAGGAGTTTCCTTGCGGACTCTCCTGAGTTATCTGATCCTTCTGTTATTTTGAAAGAGGGTGTAGTTCTTTCCGCCATCTCACCCAATTTGAGACTTGCTCTGGAGGGGTGTCAGGAGGATAGGCCCGAGCGCTGCCCTGTTGGAAAATTGTTTGTCCCGGACCAGTGGAAAAAGAATGTGATGTCTGAGATTCATTGTTCCGCGTTGGCTGGGCATCCCGGGATTTTTGGTACCAGAGACTTGGTTAGTCGGTCCTTTTGGTGGCCTACCTTGTCTCGTGATGTCAGGGAATTTGTGCAGTCCTGTGGGACTTGCTCTCGCTCCAAGCCTTGCTCTCGCTCTAGTGGTTTGTTGATGCCATTGCCTGTGCCCAAGAGACCATGGACCCATATCTCTATGGATTTCATTTCCGACCTTCCTGTTTCTCAGAGAATGACCGCCATCTGGGTGATTTGTGATAGGTTTTCCAAGATGATACATCTTGTGCCATTACCTAAGTTGCCTTCCTCCTCTGAATTGGTGCCGTTGTTCCTTCAGCACGTGGTTCGTTTACACGGCATTCCTGAGAACATTGTGTCTGACAGAGGAGTCCAGTTTGTTTCCAGATTTTGGAGGACTTTTTGTTCTAAACTGGGTGTTCAATTGTCTTTCTCCTCGGCATTTCATCCTCAGACCAATGGTCAAACTGAGAGAACAAACCAGACATTGGAGACTTATCTAAGATGCTTTGTGTCTGCTGATCAGGATGACTGGGTCTCTTTTTTGCCTTTGGCTGAGTTTGTTCTTAATAATAGGGCTAGCTCTGCCACTTTGATGTCTCCGTTTTTCTGTAATTCTGGGTTTCACCCTCGATTTTCTTCAGGACAGACGGAGGCTTCTGTCTGTCCAGGTGTTGACTCTGTTGTGGAGCGTATGCAACAGATTTGGGACCAGGTAGTGGAGAGGTTGTCCCTCTCTCAGGAGAGGGCCCTGCGGTTTGCTAACCGGCATAGGACTGATGGTCCTCGGTTTAAAGTAGGGGACTTGGTCTGGTTGTCCTCAAAAAATATTCCTATGAGAGTAGCATCTCCTAAATTTAAGCCTAGGTTCATTGGACCTTATAAGATCATGGAGATTCTTAATCCTGTTTCTTTTCGTTTGCTTCTTCCAGGGACATTTAAGATCCATAACGTGTTCCACAAGTCCTTGTTGAAGAGGTTTGTTGAGCCAGTGGTTCCTGCTGCTGTGCCTCCTGACCCTGTTTTGGTTGATTGCAATCTGGAGTATGTGGTTGAGAAAATATTAGATTCTCGTTTTTCTAGACGGAAACTCCAGTATTTGGTTAAGTGGAGAGGTTATGGTCAGGAAGACAATTCTTGGGTGTTTGCTTCGGACATCCATGCTAGGAGACTCATCCGTGCGTATCATAGAACTCATCCTGACCGACCTGGTTGCTCAAATGAGGGTTCGGTGACCCCTCCTCAAGGGGGGGGTACTGTTGTGAATAGGCTTGAGATGAGTTCTGAGCAGAGGCTCCCTCTGGTGGTTACAAGCGGTACTGGTCTGTCCAGTGAAGATTGTGAGGATTGGGAGTCAGGTGTTACTGACTGGTCTTATATAAGGGAGTCACCTTCCCATCAGGGTTGCCGGTGATCAATTGTTCGGGTCTCAATCCTTGATTCCTGTTTCCCTTGTAGCCTGCTGTGTCGTGTCTGAATCTCCTGCTAACAGATAAGACATTTTCTTCTTTTTGTTTTTGTGCTTGATTTTTGCATTTTGTCCTGCACTTCTGTGGGGGCCTTCTGGGTCCCCTCCGGGGGCTTTTGCCCTCTCAGTTTAGTTCAGCCACTGATGTTTGTACTTTTGCTTTTTCCAGTTTTTTCAGTGGCTGCTGTTTTGATTTTGTTACACCAGAGAACTAATTTAGGTGGTAGAGGTCGTGTGATCTCAGGTGTTTTTGAAATTAGTAGAGTTGGTGCTTTCAGGGTTTTTTTTGGGATTGCAGTAAGTACCCTTCCTATCCTTTTCTATTTAGTTAGTTTGGGCCCCAACGTTTGCTCATACTATTTTCTGTCTGTGTCAGTATTTCTTCTTGTCTAACCGCCATTACATGTTTGGGGGCTTTCTACTATCTTTGGGGTTCTGCTCCGGGGCAGATAGCTTTCCTATTTCTGTCTTTAGGTGTAGTTAGTTTCTCAGGCTGTGACGAGGCGTCTAGGACCAACGTAGGAACGCTCCACGGCTGCCTCTAGTTGTGGTGGTTAGTCAGGGTACTGCAATCTCATAGATTCCAACTGCTCTGGTGTATTGCCTTTTTTACTTGCACTCCTCAGCTACCGAAACATAACACTTGCCTATCTCCAATCTGCTTTAAGACTGAATCCCCGTCAGGCCCGTTGGGCATTATTTTTTGCCCGTTTCAATTTTGTACTTCATTTCCGCCCAGCTGACAAGAACATCAAGGCAGACGCACTCTCTAGAGCCTTCTTGACTCCTGAACTGGAGGAAGAACCTCAGCACATTATTGAACCTTCTAAGTTGGTCTCCGTTGCCTCCACTGATCTGGCCCGGCTTCCTTCTGGGAAGACTTTCGTGTCCGCTTCTGATCGTACTCGTGTTCTGCGCTGGGGTCATTCTTCTAAGTTGGCTGGCCATGCTGGTCAGAAAAAGACGCAGCAACTCATCTCTCGTTATTACTGGTGGTCTACCATGGGCAAGGATATCCAGGAGTTCGTCGCAGCCTGTCCTTCATGTGCCAGTAACAAAACTGTTAAACATCTACAGCCTCTTCCGATTCTGTCCGCTCCCTGGCAGCACATCGCGATGGATTTCATCACGGATCTTCCCATTTCTTCTGGCTGCTCAGTGGTATGGGTTGTGGTGGATCGCTTCTCTAAAATGGCCCACTTCGTTCCGCTATCTGGTCTCCCGTCTGCTCCAGAACTGGCCGCTCACTTCATTCAGCACATCTTCCGTCTACATGGATTTCCTCTCCACATCGTGTCCGACAGGGGCGTCCAGTTCACATCTAAGTTCTGGAGAGGACTCTGTAAAATGGTAAAAATTGAACTAGATTTTTCTTCTGCATATCATCCCCAGTCTAATGGGCAAGTGGAGAGGATCAATCAAATCCTGGCTGGATACCTGCGTCACTTTGTCAACGCTCATCATAATGACTGGGTAGAATTACTGCCCTGGGCGGAATTCTCCTACAACAACCAAGTAAGTGAATCTTCTGGAAAGTCTCCCTTTCAGATTGTGTTTGGACTGCAACCCGGAATTCCTCTTCCTGTCTCGGGATTGTCTGATGTTCCGGCAGTCGATACCTTGTCTAAAAATTTCTCGGATATTTGGAGAGAGACCAGGTCGGCTTTGGAGAAAGCTTCTCAACGTATGAAAACGCATGCGGACAAAAGACGTTTGGAGGCTCCCATCTTTCGTCCAGGAGACAAGGTATGGCTCTCCTCCAAGTACATCCGTCTGAACTTACCATCGTACAAATTGGGTCCCCGTTTCATTGGTCCCTTTGAAGTCTTGAGACAAATCAACCCGGTCTCTTATAAACTGAAATTGCCTAATTCTCTAAGAGTACCTAACTCCTTTCATGTTTCTCTCCTCAAACCAGTAGTGTTGAGCTCCTTCTTTAAGGACCCGGGTACCACTCCTGATCCGGTCTCTGAGGATGATGTTTTTGAGGTAAAACATATCTTGGCCTCTAAGCGAGTAAGAGGTAGGATCTATTACCTGGTGGACTGGAAGGGTTTTGGTCCTGAGGAGAGGTCTTGGGAGCCTAAAGAGAACATCCAGGCCCCTCTTCTTCTTAAAAGATTTCACGCAGGCTTGAAAAAGAGGGGAGTAAAGAGGGGGATACTGTTACACCCGGTCCCAGCGCTGGCCCTGCACTCCGTTCTGCTCACTCACCTGTCCCATCTGTTCCTCGGCGTCCTGTGTCCTCCTCCACTTCCTGGCACGCTGCTGGCAGGCCTCCAGATAGTCTGCTTAGGACGCGAGGCCGCGCCCACCGTCTCTCTTAAAGGGGCAGCATGCATTTTTTGAAATAACTAATTAACCAATGGCTGCGCACTCAGTACTATATCTGGTCACTCCACCATTAGGGGAGTGCCGAGCAACGTGTTCTATCATTGCTACATCCGGTTCTGTTTCTGATCTGTATGCGCTGCGTCTGCAGTATCTGTGCTTCGCTGATACTGTTTGTCTCCTCAGATCATTGCTAACCTGTATCTGGCTATCTTGGACTATCTCGGCTATTACTGGCGCAAGTGTCATCCCGTTCCGCCATCAGCCATCCGTACCCGTGGACCGTGACAAGGTCACTGAAGCCAGTCTTCTACCATCCGTTCTGGACCAGGACCTTACCCTTCTCCGTGAAGAACTTTCCACGGACTCTGTAAATACCTGTTACCCTTTCTGTCCCTCTGGGACAGCTGCCACGTGTCCGGGGTCTAACTGGAGGTGGCACCTGTGTCCTCCGGGTATTCCATTCTGGTCCTGTTCGAGGGGCCTTACTACGGGTACCCGGGGCTCACTAGTTACGCCCCCTTCGGAGCCCCCCGGACCGCGGTCTCGAGGTTCCACATTAAAAAATAAAAACGAATGTGAACTTCACCACCTCTGCCTCCGCTTCCATTCGTTACAGAGTGCCATCAACTCCACCTCTTTTGTGAACATATGAGGAGGGAGTGGTACTGAGTTGTCTACCTCTTGCTGTGTGACTACTGTATATGCAGTGTGGAATCTTCTGTCCTGTACCGGTGCTGCTTGAACCAACTACGGAGAAACAAAACACAAGAAACATTTCAAAAACATGTAATAAGCTTATTTTATAAGCTATAAGGGCTATACAAATTTTAGAAGACACTTGAAATTATTAATTTACACTTAGCGAAATTTCCTTGCTATTTCTCTCTCCACATCCTCCCTCCCCCTTTTGAATCCAGTTAATGAGTGAACTCGGATTCATACTGTGGATACAAAGTACACAAACTGATAAGGACTACTTCAGCGAACAGACTAAAGCGGAGGAAGAGATTTCTTAACTAAATGAATTCAGACATTATTAAAAAGGTACAGTACAATTATGAACTTAAATCTATATTTTCATGATCAGTTCTACATTATGCCAAACTTATTTGCATTGTGTGTGTTGCTCAAAATTCTGCGATATTGCAAGAAACTTAACAACATTCTACTTCTTTATTTCTGTCGTTACTTGCAATTGCCTTCACAGAGATCGTTCTACACTGTGTTCCAAATTATTATGCAAAAATTGTTTAGGAGTGATAAGGTAAGAATTTTTTTGTTTGTCAGTTAAACTCATTGATGGTGATGTGTGTCAGGGCTCTTTATATCACTGTAGTCAATTGCAGACACCTGTGCTAATTAGTTTGGCAGGTGTGTCCAATGAAATGCAAGACTCCTTAAGAAGGCTGTCCCACATTATTAAGCAGCCTACATTTTCTGCCAAAATGGGAAAGAAAAAGGATGTGTCGGCTGCGAGAAGCAACAAATTGTGGAGTGTTTAGGTCAAGGCATGACTACAATCAACATTGCCAAGACACTTCATCGTGATCATCGCACAATCAAGAAGTATGTAGCTGATTCACAGTACACACGTGTGCGTGCTGATAAGGGAAAATTGAGGGCTCTTTCCTACAGGCAATTACGTCAGGTTAAAAGAGCAGCGGCAAAAAAGCCTTGTCATAGCAGCAGACAAGTTTTTGAAGCTGCTGGTGCCTCCAACGTCCCCCGAACAACAAGATGCAGGGTCCTTCAGAGGTTTGCAGCTGTGCGTAAGCCATCCTGTCGACCTCCTCTATCCACTGCACACAAGCAGAAACAGCTCCAGTGGGCCAAACAATACATGAAGACTGACTTCAAAACTGTTTTGTTCACCGATGAGTGCCATGCAACGCTCGATGGTCCAGATGGATGGAGTGGAGGATGGCTGGTTCATGGACACCCCATGCAAACACGGCTACGGCGCCAACAAGGAGGAGGTGGAGTAATGTTTTGGGCTGGAATCATGGGGAGAGAGATTGTCGGCCCCTTTAGGATCCCTGAAGGGGTAAAGATGAACTCCATAGTGTATGTTGAGTTTCTCAAACAGCACTTCCTGCCATGGTTCAAGAAGAAGAACCGTGCATTCCGCAGCAAGATCATTTTCATGCATGATAATGCACCGTCTCATGCTGCACATAACACATCTGCATCTCTGGCTGCTATGGGCATAAAAGGGGACAAACTTATGGTGTGGCCCCCATGCTCCCCTGACCTCAACCCCATTGAGAACCTCTGGAGCATCATCAAAAGGAGTGTCTATGATGACGGGAGTCACTTCACATCTAAGCAACAGCTCTGGGAGGGTATTCTGTCCTCATGCAAAACAATTGAAGCAGAAACCATCCAAAACCTGACAAATTCAATGGACGAGAGAGTTCAGAAGCTCCTTTCGAACAAGGGGTCCTATGTGCAAATGTAACATCACCTAGAATAAAGTTTTGAGTTGAAAACTGTTTGATTTCAGTTTGTAATAACCTGCTACTGCTTATAATTTCAAAAATGACCATTTTTTTGTTCTTTATTAAAATGAAAAGGTTGAAAACTCTGCTGTGCATAATAATTTGGAACATGCATTTTGAGCGCAGTTTGAGTGTTTTATTTTTTAAAAATATACTGTTATCATAGGCAGTTTGTACAAAATCCTTTCAATTGTACTCTAATAGTGATTTGACTGGAAAATTACAATGACTGCAATTCATATAGGTAATTTGGGAAAATCTGAGAAAATATTATTTGCATAATAATTTGGAACACAGTGTAGTGCAGGTTAATGATTTACTTTGAAAACATACTTCTGCCTTTCTTAAACAACTTGCGGTATACTTTCTTCAAATCATCTTAACATTTTCCTTTCTTATTCATACATAGCGCAGTTAATACTGACACATTACAACCTGAAACCACTGAGCATAGCGTGCATCCTTGCAATGTTGGTGAATTCTTCTGGCATTCCTCTGTTCAGAGGACATCTAAAGTAGGGCGTATCATCAGGCAGCCACAGTTTTTGCTCTTCCACCTCTTTTAGCAACAATCCATAAGGCCAGTGATCAATGCGTGACCCGTGGACATTTAAGCGAAATACTTTAAGTTTTGGGAATCTGTCTGACAGATGCCCAAATCCAGTTACCTCTATATTATACCCCTCATGAAGAACTTTCACAATTCTCCACCCCTCATAAGATATTGCTAGCATTAGCCCAAACTTGCAATCAGGGCAAGACATTTTAACTACAAAGGTGACTCTTAATATTACTTATAATGCAAATTGACACAAATCTACAGGTGTACACACCTTAATAGCCTCTATTTCTAACACCCATACACTTGATATGAAGAACCTGTCCGTCTGGACTTTGGGTTATATACTCTCGGTCGTTCTTGACACAACTTAATGTATGGCGTAAGTGGGACTCACATATATGAACATGTGTGTTTACATAAAACAGAGCCCAGTGAGCATCCCTTAGTTTTACAAATTTTATCCTTTGCTTTCGGGGTTCTGGAAATGTCCTGATTAAGGTCCAATGACCATAAAGCACATGATTCTCATACGTTCTTCTTTTGAAACATGCACTTCCTATGCAAAACATTTTAAAAAAGCAATTTGCCAATACACAATAATATATATTAAAATAAATATAGAAAACCAACTAACTATACAGACAAAGATCTCACTAAACAATTATAATGGTAGTCTCAATATAATATATAAAGTGCTATATAGTGTGCATGTGCATATAATTCTTATATATAGGAACACCCGATAGGTCCCATAAAAAAGAGCTTAAGTATAGCTGCTAGCCAATTATACTAATCCCATAAACAGGGAGTAAAATAGCAGCTTCTAACATGCACTGAACAAATGGCCACAAACTCATATGAACCAGAGCGCTGTCAGTAATTGTAGCAAGGTGATTAAGACTTGCGTCCTTCACAAAATTTATCCTGCTCAGCGGCTGATTTAGAATATAATACGGCCAAAAAATAACACTCTATAATGATAATTATTAAAAATAACATGAGACTTACAAGTAGCGATGTCTGCAGCTATGGCTTCTTTACCCCGACGCGCGTTTCGTCCACACTTCTTCAGGGGCGTGTCGGGGTAGAGGAGCGTCATGTATTAATAGTACCGCCCATCCAATCGCATCAAAGAATACAGCTCACATGTTATGTGAAGTGTAAGTAAGGAGCATAGGCGGCGCGTCCCGCGCTTAAGACTACGCCCATTAATTGACACATCATCTCCGGTCATGTATCCCAGAGCGCAAAAGCGTCCTGAACTAGGACGCAATCTGCGATCGCAAACACATTTAGTGCCGGAGACAAAGTGCCTGGCCAGCCAGAAGCGCAGAGCGCGCACTACTCCTTACAATCTTGGCAGCAGGAAAAACTCATTGACATTGACATTTAAGGCGGGTAGGAAATTAGACTTTCTTGATATCCAAATTGATATTCTTCCCAGTGGCAATATTTCTACAAACATCTTTAGAAAACCCACAGCAACAAATACGTTGCTTCATGCCACATCCTCTCACCTTCCTTCTGTCATACGGGGTATACCGACAGGACAGTTTCTTAGGGCCAGGCGCATATTTCCAGACCAGACATCCTTTGAACAGCAATCCAAGGAACTGAGTAGGAGGTTTAACCCCTTAATGTCCAATGACGTGCACAGTCCGTCATGGCCGGATGTCAGTGTAAACACGCAGTGGTAGATCAGTGCCGACAGCTGTCACAGACAGCTGACAGGCACGGCAAGCGGTGCGGGAACCTTTGCCGTCGGTCCCCGCATCTACAGCGCTGTGCTTGGTCAGTCAATCTGACTGACCAAACACAGCAGCGATCGCGCAGGAGAAGCTGAAATTTCAGCTTCTCCAGCGCGATCAGTGCAGGAGCCGGCGCTGCAGTGGCCAGGCTTCCTGCACTGACAGCCAGGAGCGGAGCCCCCACCGCCCCTGGCTGTTAACCCCCTGACTGCTGCGATTGAGCGCGATCGCAGCGCTCAGGGGGGGAGGCAGAGGGTCGGGAGCTCCCTCTGCCTCAGATCGGCGCCCTGCAATGTATTTGCAGGGCCCGATCTCTGCCTTGATGACCCGGGGGTTGCCATGACAACCTCCGGGTCATCTAGCTACGGAAAGCTGCTGTGATCATGCTCACAGCAGCTTTCCCCATAGGTACAATGCATTGCAATGCTGTAGCATTGCAATGCATTGTAACTGCAATAAAAAGTAAAAAAAAGTGAAAGTCCCATAAAGGGACAAGTTAAAAAAATCATTTTTTAAAAAAAATTGTAAAAAAAATATTAAAAAATAATTTAAAAAAATCCCCTAAAAAATACACATTTTTATGTAATAAAAAAAATAAAAAACAAAAAAAATACACATGTTTGGTATCGCCACGTCCGTAAAAATCCCATCTATAAAAGCGTAACCCTAGTTAACCCCTTCAGTGAAAGCCGTAAAAAAAAAAAAGTAGTAAATTAACTTTTTCCAAGCGGTATCATCATACCGCTTGGAAAAAGTGCAATAACACACGATCAAAAAGTCAAACCAACCAAAAAGAAAACCAATTCTTCACCTTTTGTGGATTTGTTCATTGTGCCTCCCAAAGATCGCAGTAAGGCGATCACAGTGGTTCCCCCCCACATATGGGGTATCAGCGTACTCAGGACAAAATGCACAATAGCTTTTGGGGTCCTATTTCTCCTGTTACCCTTAGAAAAATAAAAATTTGGGGGCAAAAAGGTCATTTTTGTGGAAAAAAATATGATTTTTTTATTTTCACGGCTCTACGTTATAAACTTCTGTGAAGCCCTTGGGGGTTCAAAGTGCTGACCACACATCTAGATAAGTTCCTTGGGGGGTCTAGTTTGCAAAATGGGGTCATTTGTGGGTGGTTTCTACTGTTTAGGCACATCAGGGGCTCTCCAAGTGCGACATGACACCCGCAGACCATTCCATCAAAGTCTGCATTTAAAAACGGTGTTCCTTCCCTTCCGATCTCTGCCATGCGTCAAAATAGTGTTTCCCCCCACATATGGGATATCAGCGTACTCAGGACAAATTGCACAATAGCTTTTGGGGTCCTATTTCTCCTGTTACCCTTATAAAAATAAAAATTTGGGGGCAAAAAATTATTTTTGTGGAGAAAAATATGATTTTTTTATTTTCACGGCTCTACGTTATAAACTTCTGTTAAGCACTTGGGGGTTCAAAGTGCTCACCACACATCTAGATAAGTTCCTTGGGGGGTCTAGTTTCCAAAATGGAGTCACTTGTGGGGGGTTTCTACTGTTTAGGCACATCAGGGGCTCTCCAAACGTGACATGACACCCGCAGACCATTCCATCAAAGTCTGCATTTGAAAAAGGCGCTCCTTCCCTTTCGAGCTCTGCCATGCGTCAAAATAGTGGTTTACCCCCACATATGGGGTATCAGCGTACTCAGGACAAATTGCACAATAACTTTTGAGGTCCTGTTACCCTTTGGAAAATAACAATTGGGGGTGGAAAGATTATTTTTGTGGAAAAGATATGATTTTTTAATTTTACGGCTCTACGTTATAACCTTCTGTGAAGCCCTTGGGGGTTCAAAGCTCTCACCACACATCTAGATAAGTTCCTTGGGGGTCTAGTTTCCAAAATGGGGTCACTTGTGGGGGGTTTCCACTGTTTAGGCACACAGGGGCTCTCCAAATACGACATGGCGTCCAATCTCAATTCCAGCCAAAAAAGTCAAATGGCGCTGCTTCCCTTCCGAGCTCTGCCATGCGCCCAAATAGTGGTTTACCCCACATATGGGGTATCAGCGTACTCAGGACTAATTGCACAATAACTTTTGGGGTCCTTTTATCCTTTGGAAAATAGAAATTGGGATGAAAAGATCATTTTTGTGGAAAAAATATGATTTTTTAATTTTATGGCTCTACGTTATAACCTTCTGTGAAGCCCTTGGGGGTTAAAAGCTCTCACAACACATTTAGATAAGTTCCTTGGGGGGTCTAGTTTCCAAAATGGGGTCACTTGTGGGGGGTTTCCACTGTTTAGGCACACAGGGACTCTCCAAATGCGACATGGCGTCCAATCTCAATTCCAGCCAAAAAAGTCAAATGGTGCTGCTTCCCTTCCGAGCTCTGTCATGTGGCCAAATAGTGGTTTACCCCCACATATGGGGTATCAGCGTACTCAGGACTAATTGCACAATAACTTTTGGGGTCCTTTTATCCTTTGGAAAATAAAAATTGGAATGAAAAGATCATTTTTGTGGAAAAAATATGATTTTTTAATTTTACGGCTCTACGTTATAACCTTGTGTGAAGCCCTTGGGGGTTAAAAGCTCTCACAACACATTTAGATAAGTTCCTTGGGGGGTCCAGTTTCCAAAATGGGGTCACTTGTGGGGGTTTCCACTGTTTAGGCACACAGGGACTCTCCAAATGCGACATGGCATCCAATCTCAATTCCAGCCAAAAAAGTCAAATGGCGCTGCTTCCCTTCCGAGCTCTGCCATGCGCCCAAATAGTGGTTTACCACCACACATGGGGTATCGGTGTACTCTGGAGAAATTGTACAACAAATGTTGTGGTTCATTTTCTCCTGATACCCTTGACAAAATTTTAAAAAATGTGTCGAAAGAAAAATTTTGGGAAAAAAAGTTAAATGTTCATTTTTTCCTTCCACATTGCTTCAATTCTTGTGAAGTACCTAAAGGGTTAATAAACTTCTTGAATGTGGCTTTGAACACGTTGAGGGGTGAAGTTTTTAGAATGGTGTCACTTTTGGGTATTTTCTGTCATTGACCCCTCAAATTCACTTCAAATGTGAGGTGGCCCCTAAAAAAAATGGTTTTGTAAATTTTGTTGGAAAAATGAGAAATTGCTGGTCAACTTTTAACACTTATAACTTCCTAATAAAAAAAAATTTGGTTCCAAAATTGTGCTGATGTATAGTAGACATGTGGGAAATGTTATTTATTAACTAATTTTTGTGACATATCTCTCTGATTTAATGGCATAAAAATTAAAAGTTTGAAAATTGCAAAATTTTCAAAATTTTTGCCATATTTCCATTTTTTTCATAAATAAACGCAAGTTATATTGAAGAAATTTTACCACTATCATGAAGTACAATATGTCACGAGAAAACAGTCTCAGAATCGCCAAGATCCGTAGAAGCGTTCCAGAGTTATAACCTCATAAAGAGACAGTGGTCAGAATTGTAAAAATTGGCCTGGTCTTTAACCTACAAAATGGCTTGGTCGTTAAGGGGTTAAAAACAGGGGATATAGTAGGAACAATATCCGTCAGGGATATCAAAGAGCTAGGAATGTTACCAGGGATGAACTTCTCTACAAAAATAAGATCATAGAAAAGGATACAGAGAATCATACTCGTCTTATAGCCACATATAGCAATCAATGGCCTCAATTCTGTTCAATCATCCAAAAACATTGGCAAGTGCTTCTGACGGATCCCATTCTCAAAAAATGTCTTCCATCTTCCCCATTAATTACTGCTAAAAGATCTAAGAATCTCAAAGACATATTAGTTCACAGCCATTATGAACCAGGCAGAAAAGCAAGAGAGAGTAGGCTTGATTTGAAAGGATTTTTTCCTTGTGGACAGTGCAAGGGATGTGGAAATATGACTAAAAGCAAAACTTTTTCCAATGCCCCAAGAGATCGTACATATGTAATTAAACATTACATTACGTGTTCTACTAAAGGAGTTGTTTACTGTGCAGAGTGTCCATGTGGGAAAATTTATATTGGACTTACAACGCGAGAATTGAGGGTTCGAGCTAGAGAACATGTACGGGACATTGATAAAAGTAAGGAGGTAGAAGATGTTTCTACATTAAAAACCATCCCTAGACATTTTTTTGAGAAACATAAGAGTGATTCCAGTTTACTCAAAATTAAAGGCATTGCTGTAGTACGTATGGGATCTAGAGGAGGCGACTTGGCCAAAAATTTAGCCAAATTAGAAAGTAAATGGATCTATAGATTGGGTAGCATAGCCCCATATGGGCTTAATGAGAATTTTGGTTTCAGTTTTATAACAGTTTTGTGGGTATTTTAATTTCTTTTTTATTTTTTATTTTTTAGGGGTTTTATGTGTATATTAATTTTATTATTTTATTTTTCAGCCTTTTTGATGACTGTCAATTGTTAATATACATCTATATTTAGTTCATACAATTAAGGATGAAGAAAAGATCGCCAGGAAGATCCATATATTTCATGGAATTAAATTATTATATTATAATGAGTGTATGATTTATATTATTGTAAATATACATATATATTTTATTTTATCTTGTGTATATATATTACATTTATTTTTTCTTTCTTTTTTTCATCTTTATATATTGTTTAAATTTTTTTTTGATAATTATATAAAATTTAATATAGTATTCTTTTCACCTTTATTATTATATGATACTTGATGGTTAATTGTTGTCGCACTTTATATATTTTTGTTAGTTTATTTATATAATGAATTTTGTAATTAGTTTATTAAATTGTTTGCACTATTTAATACAGTAGGAAATTATATAATTATTGTTGATATATTTGGTACACATTTTTGATATTGCACAATTGTCTGTTATTATTATATGTATATATGTATAGTTTATAAATTAGTATGAATGATGTATGATGAGTTTTTCCTGCTGCCAAGATTGTAAGGAGTAGTGCGCGCTCTGCGCTTCTGGCTGGCCAGGCACTTTGTCTCCGGTACTAAATGTGTTTGCGATCACAGATTGCGTCCTAGTTCAGGAAGCTTTTGTGCTCTGTGCTACATGACCGGAGATGATGTGTCAATTAATGGGCGTAGTCTTAAGCGCGGGACGCGCCGCCTATGCTCCTTACTTACACTTCTCATAACATGTGAGCTGTATTCTTTGATGCGATTGGATGGGCGGTACTATTAATACATGACGCTCCTCTACCCCGACACGCCCCCTGAAGAAGTGTGGACGAAACGCGCGTCGGGGTAAAGAAGCCATAGCTGCAGACATCGCTACTTGTAAGTCTCATGGTATTTTTAATAATTATCATTATAGAGTGTTATTTTTTGGCCGAATTATATTCTAAATCACCCGCTGAGCAGGATAAATTTTGTGAAGGATGCAAGTCTTAATCACCTTGCTACAATTACTGACAGCGCTTTGGTTCATATGAGTTTGTGGCCATTTGTTCAGTGCATGTTAGAAGCTGCTATTTTACTCCCTGTTCATGGGATTAGTATAATTGGCTAGCAGCCATTCTTAAGCTCTTTTTTATGGGACCTATCGGGTGTTCCTATATATAAGAATTATATGCACACTATATAGCACTTTATATATTATATTGAGACTACCATTATAATTGTTTAGTGAGATCTTTGTCTGTATAGTTAGTTGGTTTTCTATATTTATTTTAATATATATTATTGTGTATTGGCAAATTGCTTTTTTAAAATGTTTTGTTTCATTTCTATATATAATAAATAATTATTAATTGTTATTATTGGCTCATGTGTTTTTACAGTCTTCACATTCTCTGGCAGTAGAGTCTGTAGCTAACTGGTTGTTGTTTTTAATTGAATTTAACACATTTGATTTATTGGATCTTTGGTTGATTTGATTCCTATGCAAAGTGTGGAGTTCATGTAGGACATATGTCCTCATTCACTCATGTGACTATGTATTTTTCACACTCAATTAGTGTACCTCTACTATATCTTCACTTGCCCAAAGAACATACAATTACCTAATGTGGACCCCTTTATTCATTCAGGAATTTTTTTTTTTATGTGAAATCCTTATAACTTGCTCATATATCAGTCATTCTCTGTCACACTCTACCACAGCTTTTGACAACTGCTCTGTATTCTTCCTGTCTGGAAACCCCCTTTTGCTGGTACTTCTGGGCTTCTAGCCTAGTTCTGTCTATTTCTTGTTCCGGTTGATATCTGCATACGCTTTTCAGCGTAAAATGCTAGCGTGGATGCTGCGTGCCCACTTTCTCTCAGTGTCTGCTTCCATCCTTGCTGCGATTACCTCAACCCAATCATGAACAGGCAAGGTGAAGGACGTCTTACTCGTTATCTATTATCTTTTTATCCCCCCCTACTATACTGCTACACTCTTCTATACCTCAAATCGACTGTGCACAACTGAGGTGGTGCGCTTTCGCTGTTAATTTGGGGATTATTAATGAAGTGCTTTGGCCATGTGATCACTCTTCCTGTAGTATCACAGCACTTCGCCCTAAAGGCCTGTCACTAGGAAATAGCACGCTCTTGTTAGCCCTTGAATATTCAGACGTTTTATGTATCAACCAGAAAGAAAGACTTGCTAATAATAAGCAGGCCAAAGTTATTCCAACTACCTCAACATTCTTCAGCACCATATGGGAGGTGATTGTGCATATAAGACAAGACAGGAGACAGACAGACTTATCCCCTGACTCAAGGCGCCACCTTGTAGTCACCAAAGAGAAATGCAGGGAATCTAACCCGAAACGATCGGCGTTTTTGACACCGTACCTCTAGCACTCTCCAAGAAGGCGTACATAGCTTTCTCCGAGTATCTACCGTCAAAGATGTATCCTCACATGAATCCTGGCAAGCCAGGTAGCATGGAAAGGGCACCCTGAATGACAGACCTAGCAGAGTAGTCTCATAGCTTCAAGGTTAGCAAACATTCACACTTCAATCATGCACTAAACATATAACATTACGTAACATACAAATAGCAGCAACAGAGAATAACGAATCTAATATACTGTTAAGTATCCCGCAGGATATTCTACTTGTTCTTTGTCAATAAAATGAACCGGGTTTGGAAGGCCGACTATACTGTACCCTGGGCCCGGCCAGCAGCTTGAGGAACAATGGGAGACACAGAGTTTGTATGTAAGAATTCAAAGGTTCTTACCTTCCCTTGATTTGTCTGTGTGTTCCTCTGTCTCAGTCTGCAAAGGTGCCGGGCTTCAGGTACTGCTTGAGCCTTCTTCTCAGCCCTGCCCTTGGAACGCCAGATGTTAGGTTTCAATGCTTATTGGGTGGTCTTTAATTCAGACCCTCTCAGTATATTAGATCGTGCCAGATTAGGTATAGCTTTGATCGAGGCAAGTGATGCTCGTAAATGAAACAGAAGACAAGCGTCTGTAATCAAAGTTACCAAGCATGTTGATCCAGAGGAAGGCAAAAAAAACCCAAGTGGCAAACAGTAAGCTTCACATTGGGAAAAAAAATTCCTTCCCGACTCCACATACGGCAATCAGACTAGCTCCCTGGATCAACGTGTATTAGGTCTATGGTGTTTTCCAGAACATATTAATAAATTATTTATTACAGTAAATACATCTTGTCACGTATCTCATAGTTCATGTCAGCTTGACCAATTGGTTATCTAACTAAGGAATTCATTAATCATCAGGTATTCCCTTCAATGGACCCCATAAGCAGTTATATCTTTATTGCTCTACTGATTAATTGCATACTTTATCGTCATTCGCTATAGTGATCATGGCCCTTCCTCATCATTAGGGTGATATTAGGGTGATTGTCTCACAGTCCCAAGAACACGTAGTCATCTTGTTGACTGAACCTTAATCTATGCCACGTTGCTGGTTCAATCAGCAAATAATGTCATGTTGGAATATAGAGAAGTGATTTCTTAAAGGGATTATTATATAAGCTTTAGCATTAACAAGGGTATTAGAATATAGAATATAGAAGGGTCTACCAGATCCCTATCACCGGGGAGAGGCGTTGTCCCAGCCATCCATCAGCCCTGCGGCCACCTCATTCCAGAGCTGCCGGATCACCATGTTGTCACAGTGCATTGGATGACGGCTGTCCCACAACGGGCCTCGCTCATGGAACCAACTGGATCAGGGCGTCATTGTCCAGGACGAGTTCCTCATCCCGTTGTGGAGCCTAGAAAAGAAAGCAAAACATTAATCTTGTAAACATTTGTAGATGAAAAAGATAGAAAACAGGACAGAATAGAAGCAAGATTGAATAGGGAAACAGGCAAGAAAAAAGTCATGGGTAAAAAAAAAAAATCAGTCACCCTATACTTACAGGCCGCCTCCCTGCCTGCACTCGGACTGGCTGCTCCCGTTCTTCCTCCGCTGCCGTGGACGATGTGGACTGAAAAAGAAAAACAAAAAATTGCCACATGTGTCCATGCAACAGCAAATACTTACTAATCAGTATGGAAGGAAGGTACTCACTTCACCCTCTGCTTGGGCCAGTTCATCAGGGGCCGGTTCATATTCTTCTCCTGAAGACATACTGCAATAAAAAAGAGACATTAGTACCTAATAAATTGAGAAAAAAGGACAGACAGACATTAGGTTTTTATACTCACATTATCCAAGTTTCCAGGCAGTCCAATACAATTCTTGAATAGCTGCTGTCTCTCTGGCAGGCTGTAGAGTAGTGGACAGAAGTGCCACCACCTTCTTTTATATACACTACCCCATACAATGTTTCTTTATTTAGTGGGTGGTTTAAACCAGTATCTAGACATGTGTTATCTCTAACAATGCATGTGTTGTAGAACGCTGACCTCACCTGACCCAGCGCACGTCTGCGATCACATAGACTATAATGTGTTGTTTGGGAGCTTTCTGTGCGCGATGCGAGCGCATGCGCCTTTTTAACGAGTTTGGGCGGACCCAAAAATGCAACATTTTGCGTTGTGCGCGCCAAGTCGCTCACGACAAAATAACGCAAGCGCACAAAAATGCTGAAGATCGCATGCTAACGCTAAACCATGCGCCCCTCCTGTTAAAGAAAGGGGCGCATGCGATCGGATCAGCACGATGCGCTAAAAAACGCCAATGTGAAATCAACCTAACTATCTAGAACTAAATGTGAAGAAAACCAAGGAGATGGTGATGAGTTATAGAAGGAAAAAGGATGATTACTTACCGATCACTATAGCTGGCCAGGAGGTGGAGATGGTTGAGAGCTACAAATATTTGGGGGTTCACCTTGACAGCAAACTCGATTGGAGGTGTCATACAGAGAAGGTTCACAAGAAGGGAATGAGAAGACTGTACTTTCTACGGAAGCTCAGGTCGTTCAATGTGTGCAGTAAAATGCTCGAAATGTTTTACCAGTCCGTTGTGGCAAGCGCCATCTTTTTTGCTATAATTTGCTGGGGCAGTAGTGCGCGAGTAGCTGATGCTAATAAGCTCAACAAACTTATCAAGAAGGCAAGCGCGGCACTATATAGTATAATGCACTCCCATAGGGAGTATCTATGTAGTATAATGCATCCCTATAGGCAGACTCTGTATAGTATAATGCACCCCCCATAGTCAGACTCTATAAGGTATAATGAAACCCCCCATAGGGAGACTCTATGTAATACAAAACACCCCTATAAAAAATGAATAACTACAATACTCACCTTTCCTCCTATGCTTCGAGTACCCGCACATCTCCGGACAACGGGCGCCGAGTAGTGACGACATCGCGCCCGCTGTCAGTGTCTATGTCAGTGACGTGAAATGCTGAGAAGGGGATGATGGGAGAGGTAGTGTAATGCTCCCACTCTCATCAATACGGTCAACTGTATCGGCATCGATCCAATACATTTGAACTTGCGATGACGCCCACTGCTGCACTGCTGGCACCGGGCCCCCTACCTGATCAGGGGCCCGATAATGACTGGGTGACAGAGCAGGGAGATCGACTCTCCCTGCTCTGCCGCAGAGTGCAACTGTATGGGCGTGCTGTGCACGCCGATACAGGTACAGTAGCGTAGCTCCGGATGGGCACTCTCAGAGCACAGGGCCCCAGGGCAACTGCCATCTTTGACCACACGGTAGCTACGCTATTGAGGTCTGTCATTCAATCTGGGGTGATTGTCTGCAGCTTAGTTATATAGGGAATATTTGGGGACAACATATATATCTAGATCACTATCTGGAAGTATGAAGGTAGCAGGCGTAAGGCGTGCTAAGGTGCAGGTTCCTTCTGCACCCAGGAGAAGCCATTTATAGGCCTGGTGACCACACATCAAGTTCAGGGCGCTACAACTTTATGACATATATCCACTCCATCACTCCAGCGTCCATTGTTTTCCTCAGCCTGTTTACATTGCTGTAAGGACGATATTGGTGTCACGCTGTCTCTGTATACAGGAGAACCGGGGTCTATGCTGACCCTAAGCTGGGGTCCTGGCTAATCCCTCTACCTGGAGGTACTGTTGATGGTACAGAGGTCCAGGCCGCCAGCGTAACCCTATCTCCTGTGAATCCCTAACCACTGTAATCTAGTCCTGAGAAGGACCCTGATTACCACCACAGGGATCAGGAAGGTAACTGCCTTCACACACAGTATAAGACAAACGAGACAGTACAAGGGGTAAAATAAAAGAACACCTTGCATACAAAACTATCACTACAGAGGGAACACCAACGGGTAAGGAGATAACTAATAAAGCGAGGAGAGGAGAAAACCACAACAGGTAATCTTAGCTTTAGACTTCTCAATACGATCCGCTCTGCTGGTCTGCATGAATGCTTTCACCGACACTTCCCCAGCAGACAGGCAGGTATTTGAAGGAAACCAATTAACAAAACATTAATTGCAGCTGAGCGAGGCTGGTCTAGTCCAGCACAGAGAGAGGAAGAATTAACTCCCTCAGTGCCGAAAAACACCCAGCACCAGAAACTCAGCTGTGCGAAGTCAGGGTGTGCAATCGCGACGATCTTCGCAGCGACACACCCGTGACAGTACCCCCCCTTCTACGAGGGGCCTCCGGACCCTCAGGGCCGGGTTTATCTGGGTGACAGTGTGGAAGGCCCGAACCAATCGGTCTGCGTTAATATCCGACGCAGAAACCCACGTCCTCTCCTCAGGACCATACCCCCTCCAATGAACAAGGTACTGAAGGGACCGGCGATTCAGACGTGAATCGATGACTCTCGACACCTGGAACTCCAAGTTACCATTGACCACCACAGGAGGAGGAGGTAAAGGTGAAGGTATCACCGGCGCCACATACCTCTTAAGCAACGATCTGTGGAACACATTATGAATTTTAAATGTAGGAGGGAGGTCAAGACGGAATGCAACCGGATTAATTATAGCACTGATCTTGTATGGCCCGATGAACCTGGGACCCAGTTTCCAGGAGGGAACCTTAAGTTTTATATTCTTGGTAGACAACCATACCAGATCGTTCACACTTAGGTCTGGACCAGACACTCTCCTCCTATCAGCCATACGTTTGTATCGGTTCCCCATAGTACTCAGATTATTCAGCACTCCTCTCCACACTGAAGCAAGTGACGACGAAAACCGTTCCTCCTCAGGAACTCCAGAAGAGCCCCCCTATTGAAAGTACAAAACTGGGGGTGAAAACCATATGCCCCAAAAAACGGGGACTTACCAGTGGACTCGCTCCGCCTATTATTTAGAGCAAATTCCGCCAGAGGCAAGAAAGAAGCCCAGTCCTCCTGATTCTCTGACACAAAACACGGAGATATGTCTCCAAGCTCTGGTTCAGACGCTCTGTCTGACCATTGGTCTGCGGGTGAAAAGCCGATGAAAATGACAACTGCATCCCCCGCCGTGTACAAAATGCTTTCCAGAATTTGGACACAAACTGAGACCCCCGATCCGACACCACATCGGAGGGTACCCCGTGAAGCCTTACAATCTCCCCAATAAACACCTGCGCAAGAGTTTTAGCATTAGGAAGAGCAGGAAGAGCGATAAAATGTGCCATCTTGCTGAACCTGTCCACTACAACGAGTATGACTGTTTTACCCGAAGATGGCGGGAGATCCGTAATGAAGTCCATAGACAGATGAGTCCACTGACGCTCCGGGATCTTCAAAGGTAAGAGGGTCCCCGACGGACGGGTATGTGGGGTCTTAGAGCGCGCACAAACCTCGCAGGACGCGACAAAAGTTACCACCTCCCTATGTAAGTTAGGCCACCAAAACCGGCGCGAGAGGAGATCCTCAGTTGCTTTACTCCCTGGGTGTCCTGCCAAAGCTGAATTATGGTGTGCCTCGATCACCCTTTGTCACAACTGATTTGGAACAAACAGTCTCCCTGGAGGTCCTACAGGGGCGTCCCTGTTATGTTTCGGTAGCTGAGGAGTGCAGGTAAAAAAAAAGGCAATACACCAGAGCAGTTGGAATCTATGGGATTGCAGTACCCTGACTAACCACCACAACTAGAGGCAGCCGTGGAGCGTTCCTACGTTGGTCCTAGACGCCTCGTCACAGCCTGAGAAACTAACTACACCTAAAGATAGAAATAGGAAAGCTATCTGCCCCGGAGCAGAACCCCAAAGATAATAGAAAGCCCCAAACATGTAATGGCGGTTAGACAAGATGAAATACTGACACAGAAAGAAAATAGAATGAGCAAACGCTGGGGCCCAAACTATCTAAAAAGAAAAGGACAGGAAGGGTACTTACTGCAATCCCAGAAAACCCTGAAAAACACCAACTCTACTAATTTCAAAATCACCTGAGATCACACGACCTCTACCACCTAAATTAGCTCTCTGGTGTAACAAAATCAAAACAGCAGCCACTGAAAAAACTGGAAAAAGCAAAAGAACAAAACTCAGTGGCTGAACTAAACTGAGAAGGCAGAAGCCCCCGGAGGGGACCCAGAAGGCCCCCAAAGAAGTGCAAGACAAAATGCAAAAATATAGCAATAACACAAAAGAAGAAAAAATCTTATCTGGTAGCAGGAGATGCAGACACGACACAGCAGGCTACAAGGGAAACTGGAATGAAGGATTCAGACCAGAACAATTGATCACCGGCAACCCTGATGGGAAAATGACTCCCTTATATAAGACCAGTCAGTAACACCTGATTCCCAGTCCTCACAATCTTCACTAGTACCGCTTGTAACCACCAGAGGGAGCCTCTGCTCAGAACTCATCTCAAACCCATTCACAACAGTACCCCCCCCTTGAGGAGGGGTCACTGAACCCTCATTTGAGCAACCAGGTCGGTCAGGATGAGTTCTATGATACGCACGGATAAGTCTCCTAGCATGGATGTCCGAAGCAAACACCCAAGAATTGTCTTCCTGACCATAACCTCTCCATTTAACCAAATACTGGAGTTTCCGTCTAGAAAAACGAGAATCCAATATTTTCTCAACCACATACTCCAGATTGCCCTCAACCAAAACAGGGTCAGGAGGCACAGCAGCAGGAACCACTGGCTCAACAAACCTCTTCAACAAGGACTTGTGGAACACGTTATGGATCTTAAATGTCCCTGGAAGAAGCAAACGAAAAGAAACAGGATTAATAATCTCCATGATCTTATAAGGTCCAATGAACCTAGGCTTAAATTTAGGAGATGCTACTCTCATAGGAATATTCTTTGAGGACAACCAGACCAAGTCCCCCACTTTAAACCGAGGACCATCAGTCCTATGCCGGTTAGCAAACCGCTGGGCCTTCTCCTGAGAGAGGGACAACCTCTCCACTACCTGGTCCCAAATCTGTTGCATACGCTCCACAACAGAGTCAACACCTGGACAGACAGAAGCCTCCGTCTGTCCTGAAGAAAATCGAGGGTGAAACCCAGAATTACAGAAAAATGGAGACATCAAGGTGGCAGAGCTAGCCCTATTATTAAGAGCAAACTCAGCCAAAGGCAAAAAAGAGACCCAGTCATCTTGATCAGCAGACACAAAACATCTTAAATAAGTCTCCAAGGTCTGGTTTGTTCTCTCGGTTTGTCCATTGGTCTGAGGATGAAAAGCAGAGGAGAAAGATAATTGAACACCAAGTTTAGAACAAAAAGTCCTCCAAAATCTGGAAACAAACTGGACTCCTCTGTCAGACACAATGTTCTCCGGAATGCCATGTAACCGAACCACGTGCTGAAGGAACAAAGGCACCAATTCGGAAAAGGAAGGTAACTTAGGTAATGGCACAAGATGTATCATCTTGGAAAACCTATCACAGATTACCCAGATAGCGGTCATTCTCTGAGAAACAGGGAGGTCGGAAATAAAATCCATAGAGATATGGGTCCATGGCCTCTTGGGCACAGGTAATGGCATTAACAAACCACTAGAGCGAGAGCAAGGCTTGGAGCGAGAGCAAGTCCCACAGGACTGCACAAATTCCCTGACATCACGAGACAAAGTAGGCCACCAAAAGGACCGACTCACCAAGTCTCTGGTTCCAAAAATCCCGGGATGACCAGCCAACGCGGAACAATGAATCTCAGATATAACACTGTTATGTTTCGGTAGCTGAGGAGTGCAGGTAAAAAAAAAGGCAATACACCAGAGCAGTTGGAATCTATGGGATTGCAGTACCCTGACTAACCACCACAACTAGAGGCAGCCGTGGAGCGTTCCTACGTTGGTCCTAGACGCCTCGTCACAGCCTGAGAAACTAACTACACCTAAAGATAGAAATAGGAAAGCTATCTGCCCCGGAGCAGAACCCCAAAGATAATAGAAAGCCCCCAAACATGTAATGGCGGTTAGACAAGATGAAATACTGACACAGAAAGAAAATAGAATGAGCAAACGCTGGGGCCCAAACTATCTAAAAAGAAAAGGACAGAAGGGTACTTACTGCAATCCCAGAAAACCCTGAAAAACACCAACTCTACTAATTTCAAAATCACCTGAGATCACACGACCTCTACCACCTAAATTAGCTCTCTGGTGTAACAAAATCAAAACAGCAGCCACTGAAAAAACTGGAAAAAGCAAAAGAACAAAACTCAGTGGCTGAACTAAACTGAGAAGGCAGAAGCCCCCGGAGGGGACCCAGAAGGCCCCCAAAGAAGTGCAAGACAAAATGCAAAAATATAGCAATAACACAAAAGAAGAAAAAATCTTATCTGGTAGCAGGAGATGCAGACACGACACAGCAGGCTACAAGGGAAACTGGAATGAAGGATTCAGACCAGAACAATTGATCACCGGCAACCCTGATGGGAAAATGACTCCCTTATATAAGACCAGTCAGTAACACCTGATTCCCAGTCCTCACAATCTTCACTAGTACCGCTTGTAACCACCAGAGGGAGCCTCTGCTCAGAACTCATCTCAAACCCATTCACAACACGTCCCCTGAGCCTCCAATACCTCCTCCTCAAGCTCAGAGCATACTGCCGACACCACCACCCCCTCCTGAAGGACCGGAACCGGGTCCTCCGTATTCCCAGCCCCTGGGAAACAGCGAGATAAGGCATCCGCCTTAACATTTTTTGACCCAGGACGAAATGTGACGATAAAATTAAACCTGGTAAAAAACAACGACCACCTAGCTTGTCTGGGATTCAGACGTTTAGCGGACTCTAAATATAGCAGGTTTTTGTGATCGGTAATGACGGTGACCGGGTGGACTGCCCCCTCCAAAAAATGACGCCACTCCTCAAAAGCCAACTTAATGGCCAAGAGCTCCCTATTGCCGACATCATAATTCCTCTCAACGGACGACAATTTTTTAGAGAAGAAGGCGCACGGATGCCACTTACCAGGGGACGAACCTTGTGACAATACTGCTCCCACCCCTACCTCGGAAGCGTCCACCTCAACAATGAATGGCTGTGACGCATCAGGCTGAATAAGTATGGGTGCTGAAGCAAAACTTTTTTTCAAAGAGGAAAACGCTTGACAAGCCTTGTCAGACCACTTTGAAAAATCCGTCCCTTTTTTAGTCATGTCTGTGAGAGGTTTAACTTGGCGAAAAATTACGAATTAATTTCCGGTAGTAGTTAGCAAACCCCAGGAAACGTTGTAATGCCTTAAGATCCTCTGGCAGATCCCACTCAAGAACTGCCCGCACTTTCCCAGGGTCCATATGAAAACGGGATGCTGACACCAGGAACCTAAAAACTGAAGTTCCTGTACGGCGAACACACACTTCTCCCATTTGGCGTACAGTTTATTATCCCGCAAGATCTGTAACACCTGCCTAACATGCTCCTGATGAGACACAAGATCTGGCGAGTAAATTAAGATATCATCCAGATATATGACCACAAACTGTCCCATTAGGTGGCGAAAGATGTCATTTACAAAGTGTTGAAACACCGCCGGGGCAATACTCAGACCAAATGGCATGACAAGGTTCTCATAATGCCCCTCCGGAGTGTTAAACGCCGTCTTCCACTCATCCCCTCCTTCATCCTAATCAGATTGTACGCCCCCCTGAGATCCAACTTAGAGAACCATTTGGCACCCACGATCTGATTGAAGAGATCGGGAATAAGTGGGAGCGGATACGGATCTCGGACCGTAATCCGATTAAGCTCACGGAAATCCAGGCAAGGGCGTAGGCCTCCATCTTTTTTCTTCACAAAGAAGAACCCCGCGGCCACCGGGGAAGATGAAGGTCTAATATGCCCCTTAGCCAGACTCTCTGAAATATAATCCTTCATGGCCTGTCTCTCAGGACCAGAAAGGTTATACAACCTAGATTTCGGTAACTTGGCCCCAGGGAGCAAGTTAACAGAACAGTCATACTCGCGATGAGGAGGTAGTTCTTGACACCCTTTCTCCGAGAATACATCCTCAAAGTCCACCAGAAATGGAGGTAAGGCCTTAGGAGCGACCGCACCAATGACCGTATTCATGCAGTTTTTATTACAGAAATCGCTCCATTGGCTTATCTCTCTGGATTGCCAATTAATAACCGGGTTATGCTTAGTTAACCAAGGAAGGCCCAGCACAATAGGAGTGGGAAGACCCTCCAACACATAACAAGACAACAGTTCTTTATGTAGCGCCCCCACTTGAAGATCAATGTTATGCACTGCTTGCACAAAACTTCCCTGACCGAGAGGTCTGGCGTCGATCGAGAATATGGGGACGGGTTTAGCCAACCCACACAATCGCATACCTTGAACCCGGGCAAAGCGAGCATCCACCAGATTAGCCCTGGCCCCACTATCCAGAAGAACAGATATCCTTCTCAGTTCTCGCACCCACAACCACCTCCGCCGGTACGAGAAACTGAGACGAACTTAGGGACGAAATACTTACTCCCAGATTGCCGTCCACCACACAATCTGGGATCAATAGTTTATCGGCGACTTCTCACTCTGCAAAGGACGGGATGGACACCCCCTAATAAAATGTCCCTTTTTCCCACAGAAGAAACAACTTCTAGTTTTGTGGCGCCCCACCGATCCCCTCCCCCGGAATGATGTCCCTCCTAATTGCATAGGCTCCTCTGGACTGACCAGGGGAACCTCCGTGTAAGGGACCCTTGAGGAAGGTGGAGTCATCACAGGGGCGAAGTTACCCCGCACCTCTCCCGAAGACGTCTGTCAATACGAATAGCAAGGGCCATAGCGGCTTCCAGTGTCGTGGGAGGGTCATACTGCGCCAACACATCTTTTAATTTGTCAGATAAACCTTGACAAAACTGGCTCCTAAGAGCCGGGTCATTCCACTGGGTGTCCGTGGCCCACCTACGGAACTCCGAAGAAAATTCCTCTGCGGACGATCTCCCTGCTGTATCTTACGTAACTTAGTTTCAGCAAGGGAGACCCCATCCGGGTCATCATATACAAGACCCAGAGCTGCGAAAAATCTATCCACTGACTGGAGAGCCGGAGCCCGGGGGAAGAGCGAACGCCCAGGATTGGGGGTCCCCTTGTAGGAGCGAGATGACAATTCCCACCCTTTGATCTTCACTCCCAGATGACCGAGGTCGCAGCCGAAAGTACAATTTACATGCCTCCCGGAAAGCAAAAAATTTGTCCCGCCCTCCAGTGAACCTGTCCGGGAGAGCTACTTTAGGTTCAGGTCTGGCTTGCTCCGGGGGGTACAAAACCTTGGACTTAACGTCCCTCAGCTCCATGGACAAACTCTGCAACTGCTGAGCTAGACTGGCTACTGGATCCATGGTGGCTGGGGAGAATCTTTAATACGGTCGGTGAAAATGTCACGCTGTCTCTGTATACAGGAGAACCGGGGTCTATGCTGACCCTAAGCTGGGTCCTGGCTAATCCCTCTACCTGGAGGTACTGTTGATGGTACAGAGGTCCAGGCCGCCAGCGTAACCCTATCTCCTGTGAATCCCTAACCACTGTAATCTAGTCCTGAGAAGGACCCTGATTACCACCACAGGGATCAGGAAGGTAACTGCCTTCACACACAGTATAAGACAAACGAGACAGTACAAGGGGTAAAATAAAAGAACACCTTGCATACAAAACTATCACTACAGAGGGAACACCAACGGGTAAGGAGATAACTAATAAAGCGAGGAGAGGAGAAAACCACAACAGGTAATCTTAGCTTTAGACTTCTCAATACGATCCGCTCTGCTGGTCTGCATGAATGCTTTCACCGACACTTCCCCAGCAGACAGGCAGGTATTTGAAGGAAACCAATTAACAAAACATTAATTGCAGCTGAGCGAGGCTGGTCTAGTCCAGCACAGAGAGAGGAAGAATTAACTCCCTCAGTGCCGAAAAACACCCAGCACCAGAAACTCAGCTGTGCGAAGTCAGGGTGTGCAATCGCGACGATCTTCGCAGCGACACACCCGTGACAATTGGATGCCGGTATGTCTGACATGTAACTGTTCTGCTACATGACGGTTAATGGAGATCATGTGCCCTACATGCTGCCATCATGAAAATGTGACATGGAGAAGATTTCTTCATAACATATTGAATAGATTCTTTATGATGTTACATTTTCTCACCTTCTTCCCATTCAGGTCTCTACGATATCAGATCCTCTCAATGCAGATCTTCTATATAACAGAAATTTCCTGATTGACCGATAAAGGATGAATAGGGACAGGGACAAGATGGAGGAGAGCATCTTACATCTCACCCTAGAGATCCTCTTCCGGCTTACAGGAGAGGTGAGAGATTCTGATGACGTCACATTACATCATTCTTATCTATGGGAATAACAGATGGACAGAACTGGAGAGGTAAGGACTCTGGGAATGTCTGTAGTGAGATTTATTAATATGTCTCTCCATAACCAGGATTACATAGTAGTGAAGAAGACATCTTATGAGCACTGTCAGGCCCCTGAAGGATGGGGAAGACCACAGAGCCCAATCATGGAGCCTCCACCTTACCTCACCTACAAGATGATTGAGCTGCTGATTACAGAGGTGACACTGCTGGGAATGCTGGGACATTACCCAATAACGCTATGAAGTGATTGGGGGATGATGGTATCATTGTATGTGTCAGGTTCCTATAAGGTATCAGGATGTCACTGTCTATTTGTCAATGGAGGAATGGGAGTATGTAGAAGGACACAAAGTGTCATGTATAGTGTACAGTTCCTATAGCGTCTTGTGCTTGGGTGCGAGGAAAACACATGAGACATAGGTTGATATGAAATGACTTGTATTACTTCATACAAGCATGCAGAAAAGGTCACACAGTTTGCAGGAACAGAGGCAGGAGAACACAGCAGGCCAGAGTAACTTCAAGCTCTACAATAACTCTCCAAGCAGGTTCAGGATCTCTTCTCTGTACCGTAATTCCTCTGCAAACATGGATTCACCAGACAGCAGGTTTCCAAAGTCCAAAAGTGTTTCAAAGTTCCTCAGTAGGAAATAGCTGGAGTCCAAAATCCTAGGTTTCCAGGAGTCAGGTCACAGGCTGACTGAGGCTTGATTCAGGAGCACTGATTGTTCACTGAGGCTGCTTAAGAAGCAAGAGGGAGAGAATCAGGGCGGGAACATGAAAACTGGAAACTCCATATTAACTGAGGGCAAGAGCTGCAGAAAGACAGAAAGCAAAATTTTTTTTTGGAAGTGCATTAGAGCAGCAGGGTGATTTGCTGCTGAGAAAAAAAAAAAAAAAAAAACTCTCTCTTTAAATCTTCTGCTTCAGCGAGTGTGAGCGAGCTGAGTGAGACCGGTGCGCAAGTGTGAACGGTGGTAAGTGTGACTTGAGATTCAGTAAAGAAGTATTTGAAAAACCTTTAATCAAATACCTGTGTGAATTGGTGTGAGTGGCTGAATTGTGGATTGCTGAGTGCCTTTCTACCTGTTCTATCTTTTGGGGGCTTTTTTAACCTATTTTTTTCTCTCTAAAGGAGTAATCTCTTATTTTACTATCTGTGTGTTTAAAGGTTTAAAGGTTAACTATATTGCATTTAAACCTTGGTGTAGCTATATTCACAAGGGGTTAATTAAGGGTGGGGGTTCATAATTAAGGGTTTATAAGGGCCAACTGGTTGGGGCTCAAGTCTTTTTGGAAGTGCATTAGAGCAGCAGGGTGATTTGCTGCTGGAGAAAAAAAAAAAAAAAAAAAAAATCTCTCTTTAAATCTTCTGCTTCAGCGAGTGTGAGCGAGTGATGGACGATGCGCAAGTGTGAACGGTGGTAAGTGTGACTTGAGATTCAGTAAAGAAGTATTTGAAAAACCTTTAATCAAATACCTGTGTGAATTGGTGTGAGTGGCTGAATTGTGGATTGCTGAGTGCCTTTCTACCTGTTCTATCTTTTGGGGGCTTTTTTAACCTATTTTTTTCTCTCTAAAGGAGTAATCTCTTATTTTACTATCTGTGTGTTTAAAGGTTTAAAGGTTAACTATATTGCATTTAAACCTTGGTGTAGCTATATTCACAAGGGGTTAATTAAGGGTGGTGGTTCATAATTAAGGGTTTATAAGGGCCAGCTGGTTGGGGCTCAAGTCTTTTTGGAAGTGCATTAGAGCAGCAGGGTGATTTGCTGCTGAAGGAGAAAAAAAAAAAAAAAAAAAATCTCTCTTTAAATCTTGCTTCGCATGTGCGAGCTGAGTGTGACCGATGCGCAAGTGTGAACGGTGGTAAGTGTGACTTGAGATTCAGTAAAGAAGTATTTGAAAAACCTTTAATCAAATACCTGTGTGAATTGGTGTGAGTGGCTGAATTGTGGATTGCTGAGTGCCTTTCTACCTGTTCTATCTTTTGGGGGCTTTTTTAACCTATTTTTTTCTCTCTAAAGGAGTAATCTCTTATTTTACTATCTGTGTGTTTAAAGGTTTAAAGGTTAACTATATTGCATTTAAACCTTGGTGTAGCTATATTCACAAGGGGTTAATTAAGGGTGGGGTTCATAATTAAGGGTTTATAAGGGCCAGCTGGTTGGGGCTCAAGTCTTTTTGGAAGTGCATTAGAGCAGCAGGGTGATTTGCTGCTGAGGAGAAAAAAAAAAAAAAAAAAATCTCTCTTTAAATCTTCTGCTTCAGCGAGTGTGAGCGAGCTGAGTGTGACCGATGCGCAAGTGTGAACGGTGGTAAGTGTGACTTGAGATTCAGTAAGAGTATTTGATAGACCTTTAATCAAACTGGTGAAGGTGTGATGGCTGAATTGTGATTGCTGATGCCTTCTACCCGTTCTAACTTGGGCTTTTTTAACCTATTTTTCTCTCTAAGGTAATTTATTTTTACTATCTTTGTGTTAAAGGTTAAAATTAACTATTGCATTTAACCTTGTAGCATATCCACAAGTGTTAATTAAGTGGTGTCATATTAAGGTTTATAAGGCAGCGGTTGGGGCTCAAGTCTTTTGAATGCATTGAGCAGCAGTGTGATTTGGAAGAGAAAACAAAAAAAAAAAATCTCTGATTAAATCTGCTTCAGCGAGTGTGAACGAGCTGAGTGACCGATGCGCAAGTGATGGTAAGTGAGTCTTGATCAGTAAGAGATTGAAAACCTTAATCAAACCTGGATGAATGGTGGAGGGCGATTGTGGATTTCTGAGTGCCTTTCTACTGTTGATCATTGAGTGGGCTTGTTTAACCTATTTTTCTTAAGGATAACTCTTAGTTTATATCTGTGGTTAAAGGTTAAGGTAACTATTGCATTGAACCCTATGGTAGCTATATGTCACAAGGTTGGAATAAGGGGGTGTCATACTTAGGGTTTATAAGCACGTGGCTCAAGCCTTGGAAGTGCATTAAGAGCCGGGTGATTTGCTGCTGAAGGGAAAAAAAAAAAAAAAAGAACTCTCTTAAATCTCTGGCTCAGCAGTGTGAGCGGTGAGTGGACGAGCCAAGTGTGAACGTGTAGTGTGACTGAGATCAGTAAGAGTATTTGACAAACTTATCAAATACTGTGTGAATTGTGAGTGCGAATTGTGGATGCTGATGCCTTCTACCTGGGTCGCTTTGGGGGCTTTTAACCATTTTTCTCCTGAAGGAGTAATTCAATTTACTAGGCTGTGTGTTTAAAGGTTTAATGGTACACATTGCATTAAACCTGTGAGCTAATTCACAAGGTTAATTAAGGTGGAGGTTCATAAAAGGATTATAAGGCAGTTGGGGCTCAAGCTTTGAAGAGCATAGAGCTGCAGTGGTGATTTGCTGCTGAAGGAAAAAAAAAAAAAAAAAAAAATCTCTCTTTAAATCTTCTGCTTCAGCGAGTGTGAGCGAGCTGAGTGTGACCGATGCGCAAGTGTGAACGGTGGTAAGTGTGACTTGAGATTCAGTGACTTTGGATTCAGGGAGTTTCCAAGGGAGGATTTACTGAATTGCTGTTACTGTATATTTTATTAATACTTTTTATTTATTTTTACTTATCTTTGCTGTCTGGTGAAATCCCCATTAGATATGTGCTCCACTATTGCCAATGCCATCCAGTGTACATCTTGCCACATGTATGCAGTCCTTGAACAGCCGGTCGAGGGTGCATACTGCTGTGTGAGATGTGAGCACGTTGTGCATTTGGAAGCCCAAATCTTGGATCTAAATGTGCAGCTGGCAACACTGAGATCCATAGACAATATGGAAAGGAGTCTTCTGCTCACTGAGCAGACGCTCAATGGGATAGATGAGGGGGGGGATGCTAGGGTGGAGCTGCAGGACACTGAAGTAGGAAGCTGGGTGACAGTTAGAAAGCGGGGTAGAGGGAAGAGCCCAGGGAGGCTAGTCCTGATCTGGCACACCCCAATAAGTTTGCAAAGTTGGCAGATGAGGGGGTTGTCAGTACAGGGGTAGCACTGCTGCAGCCAGGCATGTCCTCTGAAAGCCGGGGGAGTGTCTGCTCCAGTAAGGGGGGAATTAGGAGAGCAGGGCAGGCCAGACAGGTGCTGGTAGTGGGGGACTCAATTATTAGGGGAACAGATAGGGCAATCTGTCACAAAGACAGGGATCGTCGAACAGTGTGCTGCCTACCTGGCGCTCGAGTCCGACACATCGCTGATCGGGTTGACAGATTACTGGGAGGGGCTGGTGAGGACCCAGCGGTCATGGTGCACATTGGCATAAATGACAAAGTTAGAGGCAGGTGGAAGGTCCTTAAAGATGATTTCAGGGAATTAGGCTGCAAGCTTAAAGCAAGGACCTCCAACGTGGTATTTTCTGAAATACTGCCGGTACCACGTGCCACACCAGAGAGGCAACGGGAGATTAGGGAGGTTAATAAGTGGCTCAAGAATTGGTGTAGGAAGGAGGGGTTTGGGTTCCTGGAGAACTGGGCCGACTTCTCAGTTGGCTACAGGTTCTATGCTAGGGATGGGCTGCACCTCAATGGGGAGGGTGCAGCTGTGCTGGGGGAGAAAATGGCTAGAAGGTTGGAGGAGTCTTTAAACTAGGGACTGGGGGGGAGGGTATTCATTTTATAGGAGGGGAAGGCAGTACAGATAGAGACCTGGGCACAAATAATGAAATTGGGGGTGGGGGTGGCATGGGGGGTGGGGTTAGAACAGTTAATAATTTAAGAAAGAATAGAGGTTCAGAGAGATACATAAAGTGCATGTATACTAATGCTAGAAGCCTCACCAACAAAATGGCGGAATTAGAATTAATTTTGTTGGAACATAATTATGACATGGTGGGGATATCTGAGACTTGGCTGGATGAGAGCCACGACTGGGCGGGTAATTTACAGGGCTATAGTCTGTTTAGAAATGACCGTAAAAATAAGCGAGGTGGGGGTGTGTGTTTATATGTAAAATCATCCTTAAAACCCATCCTGCGTGATATCTGTGAATCTAATGAAGATGTAGAGTCTCTGTGGGTGGAGATTAGGGGAGGGGGGAAAAATAATAAATTATTGATAGGGGTTTGTTATAAGTCTCCTAAAATAATGGAAGCAACAGAGAATATCCTCGTAAAGCAAATAGATGAAGCAGCAACTCAAGGAGAAGTCATTATTATGGGGGACTTCAACTACCCTGAAATACATTGGGGAACAGAAACCTGCAGTTCCAGCAAAGGTAATAAGTTTTTGGCAACTATGAGAGACAATTACCTTTCACAACTAGTTCAGGACCCAACAAGAGGGGGGGCACTGCTAGACCTAATATTATCCAACAGGCCAGACCGCATATCAAATATAAGGGTTGGGGGTCACTTGGGTAATAGTGATCACAAAATAATAAGCTTTCATGTATCCTTTAATAAGATGTGTAGTCGAGGGGTTACAAGGACACTAAACTTCAGGAAGGCAAATTTCCAACGGATGAGAGATGATCTTGGTGCAATAAACTGGGACGATATCCTGAGACATAAAAATATACAAAGAAAATGGGAGACGTTTATTAGTATCCTGAATAGGACCTGTGCACAGTATATACCCTATGGGAATAAACATGCTAGAATTAGGAGGAAACCACTATGGCTAAATAGAGCTGTAAGGGGCGCAATAAGGGACAAAAAGAAAGCGTTTAGGGAATTAAAGCAAGTAGGTAGTGAAGAGGCATTAAATAAATACAGAAGACTGAATAAATTCTGTAAAAAGCAAATCAAGACAGCAAAGATTGAGGCAGAGAGACTCATTGCCAGAGAAAGTAAAAATAATCCCAAAATATTCTTTAACTACATAAATAGCAAGAAACTAAAAAATGATAGTGTTGGTCCCCTTAAAAATAGTCTGGGTGAAATGGTGGATGAGGATGAGGAAAAAGCCAATATGCTAAATGACTTTTTTTCAACTGTATTTACACAAGAAAATCCCATGACAGATAACATGATCAGAGATAAAAAAATTTCTCCATTATATGTCACCTGCTTAACCCAGCAGGAAGTACGGCGGCGTCTAAAAATCACTAAAGTTGACAAATCCCCGGGTCCGGATGGGATACACCCCCGAGTACTGCAGGAATTAAGTACAGTTATAGATAGACCATTATTTTTAATCTTTAAAGATTCCATAATAACTGGGTCTGTACCACAGGACTGGCGTATAGCAAATGTGGTGCCAATATTCAAAAAGGGGGCAAAAACTGAACCTGGAAATTATAGGCCAGTGAGCTTAACATTTACTGTGGGTAAAATCCTGGAGGGTTTTTTAAGGGATACTATTTTGGAGTATCTGAAGCTGAATAACCTCATGACACAGTATCAGCATGGGTTTACGAGGGACCGTTCTTGTCAGACTAATCTGATAAGCTTTTATGAAGGGGTAAGTTCAGGACTGGACCAAGGGAATGCAGTGGACGTGGTGTTCATGGACTTCTCAAAAGCTTTTGATACAGTGCCACACAAAAGGTTGATACATAAAATGAGAACAATGGGGATAGGGGAAAATATGTGTAAGTGGGTTAAGAACTGGCTCATGGATAGGAAACAAAGGGTGGTTATTAATGGAGCACACTCGGACTGGGTCACGGTTAGCAGTGGGGTACCACAGGGGTCAGTATTGGGGCCGCTTCTCTTTAACATATTTATTAATGACCTTGTAGGGGGCATACAGAGTAGTATTTCAATATTTGCAGATGACACTAAACTCTGCAGGGTAATAAATACAGAGGAGGATAATTTTATATTACAGGAGGATTTATGTAAACTAGAAGCTTGGGCTGATAAATGGCAAATGAGCTTTAATGGGGATAAATGTAAGGTCATGCACTTGGGTAGAACAAATAAGATGTATAATTATGTGCTTAATTGTAAAACACTGGGCAAAACTGTCACTGAAAAAGACTTGGGTGTATAGGTGGACGACAAACTCAAATTTAGTGGCCAATGTCAGGCAGCTGCTGCCAAGGCAAATAAAATAATGGGATGCATTAGACGAGGCATAGATGCTCATGAGGAGAACATAATTTTACCTCTATACAAGTCACTGGTGCGACCACACTTAGAATACTGTGTGCAGTTCTGGTCTCCGGTGTATAAGAAAGACATAGCTGAACTGGAGCGGGTGCAGAGAAGAGCGACCAAGGTTATTAGAGAACTGGGGGGTCTGCAATACCAAGACAGGTTATTACACTTGGGGTTATTTAGTTTGGAAAAACGAAGGCTTAGGGGTGATCTTATTACAATGTACAAATATATGAGGGGTCAGTACAAAGACCTTTCTAATGATCTTTTTACTCTTAGACCTGTGACGGGGACGAGGGGGCATCCTCTACGTCTGGAGGAAAGAAGGTTTAGCCATAATCACAGATGCAGATTCTTTACTGTAAGAGCAGTGAGACTATGGAACTCTCTGCCGTCTAATGTTGTAATGAGTGATTCCTTACTAAAATTTAAGAGGGGACTGGATGCCTTTCTTGAAAAGTATAATATTACAGGCTATATTCACTAGTTTCCTAGATACAGCGTTGATCCAGGGAGCTAGTCTGATTGCCGTATGTGGAGTCGGGAAGGAATTTTTTTCCCCAATGTGAAGCTTACTGTTTGCCACTTGGGTTTTTTTTTGCCTTCCTCTGGATCAACATGTTAGGGCAGGTTAGGATAGGATATGGGTTGAACTAGATGGACTTAAAGTCTTCCTTCAACCCTAATAACTATGTTACTATGTTACTATGTAAAATGGCCGACGGAAAACTGAGTTTCAAGGAACATGTCAAAAGAGACAAAGAACCTTACACAAAGATCTGTACAAGGACGTCATGAAGGAAGTTCCCCAGCCCCTCACATCACCAGGTAATAGACAGGACTAAATACACACGGCCTATAGTTATCTGTATGTAAAGAATGAATTTAGTCCCTGTATATGTTTCCTCTAGTTCTATTCAGCAAGAGGACAACACCAGAGAGATGTCCCCGTCCTCTTCTTCCACAGGACTGGAAACAAGAAGATCCCAATGTTCCTCAGGATCATCAGGTAGATGGAGAGAAGGTGTCATGAGATCTCCCCTATGATGTGTGGACGGCTGTGAATGTCTTGTGTTCAGTCTTATTTTTTCCACCTGTATTATATGTTTTATACTTGTGTAATGAGAACGGTGGAGATGGCAGGATTAGAGCTGATCATAGATGTGACTTCTCCATCTGTCTTTGACTTTTACAATATTTGTTTCAGGGTGAAGATCTGACCCATATTAATACTACAGAGACATATGTGATTGGTGATGAGTAGTGTAAAGAGGAGATTCCTATAGATAATCGCCCAGGTGAGTAGTAACCACTAAATGCAGAGAAGTCACTGATTCTTCTTCCTGTAGAATTATATGTTGCATTTTTAGGGCTTGTTTACTCAGGACTTTTTGATATGCATTTTTATTGACTGAAGGATTTACTGCTTAAACAAAAGAACACCCTATTCAGTATATTTTTCTATTAAAGCATTTCAGCTACAACATTTCACAGGCCAAAACTAAAATAATACAGTTTTCCCACTAAGAAATACATTGGACTGACCTCTGTACAATCTGCTCTGATCGTTTGGTCATGTGATTGCTCCAGCCTAACTCATCCACAGCAGGAATGGATTAGTCTCGGCTGCTGATAGTGATTGGCTGAATCAATCACGAGTTCATCCGAAAGAGGAGGCATGGAGACTGGCGGGACACCTGGCCATCAGTGAAAGGAGATTATTAATAATTATTATTTCTCATAAGATATAAACCCTAGAGGGTCTTAGACTTGGGAGCAATGTGTATAGGGCTTGTATAGTGCATCAGTCCCACCATGGACTTGTTGTGGTGGCTGGACAGAAGAGGTAAGTAACCCCTTATATGATGGACGTCTATGACCTCAAGATAAGGATTCAGGGAAAATGTAGAACCAGGACTTGTACAGCGATAATCCAGCACCTCATAGAAAGGTTAACACATCACTTTTATTCCCTTGTTAAAACTATTCCTTTGGTGCAGGCATGTGCTAACAAAAACACATACACTTCTGACCACATCCCCGCCGACGCGTTTCATGCTTGTTCACAGTCCTTATTCATAGCTTGGGGAACAATACCCATTATCAGAGTATTAAACACTGGTGATTACGTGGTACAGGAATAATAACTTAATCCAACAGTAGAAAATAGATCTTAACAACATAGAAATGAGATATAATAATAATAATAAGAGAAAAATATACTGTATATAAGATGTTGACAGATTTACATAAGATCCGTCTCTTCGAGTCTCAAGATCTAGTACTCATTTTGTCTCCTGTCTTAGCAGGATTCATTTCCATTCTTCTCCTCCTGAGGGATTGTTAACGCTTTCAATACTATCAACAGAAAAAAGCAATACAGAAAAAGGTGCACACCTATGAGTATAGAAGCAATTATATTTTATTAACCCCTTTCTGACATCAGACGTACTATACCGTCCATGTTACCTGGCACAATTTGACCATGTGCCCTGGGACTTAATTCCCAACGACGGGATAGTACATCATATGCGATCAGCTGATCGCGGCCGGGTGTCAGCTGATTATCGCAGATGACACCCGTCACTATGTGCCAGGAGCGATCACAGATCTCTCCTGGCACATTAACACCCGGCACACTGCGATCAAACATGATCGCAGTGTTTTGGCGGTATAGGGAAGCATTGCGCAGGGAGGGGGCTTCCTGCGTGCTTCCCTGAGACCCTTAGAACAGCGCGATGTGATCGTGCTGTTCCGAGGTCCTCCTCCCTGCAGGACCTCGGATCCGAGATGGCCGCGGGGTCCTTCCGGGTCCTGCAGGGAGTCGGCTTCCTCAGTGCCTGCTGAGAGCAGGCGCTGATAAGCCTCCTGCACTGCCTGTCAGATCAGCGATCTGACACTATACAGTGAAGACCCACCCTGGGACAAAGTTAAAAAGTAAATAAAATAAAAATAACATATGTAAAAAAAAAAAATCCTAAATAAAGTAAAAAAAAATTCCCCCATAAATTTATTTCTCTATGTAATAATAAAAAAAACAATAAATGTACACGTATTTAGTATCGCCGCGTCCGTAACGACCCCCCCTATAAAACTGTCTCATTAGTTAACCCCTTAAAAAAAATCAAGGCAAAAAACCAATGATTTATCATCATACTGCCGAACAAAAAGTGGAATAACACGCGATCAAAAAGACGGATATAAATAAACATAGTACCGCTGAAAACGTCATCTTGTCCCGCAAAAAACGAGCTGCCATACAGCGTCATCAGTGAAAAAAAAAAGTTAGCTCCAGAATAAAGCGATACAAAAATAATTATTTTTTATATATAATTGTTTTTATTGTATAAAAGCGCCAAAACATAAAAAATGATATAAATGAGGTATCGCTGTAATCATATTAACCCGAAGAATAAAACTGCTGAAATTCATGAATTGCTGGTTTGCTTTCATTTTGCCTCCCAAAAATCGTAATAAAAAGCGATTATTAAATGTCATGTGCCCGAAAAAGGTACCAATAAAAACATCCACTTGTCCCGCAAAAAATAAGACCTCACATGACTCTGGGCTAAAATAAGAAAAAATTATAGCTCTCAAAATGTGATGATGCAAATACTATTTTTTGCATTAAAAAACGTCTTTTAGCGTGACAGCTGCCAAACATAAAAACCCGCTATAAATAGTAAATCAAATCCACCTTTATCACTCCCGTACTTAGGGAAAATTAATAAAATTAAAAAAATGTATTTATTTCCATTTTCCCATTACGGTTAGGGTTGGGGTAAAGTTAGGGTTAGGGTTGGGGCTAAAGTTAGGATTAGGGTTAGGGGTGTGTTAGGGTTAGGTTTGTGGTTAGAGTTAGGTTTGTGGTTAGGGTTATGGTTGGGATTAGGTTTAGGGGTGAGTTGGGGTTAGGGTTGGAGTTAGCATTGAGGGGTTTCCACTGTTTAGGCACATCAGGGTCTCTCCAAACGTGACATGGCGTCCAGCCAATTCTGCGTTGAAAAAGTCAAACGGCGCTCTTTCCCTTCCGAGCTCTGCCATGCACCCAAACAGTGGTTTACACCCACATATTGGGTATCAACGTACTCAAGACAAATTGCACAATAACTTTTGAGGTCTTGTTACCCTTGGGAAAATAAAAATTGGGGTGTGGAAAAAATATGATTTTTTAATTTTACGGCTCTACATTATAAACTTGTTGAATCACTTAGGGGTTGAACGTGCTCACCACAGATCTAGATAAGTTCCTTAGGGGGTCTAGTTTCTAAAACTTGTGGGGAGTTCCCACTGTTTAGGCACATCAGGGGCTATCCAAACGATTCCAGCCAATTTTGGTTTAAAAAAGTCAAATGGCACTCCTTCTCTTCCGAGCTCTGTCGTGCACCCAAACAGTGGTTTCACCCACGTATGGGGTATCAGCGTATTCAGGACAAATTGGACAACAACTTTTGTGGTCCAATTTCTCCTGTTACCCTTGGGAAAATAAAAAACTGGTGACTTAAATATCATTTTTGTGGGAAAAAAATAGGATTTTTATTTTCATGCCCGGGCATTATAAACTTGTGTGAAGCACTTGGGGGTTCAAAGTACTCACCACAGATCTAGATAAGTTCCTTAATAATAATAATAATTTTTATTTATATAGCGCCATCATATTCCGCATTGCTTTACAGTTTAACAGTTTCAAAACACAAGTCATAAGTAACAACGTTAACAATACAATAATTAAAGCAAAATAAGACGACCCTGCTCGTGAGAGCTTACAATCTACAATGAGGTGGGGGAGATACAAAGTACAGGTGTGTATATACAATGGTGCATTTACAATGATTGCCCAGCCATCTTGAGGGAGTGAGGGATGGATGGAGATAGTGAATGAGCTACACACACTTACACATAGAATGACTTTGATTAGTGAATGTGATAGGCCGCTCTGAACAGATGTGTTTTGAGGGAGCGCCTGAAACCATGCAAATTGTGGATAGTCCTAATTTCTTGGGGTAGAGCATTCCAGAGGATTGGCGCAGCGCGGGAGAAGTCTTGGAGTTGGGAGTGGGAGGTACGGATTAGTGCAGAGGTTAGTCGAAAGTCGTTTGCAGAGCGCAGCAGTCGATTAGGCCGATAGATAGAAATGAGGGAGGAGATGTAGGGGGGTGCTGCACTGTGGAGAGCTTTGTGGGTGAGAACCAGTACTTTGAATTGGATCCTATAATGAATGGGCAGCCAATGCAAGGACTGGCGAAGAGCGGGAGTGGATCAGTGCTACAGTGAGGGTTTTTGTTGTTTCCATGGTGAGAAAAGGGCGGATTCTAGAGATGTTCTTTAGGTGTAGGCGGCAAGAGCGGGCAAGAGATTGTATATGGGAGCTGAAGGAGAGATTGGTGTCAAACATAACACCCAGACAGCGAGCCTGCTGCCAGGGTGTTATTATAGTGCCGCCCACGGAGAGGGAAATGTCAGATTTAGGGAGGTTAGTAGACGGCGGGAGCAGAAGAAGTACAGTTTTGGAGAGGTTAAGTTTCAGATAGAGAGCGGACATGATGTTGGAGACTGCGGACAGACAGTCGGTGGTGTTCTGTAGTACAGCGGGGGTAAGGTCGGGGGATGACGTGTATAGTTGTGTGTCATCAGCATAAAGATGGTACTGAAAGCCAAATCTGCTGATCGTCTGTCCAATTGGGGCCGTGTAGAGAGAGAAGAGAAGGGGGCCAAGGACTGAGCCCTGGGGTACACCGACAGTGAGAGGAAGAGGAGATGATGTGGAGCCAGAGAACGAAACACTGAAGGAGCGGTCAGAAAGATAGGAGGAGAACCAGGAGAGAACAGTGTCCTTAATACCTAGTGACTGGAGCCTAGACAGTAGGAGACGGTGGCAACCGTGTCGAAAGCTGCAGAAAGGTCGAGAAGAATGAGCAGAGAGTGGTCACCGTTACGTTTTGCTGTCAGTAGGTCATTGGTCACTTTGATGAGTGCAGTTTCAGTCAAATGCAGGGGTCGGAAACCGGACTGTGAAGGGTCTAGGAGGGAGTGAGTGGAGAGGTAACGGGTAAGGCGGGAGTAGACTAGGCGCTCCAAAAGTTTAGAGATGAAGGGGAGATTGGAGACCGGTCTGTAGTTGTTTGTGCAGGAAGGGTCAAGAGCGGGTTTCTTTAGTAGTGGAGTAATGATGGAGTGTTTGAAGGAGGATGGGAAAATGCCAGAGGAGAGTGAGAGATTAAAGATTGTAGTTAGGTGAGTTGTGACAACTGGAGAGAGAGACTGGAGGAGGTGTGAGGGAATGGGGTCGGTAGTGCATGTAGTTGGACGAGAGGAAGAGAGGAGTCTGGAGACTTCTTCTTCTGTGATGGGATCAAATGTGGAAATTGAGCCAGAGGAAATGCAGGGAGGGATGGGAGTCACAGCACTTGGTGGTGGAGAGCAGATTTCCTGACGGATAGTATCTATTTTTTTTATAAGTGGGAGGCCAGGTCGTCAGCACAAATGTCTGTGATAGGGGCTTGTGCTTTTGGCCTGAGGAGGGAGTGAAAAGTGTCAAAAAGTTTCTTGGGGTTGTTGGCTAGTGAGGAGATCAGGGTGGTGAAGTAGGTCTGTTTGGCGAGGTGAAGGGCAGCATTATAAGTTCTTAACATGAATTTAAAGTGGATGAAGTCTTCTGGTGTGCGGGTTTTTCTCCAAAGGCGTTCAGCACTCCTAGAGCATCGCTGAAGAAGTTGAGTTTGCAATGTGAGCCAGGGCTGTTTTACTGTGTGTTTGGAAGTTCTGAGGGTGAGCGGTGCTACTTGGTCAAGGGTGCTTCTAAGAGTGTCATTGTAGTGATGAACAGCCAGATTAGGACAAGAAAAAGAGGAGATTGGGAAAAGCGATGAGTGTAGGGAGTCTGAAAGTGTCTGAGGGTTAATGGCTTGTAGATTTCTGAATGTGTGGTAGGTAGGAGTGCGCTGGGGTGGTGGAGGATTTGTGACGATGAAGGAGAGAATGTTGTGGTCAGAGAGTGGAAGCGGTGAGTTATTTAGGTGGGAGATTGAACAGAGGCGGACAAAGACCAGGTCAAGGATGTTACCATCCTTGTGTGTCTCAGAGGTTGAAAGCTGTGAGAGGCCTAGAGAAGTGGTTAGTGATAGAAGCTGAGATGCAGATGTGGAAGTAGGACTGTTAATGGGGATGTTGAAGTCTCCAAGGATAAGGGTTGGTAGTTCTGAGGACATGAAGTGTGGCAGCCAGGCTGAGAAGTGGTCAAGGAACTGGGTGGGCGAGCCTGGGGGCCGATATATGACCGCTACTCTGAGGGAGAGGGGATGGAAGAGCCTGATGGTGTGGACCTCAAAAGAAGGGAATGAGAGTGATGGAATTGGGGGGATGACCTGGAAAGTGCATTGTGAGGACAGGAGTATGCCAACTCCACCACCATGTCTGTTTGTGGGTCTCGGGGAATGGGAGAACTGTAAGCCACCATAGGAAATGGCAGCAGGGGAGACCGTGTCAGAATCCTGAATCCAGGTTTCAGTGAGGGCCAACAGATGAAGAGAGTTGTTCAGAAAGTAGTTGTGCAGGAAGGATAGTTTGTTGCATGCAGACCGTGGATTCCAGAGGGCACAATTGAAAGAAGGAGATGAGGGAGTGCAAGTAATATTAATAAGATTATTATGGTTTCGATATGAGGTAGGGTAGGGATTGAGGTTGGGGGATGGTGGACCGGGGTTGGGGGAGATGTCCCCTGAAATCAGTAGGAGAAGGAAGATAAAGAGCAGGTAGTTGTTGGAGTTGTAAGTAGGTTTTTTCTATGATGTGTTTGGGCAAGATGGGCTGAGGTTTCTCAGGAAGGTGAGGAGTGCATGGGAGCTGTACATGGGAGAGGGAAGTATGGAGGGGCTGATGTGTATGAGTCGTGATGGAGGGGGGATGGGGCGGTAAATGTGGATGGCAAGGGAACAAAGAAGGAGAGAGATAAAGTACATAATTAAAAAGAAAGCAAAGTGTGGGGTGATTAACTGCCATGGATAACTGCCGTTTACACGATGCTTATCTTCTGTGATGCTTGCTTCTGGGATGCTTGCGTGCTGCACCCCACACTGCGTGCACCCCTTAAGGGTATGCCACACTAAACAAGATCGCTAACGAGATCGCTAAAATACGTCACTATTTAGCGATCTCGTTAGCGACGTAGTTGTGTGTGGCATGTAGCAACGACGTGGCCCCTGCTGTGATCTCGCTGATCGTTCACTAGAGTTCTGGACCGTATTTTGATCGTTGGCGTCCCGCTGGTGAGCCTATATCGCTGTGTTTGGCACCTTTTGTGAACGATGTGCGACCTCGTTAACGACGCATTAGTCAGCGGCGCAGGCGGGACTTTGTTTTCTTTTGTTAACGCCCTACAGCTCCGATTGGTGACCACAACATCACCTCAGCTATAATAACTGCGCCCCCATCCATTGTTTCCAGAGCACTTTATGGGTCTCTTTTTGCGTTGTTGCGAGGATAGTATCGTGTGTCGGAGTTTTGCGATCCTGTTTGTGGCGCAGTGGTGGGTTTTTGCGATCCTGTCTGAGTCGCTAGAGCACCATCCATCTTCATTTGGATCTTCGGGATATTTTTATTCAAGGTACATATTATTTGTGATGTTGTTTGATAATGTTTTTTAACCTTATTTTTTTTTTGTCTGCTTTATTTATTTTACATCCCTGACCTTTTTTTTTTTTTCGTCTGCTTTATTTATTTTACACCCCTGACCTTTTTTTTTTTTTTCGTCTGCTTTATTTATTTTACACCCCTGACCTTATTTTTTTTTTTCGTCTGCTTTATTTATTTTACACCCCCACCATTTTAGACATTTGTAAACTGTATATTAAATGTTAACTGAAAAATTTAATTTTTTTTTATATATATTTTTTATTCTATTCTTTATGTTATTTTGTTTAAACACTTTATTAATAGTAATTAATTAGTAATTAACTTTTCTCTTTTTTACCGTACAGGTTGCACATCATGAACCTGTCCACCGCGGAGCGTGTTATTGTCGCAGTTGCACTATCTATGGAGGCAGATCGACAAGAGGAGGCGCGGGTGGAAGAGAGGCGCTCCAAGCGAAAGCGTCGCATGTGGACCAGGGAATGGCTGGAGCAGAGGTCCAAATTCTCCCACATGCATCTAGTGAGGGAGTTGCAGGAGAAGAATCCGCAGGATTTCCGGAATTATCTACGGATGTCGGAGGATTCATTCAAGCTCCTACTGGAAGCTGTGAGGCCACTCATTAAACGGCAGGATACCCGGATGCGTGCAGCTGTTTCAGCAGTGAAAGTTTGGCAGTAACGCTGCGATTTCTGGCAACCGGACGTTCAATGAAGGATTTGCAATATTCTGCTGCAATTTCTCGGTCGCTGCTTGGAGAACTAATTCCGGAAACATGCAATGCCATCGTCTGCAGTTTACGGAGCTACATGCCATTTCCCAAATCAGTGGCGGAATGGCAAATTATTGCCTCTGATTTTGAAAGGATTTGGCAGTTCCCAAACTGTGGTGGTGCCTTGGATGGCAAACATGTGAGGATCACGCAACCAGCCAAAAGCGGATCCTTTTTCCATAACTACAAGGGCTACTTCAGCGTGATCCTCATGGCCCTTGTTAATGCCAATTATGAATTTATTGACGTTGATGTTGGCATGAACGGAAGGGTTTCTGACGGTGGCGTTTTGGAGCACACAAGTTTTGGTGAACGGTTGTTTAATAATAAACTTAACTTGCCAATCAACATGGACACCACCACCAACCAAACTTTGTGCTTGTGGGCGATGAAGCCTTCCCCCTTCATGAGCATCTTGTTAAACCGTACCCACAAAAGACTTTGACAGGGGAAAGGCGGATTTTAACTACAGACTGTCTAGGGCACGGCATGTTGTGGAGAATGCCTTCGACATAATGGCCAACCGCTTCAGGGTTTTCCACACTCCAATCAACATGAAGCTGGAATCAATAGACTCTGTGGTGTTGGCCTGTTGTGTGCTGCACAATTTTCTACGCAAACGCGATGCTGGTACTTACAGTCCGCCAGGCTTCATGGACTCGGACAGCAATGGTGACGTGGTGCTTGGAGAATGGCGTGAGAATGATCCCGCTATTGCAGGCCTTCAACCTGTCAATCAAGGCAGGAGCAAGGACAATGCGAAGGCCGGCCGAGACAAGTATTGCCATTACTTTAATGGGCCTGGTGCAGTGAGTTGGCAGCATCAGGTCTAATTTGAAATTTAGAAAATGGTTTACTTTACCCTTTTTTTACCAATGTTTTTATAATAAAAATTTTTTATTGTAAAAATGTATTTGTGTCTTTTTTTTCAATTATTTTTTCAATATGGGAGAAGGGCTAATGATGGGTGAGATGTGGGGAGGGAGTAATGGGGATGGCAACGAGACATGTTACCAGCTGCTGTAGTTTTTAAAATCTTTTCTAATGTTTTTTGTTGTGTATTTTTTTTTTTTACATTGTATCTACTTGTCACACACGGGGTCATGGGAGTACCATCAGTCATAGGAGTTGATTGTTAAAGAAATAAAAAGAAAAAAATTTCAATAATTAACAATTATTTCAAAGGCCTATGGTCTCACTAGCGTTCAAACCTTATAATGAAAAATAACACATAATACATCAGAGCAGCATATATAAAGTTTAAATATATAACATATATTTTTAGTCATAGATTAAAGATTAAAAAATTGATATAAATATATAAAATTACTTTTTGGGAGGTAAAGGTCAACATTCACCAGGGAATCACAGGTATTCACAGATATACGATGCCATTGTGATCGCAAGGTGACGATAAGGAGCTCCAGCTATTCATCTATGCAGCTATTCACAGATATGCGATGCCATTGTGATCGCAAGGTGACGATAATGAGCTCCAGCTATTCATATGCAGCTATTCACAGATATGCGATGCCATTTTGATCGCAAGGTGACAAGGAGCTCAAGCTATTCAGATATTCAGCTATTCACAGATATGCGAGGCCATTGTGATCGCAAGGTGATGATAAGGAGCTCCAGCTATTCATCTATGCAGCTATTCACAGATATGCGATGCCATTGTGATCGCAAGGTGACAAGGAGCTCAAGCTATTCAGATATGCAGCTATTCACAGATATGCGAGGCCATTGTGATCGCAATGTGACCTCGCGAGCTCCAGCTGGGCGCATGACTGCTGCGGTCACGTTGCAATCGCAATACTGTTTTGCGCTGCGAGTGCGGTCACACGTAACGTGCGTACGCTGTGACGTCATGACGCTGGCGTCGCCCAATGCGCTGTTGTTTGTAATGGCGGCAATGGCGGCGAGACAGCAGCGCGGGGCTAAATGGACGGAGGGAGAAGTTATCTACTTGATAACAAAAGTAGAAAGGTGGGGCTATGACTGCAGGCTACCTGTGGCGCATCCTATGCGCCACAAAAAGGTAGTCCTGCAGAGAATCAGGATTGGCTGATGACAACCGTAAGTGTTAATTAACATAACATGTACATGTTGATATTGCAACAGAATTCACTATTAACTGTTACCTTTACCTCCACAGAAATCCCGACTGCCCAGGACCTGTTGGTGTCCCACCGCCGGCTGATGGCGAAAATGAGCAGCGCTGTGGCAGCCATTAATACTGCGGTCGCAGCGCTGCAAAGAACCATGGGAGCTCTGCATCACCACGGGGTGATGCTGGAGAGGGCAGCGGCTGGACACCGGGGCCCTCATTAAGTTATTTTTTTTGTAATTTTTTTTTATTTTGTTAATATTTAGTTTATAATTTTTTATTTTGTTATGTTACTGTTTTTTGTTTTTATTTAAATTTTATATCTTTATTTAAAAAAAAAAAAAATATATATGACAATAATATATATTTTATATTTTACGTTAATCTACGCAGGTGTGGTGTATTATTTTTTAGTATAAGGTTTTAGCACTAGTGTGACCAGGGGCCTTAAAAAAAAATGTTAATTTTTGATATTTTTTTCATTTCATTTTTTCCCTATGACGGAACACCTATGATAGCTAGTACTCCCATGACCCCATGTGTGACAAGTAGATGTAATAAAAATACAACATTTTAATAGTTGACATCACATAAGAAAAGACCACAATTCATTAGATAAATAAGTTTTTTATTAAAAAAGGTATCAATGTAAAAATATAAAAACAACAAAAAAAAACTTTTGTAAAACGTTTTAAAAACTACAACTGCTGGTAAGATGGATCATTGCCATTACCACGCTGCCTCTGCGGTGAATAAAAATAAGGGGGAGCACCAGCGTTTGGGTTTATCCCAACTGGGTTTGGCACAGGATTGTGCGGCCATGAGTAGTCCGGGTACTGCGGTCTTGGCATGACGACATATCTGTTATCCAGGTTTCCAAAAGACGCTTGAGTCAGTACCTCAAACATCAGTCTCTCAGCATGAAGCCGCTGAACAGGATCCAGAGTAGGGAGCCTCTCATTAGCAAAATATGCAAAGCCAGTTATTTTAGTTTGTTCTTTTTCTGCCGTAAGAACTTTTTTCGCAATTTCCACCAATTCAGGAGTAGCCGTGAGGTGGTGGGAGCCTTCCTTTTCCTTCCTGAAAGTGAAAGCCGCCTCCGCACAGATGATGGTGGCTCGACTACTTCGTCTTGGATCAACGGCATGCTGTCTTGTTCAGTTGTAGGTGTGGAGACCGCCTCTTCTGTGTCCTGCATGAACAAAAAACAAATGGTAAATCACAAAGAAAAAGAAATTAATCTTCACACTATAACATCCCAAAAAAAAGGGAAAAAATTGTGAGAAAACTCACACTAAGATTAAATGGATATAAGGAGCCTCAACCTGAGCTACATAAATTATCAGTACATGAAGGGATATATTCTGCCATTTTATCTACATTTCACAATAATATTTTTTAAATTTAAGTCCACTTTGGCATGTACATTAAAATGTGTTGTAATACAAAGGTACTTACATGTATGACAGGGGTGTCCGGCTGGATCACTGGGTCTAGATCCGACATGGATGTCCCTTGTCTGGGTACTTCCTGGTCCCTTGTAAAAGCAAACAGATCAAAGTACCACAGTTGGGGGACATAAACATCTTCGACCCCCGCTCCAGATTTGCTTGAATTTATAACTTTATTTAGCTCTTTTTTGTAAACAGTGCGGAGGGCCTGAATCCGTTTTTTCACCGTTGACTCATCCGCCGGTTCATCATGGGTAACGGTTCTTGCAGAGCTCCACCAGTTTTTGGTATGCGTCCTTCTTTTTCAACCGGTTACAGTAATCTGCAGACTTAATTTTCCAGAGGCACGGCATTGTGCGGTACAGCTCGATAAACTCCCGCAAAAACTCCTGCTTATCAGCCATCTGTAATAAAAAAAATGATTATGTGAGAACAGCAGAATGGTTAAATAAAATGCTTACATTGCTTACATCTACAACATTGCACACAGCAGGGAACATAAAATGGTGGTTGTGGGCGCAGCTGGAGTAAACATTGACAGAGCTGGGATCACAAAATGGTGGTCGTGGGCGGGGGCCGAACAAAACAATGGGAAAAAAAACATAGATGAACAATTACGCAAAAAACAGCAGGGATCACAAAATGGTGGTTGTGGGCGACGCAGGAGTAAACATAGACAGAGCAGGGATCATAAAATGGTGGGCGGGGGCCGAACAAAACAATGGGAAAAAAAACATAGATGAACAATTACGCAAAACACAGCAGGGATCACAAAATGGTGGTGGTGGGCGCAGCATGAGTAAACATTGACAGAGCTGGGATCATAAAATGGTGGGCGTGCCTGAACAAAACAATGAAAAAACATGATGGACGACAATGGTTAACAACAGCAGAGATCTAAAATGGATCGGTAAAATTAAAGACAAAATAAAAATTAAATGTGACAAAATAAATACCTACCTTACAAAACTTGTGTGATTCTGAAAAAAAATAGGAAAACTAGCGTCACAAACTGGATCGCAGAGGATACGACACAGACTGGATCTCAAAAAAAAAAAACAACGTAGAACGTAGCAACCGAAATAGTGGCGTAAACTGGATCGCAGTAGCTACCAAGTCTAGCAGGACACACTGGAACGATGCTGGTGATTTGAAAGAACCGCTTCTGCTCGAGAGCAATGGAGAGGAGTGCTGATACGTTGTCTTTTATGACGCGGTCATCCAATCACAAATAATAAGCGGGAGAGCTGTGATAAATATCTATGAGATAAATAGTGACCACCAATCTGTGATGAGGGGCGTGCAAAAGGTCGCGCTCAGTCACGCCTATCGAGGTCGTGATCTTTCACAGTACATGCAGTGTGGCATGTCCCAACGACCGCCAAAGTCGTTAAAGAAATCGCTAACTGCTGATGCGTCGTTAATGAGATCGTCAAGTTTGGCAGCTACTAGCGACCTTAAAACGATCACAAAAACGATCGCATTAGTATGCGTCGTTATCGTGATCGTTAGCGGGAGCGTTTAGTGTGGCAGTACCTTTAGACTAGTCCTAAATAAATAGCCCACACTACAGGGTTAGGAGAGTGGGATTGTGGGAGCTGGTTTGGGATAATTTGGCAGCTGGGGCCAGCACACCAGGGGGTGGTTAGATCATCAAAGGCAACCTGGCAACATCTATATGCTTTAGCACCTTCCACCTGATAAGATCTAGAGAGGCCCAAGTCACAGGATATGAAGCAGTAAGTATTTTAAACAGTGCAAAAATGAATTATACCAAAGCATTACCAGTCACTAGGGTTGAGCATTCCGATACTGCAAATATCGGGTATCGGCCGATATTGGCTGTATCGGAATTCCGATTCCGAGTTCCGATATTTTCGTCTTATCGGATACCGGAATTGGGATTGTCACTGTCACGGTCAGTGTCCGTCGGTCGGGTCTGTCAGGAGTCAGCGGCACTTACCTGGCAGAAGATCTCCGGCGGTCACGTCCTGGACTGCTTCATGGCCGCAATCTTCTTTCCCCGGCGGTCACATGCAGTTTCTCGCGATAACTGCAGTGACTGCTGGGTAATCCCGGCCGTAAAGCAGTCAGTCCGATGACGTCACCGCCGGGGAAGCAGGTAATCAGCTGTGCTGCGTCGCGATGACAGGCTCTGCCTGTCATTGCGATGTAGCAGAGTTGGATCGTCGTGGGACTGTCGTTATGGACTGCGTCGGACAGGTGGTATACTGTTGGTTTGTTTTTTTTCTTTTTTTACAGGAGATCGATGGCGTCGCAGGAATGAGAGTACAATAAAATTAATGAAAACTGTGTTGTCTCTTTTATTTCATTAAAATACTTTTTTCTTGCTTTGTCTTTTTTTTATACATTTAATAACTTTGGGATTAATAATGGATCGGTGTCTTATTGACACCTCTCCATTATTAACCGGGCTTATTGTCACCGTGCAATCAACGGTGACATTAACCCCTTATTACCCCGCTTGCCACCGCTACAGGGCAAGTGGGAAGAGCCGGGTAAAGTGCCACAATTGGCACATTTTTGATGCGCCAAATGTGGGGCTGCTGTAGCCTGGTATTATCAGGCTGTTGAGGGCCAAAATCCATGGGCCTTGACAGTCTTTTAATACCAGGCCGCAGCAGTCTGCATTTTACTTGGCTGGTTAACAAAAATAGGGGGGATCCCCACGCCGTTTTTTTTTCGAGGGGATCCCCTATTTTTGTTAACCAGCCAAGCTAAGCAGACTGCTGTGGCCTGGTATTATCAGGCTTGCAAGGTCCATGGATATTGGATCCTTACCAGCCTGAAAAACCAGGCCTCAGCGGTCTGCTTCATCTGGCTGGTTAACAAAAATAGGGGGGACCCCACGCCAATTTTTTTCGAGGGGATCCCCTATTTTTGTTAATCAGCCAAGATATGCAGACTGCTGTGGCCTGGTATTATCAGGCTGGCAAGGTCCATGGATCTTGGCTCCTTAACAGCCTGAAAATCCAGGCCTCAGCGGTCTGCTTCATCTGGCTGGTTAACAAAAATAGGGGGACCCCACGCCAATTTTTTTCGAGGGGATCCCCTATTTTTGTTAATCAGCCAAGATATGCAGACTGCTGTGGCCTAGTATTATCAGGCTGGCAAGGTCCATGGATCTTGGCTCCTTAACAGCCTGAAAATCCAGGCCTCAGCGGTCTGCTTCATCTGGCTGGTTAACAAAAATAGGGGGGACCCCACGCCATTTTTTTTTCGAAGGGAACCCCTATTTTTGTTAATCAGTTCCCTCTGACGTCACTGATTGTGTCCCTGGCTGACCTGAAGTGAAAGTGGAAAGCAATCAATTAAGCTTTCCACTTAAGCCCCCGTCTCACATAGCGATATCGCTACCGAGATCGCTGCTGAGTCACTAGTTTTGTGACGCAGCAGCGAGCTCACCAGCGATATCGCTGTGTGTGACATTCAGCGACGATCAGCCCCCCTGCCGGGTATCGCTGATCGTCGCTGAAATGTCAGGACCTTTTTTTGATCGCTGGTCTCCCGCCTGTCACACGCAGCGATGCGTGCCTGTCAGAGGGAAACCAGCGATCAAAAAAAGGTCCTGACATTTCTGCGACGATCAGCGATACCCGGCAGGGGGGCTGATCGTCGCTGAATGTCACACATAGCGATATCGCTGGTGAGCTCGCTGCTGCGTCACAAAACTAGTGACTCAGCAGCGATCTCGGTAGCGATATCGCTATGTGAGATGGGCCCTTAAGCGATGTTACCCGCAGTGTCGCTGTCCCAGATCGCTGCCTGAGCTGCCTGTTTGGCAGCTCAGCAGCGATCATGTAGCGATACACCAGCGATCCTGACAAGTGCATATCGTTGTCGGGATCGCTGGTGTATCGTTATGTGACACCCAGCCTTTACTCTCCTGTCAGGCAGGAGAGGAACTCATTCATTTGGGGGTTTACTGTGAGGCTGCAGCATTAGCTGCGGTCCCTGCAGTAAACATTAACCCTTTCTGAAGGATTACACCGTGGGACCTGACTGTGCATGGGATAGGTAAGAATAATTTTGCTTTTTTATTTTATTTTTATTACAGGAAATGGTTTTTGCAGTAAAATAAAAGATGGTCAAAAACATGTGTCTTTATTTCATTAAAATGATTTTTAATTAAAGTGTGTGTGTTTTATTTTTATTTCATGCAATAGGATTAATAATTGATAGTTGTCTAATTGACAGCTCTCAATTATTAACCTGGCTTAAGGTCACCTTTCAATAGCAAGGTGGCTTTAACCCCATATTAACCCATTCGCCACCGCTACAGGGCAATGGGAATAGACGGGCAAAGTGCCAGAAAGGGCGAATCTAATTATAGATTTGTCTTTCCTGGGGTGTCTGGGGGCAGATGTTAGTAGCCGGGGGGGGCAAAAATAATGGTCCCTCTCTGGGCTATTATTATCTGCCCCCACTCACTGGCTTTGTCTGTCTGGTTGCGAAAATAGGGCGGGAGCGCACGCATTTTTTTTCAGCAATTTTACACCTCATATATATATATACATGTCATTGAATTTGTGACACATATATATATATATTTATATTTGTAGTTCATACACTTCTACATAGTATAATAGCCGCTAATTCAATTGCCGGCTTTTGTGAAAATGCAGAACCCGACATGAAATGACACTTGGTGTACATAGGGTTAACCATGTCTTTTCATGTCCTTTGCTATCTAATTTGCACAAACAATTAAATCAGACTATGTGTGCAAAATTTCACACCTGTAGGGGTTAATTAAAGGTGTAAATTCGTAGCAAAAAGTCCGTTTTTTTACAACGAATTTACACCTTTAATTAACCCTACAGGTGTGAAATTTTGCACACATAGTCTGATTTAATTGTTTGTGCAAATTAGATAGCAAAGGACATGAAAAGACATGGTTAACCCTATGTACACCAAGTGTCATTTCATGTCGGGTGACCCGACATGAAATGACACTTGGTGTACATAGGGTTAACCATGTCTTTTCATGTCCTTTGCTATCTAAGGCCGGAGTCACACTGGCGACAAAATCGGACGACTGCAATGCGATGAAATATCGCATTGCAGTCGGACCTATGTTAATCTATGGAGCAGCTCCCAGTATCAGATTTTTTGTGGTCCGTTTTAAACGTCCGTGTACAATCGCAGCATGCTGCGATTGTCACCGATTGTGGGTCGACTATCGCCAATGCAAGTCTATGGGAGCGATGAAAAATCGGATTACAAACGGACCACACTGTGTGACTTGCGATGAAATCGCATTGGTGTCCTTTAGAAAAGCCGGCAATTCATCCCCGGCTATACTGTAAAATCACACTGACAGCTTTAATAAAGACTAGAAAGAATAGATATATACACATAGAACACAATATATATATATATATACATGTCATTGTGACATGTATATATATATATATATATATATATATATATATTTATATTTCCTAGACTTCTACATACTGTAATAGCCGCTAATTCAATTGCCGGGTTTTGTGAAATCACAGAAGCCGACATGAAATGATACATTGTTTCCACACATTTAACCATGTAATTTCATGTATTTTTATATATGTTTGAAACTTACAATTACATGAGTGTATTTGTGCAAAATTTCAGACATGTAGGGGTTAATTAAAGGTGTAATTTCGTTGAAAAAAAATGCGTGGGCTCCCGCTGTATTTTCTCCACCAGACAGACAAAGCAAAGCGAGTGGGGGCAGATAATAATAGCCCAGGGAGGGTGCATTTTTTTTGTGCCCCCCCCTGGCTACTAACATCTGCCCCCAGACACCCCAGAAAGGGCAAATCTATAATTAGATTCGCCCTTTCTGGCACTTTGCCCGTCTATTCCCATTGCCCTGTAGCGGTGGCGAATGGGTTAATCTCACCTTACTGTCACCTTGCTATTGAAAGGTGACCTTAAGGCAGGTTAATAATTGATAGCTGTCAATTAGACAACTATCAATTATTAATCCTATTGAAGTAAATAAAAAAACACACACACTTTAAGAATAAATAATTTTAATGAAATAAAAACACATTTTTTTGACCATATTTTATTTTACACTTAATCCGTGCGAAGCCATTGATCTCCTAAAATAAAGAAAAAGAAATAAAACAACATTATTCTTACCTATTCCGCCGATCTGTCACGTCCCACGCTGTAATCCTTCACAAAGGGTTAACTAGCTTTGAGCCAAGCTGTGCAAGTAATCCTGCATGCTTAGCTCAAAGCTCATGAATGAATAAGTTCCTCTCCTGGCGACAGGAGAGGATGTGTTTCATGAATGAAGCTTAATTGATTGTGTCCACTTTCACCTTAGGTCAGGTCACTAAAGTTAAATTGGCAATAAATCAATTAAGCTCCATTCATGAATCTATTCCTCTACTTTCGCTGGGAGAGGAAGTTATTCATTCAGGGGAATACAGGTCTGAGACAGCATTATTAGCTCTCTGCGACCTGTAACCTGTTAACCCTTTCTGATGGATTACACCGTGGGACCTGACTGTACATCGGATTGGTAAGTATAATTTTGCTTTTTTATTTTATTTTTATTACAGGAAATGGTTTTAGCAGGAAAATAAAATATGGTCAAAAACTGTGTGATTATTTAATTAAACTTATTTTTTATTAAACTGTGTGTGTTTGATTTTTCTTTCATACAATAGGATTAATAATTGATAGTTGTCTAATTGACAGCTATCAATTATTAACCTGCCTTAAAGTGACCTTTCAATTGCAAGGTCATTTTAACCCCTTATTAACCCATTCGCCACCGCTACAGGGCAATGGGAATAGACGGGCAAAGTGCCAGAAAGGGCGAATCTAATTATAGATTTGCCCTTTCTGGGGTGTCTGGGGGCAGATGTTAGTAGCCAGGGGGGCACAAAAAAAATGTACCCTCCCTAGGCTATTATTATCTGCCCCCACTCGCTTGCTTTGTCTGTCTGGTGGAGAAAATACAGCGGGAGCCCACGCATTTTTTTTCAACGAATTTACACCTTTAATTAACCCCTACATGTCTGAAATTTAGCACACATATACTCATGTAATTGTATGTTTCAAACATATATAAAAATACATGAAATTACATGGTTAAATGTGTGGAAACAATGTATCATTTCATGTCGGCTTCTGTGATTTCACTGAAGCCGGCAATTGAATTAGCGGCTATAACAGTATGTAGAAGTGTAAGAACTATAAATATATGTATATATATATATATGTCACAATGACATATATATATATATATATATATATATATATATATATGTGCTCTATGTGTTATATATCTATTCTTTCTTTTGGCATTTAAATACTATTCTTTTGGATCCATTATATGTCAGTTTTGCAAGCCTGCGAGAAAATCTCGCAAGTCGGATGAAAATCGGATGTTACAAGGTACACACACATGCGACTAAATCGCATCTTTGAAGGAAAATCGGATGCCAGAAGGATGTGTGATGTTTTTATTTTGATCCGATTGTCGACCGTCTAAAACGGACCGATTTTTTGTGGTTGTGTGTGACTCCAGCCTAATTTGCACAAACAATTAAATCAGACTATGTGTGCAAAATTTCACACCTGTAGGGGTTAATTAAAGGTGTAAATTCGTAGCAAAAAAGTCCGTTTTTTTTACAACGAATTTACACCTTTAATTAACCCCTACAGGTGTGAAATTTTGCACACATAGTCTGATTTAATTGTTTGTGCAAATCAGATAGCAAACGACATGAAAAGACATGGTTAACCCTATGTACACCAAGTGTCATTTCATGTCGGGTGCTTCTGTCTTTTCACTGAAGCCGGCTTTACCCGGCAATTGAATGAGAGGATATTTTACTATGTAGAAGTGTATAAACTATACATATATGTATATATATATGTCACAATGACATGTATATATATATATATATATAGTATTCTATGTGTGTATATTTAGTGTTTACAAGGAAAGAATGGGTTTTTTTTAGTTGCGATATTTTGTTCCCATAGACTTACATGGGACTTCCGGTATCGGTATCGGGTATCGCCGATATTTAGTGATATCGGCGATACCATTCCGATTCCGATACTTTAGGATATCGGAAAGTATCGCTCAACTCTACCAGTCACATTAAACTATGTTGAAGATGGTAAAGCAGTGGTTGGCAGCAAGCAGAAGTATGGAGTGCATACCATTAATATATATTGCGGCATACAAGACAGATAGCAGAGGTGGGGATTGTATCATTCAGCTGTTTGCTTCCAATGAATGCATTGCATACCATTAATATATAGTGCAGCATACAAGACAGATAGCAGAGGTGGGGATTGTATCAGTCAGCTGTTTGCTTCCAATGAATGCATTGCATACCATTAATACACCATTAAGACACCTTAGGGTGTCTAGTTTCCAAAATGGGGTCACTTGTGGGGGGCTTCCACTGCTGTGCACCCAAATAGTTCCCCCCACATATGGGGTATCAGCGTACTCAGGACAAATTGAACAACAACTTTTGAGGTCCAATTTCCTTGGGAAAAATTAGGGACTAAAAAATTATTTTTGTGTATTTTTTATTTTCACACCCAGGCAGTATAATTTTAGTGAAACACTTAGGGGTTCAAAGTGCTCACAACTGATCTAGATAAGTTCCTTAGGGGTCTAGTTTCCAAAATGGTGTCACTTGTGGGTGGTTTCCACTGTTTAGGTGCATCAGGGGTTCTCCAAACGCGACATGGCATCCAATCTCAATTCCAGCCAATTTTGGTTTGAAAAAGTCAAACGGCGCTCCTTCCCTTTCGAGTCCTGTCGTGCGCCCAGACATGGTTTTCCCTCACATATAGGGTATTGGCGTACTCAGGAGAAATTGCACAACAACTTTTTCTGTCCATTTTCTCCTTTTACCCTTGTTAAAATAAAAAAATTGTTTGTAAAACATAATTTTTGTGACTAAAAAGTTAAATGTTCATTTTTTCCTTCCAAGTTGCTTCAGCTCCTGTGAAGCACCTGAAAGGTTGAGGATCAATATGTATTAATATGATTTATTACAATAATGAATATATAGAATAACAGGTACTATTCGATCCCTCAGGATTCAGGCTATGTGCACACGTTGCGGATTCTGCTGCGGATCCGCAGCGGATTTTCCGCTGCAGATCCGCAGCAGAATTGCAAGTGATGTACAGTAGCATTGGATTCAATGTTAAACAAAAAAAGCAGTGCACATGCTGCGGATTTTTCCGCGCGGAATTGGGTGCGGATTTAAATCCGCAGCATGTCACTTCTTTTGTGCAGTTCCGCAGAGTTGTCAGACCTGCTCTAAATAGAAATCCGCAGGTCTGAAACCGCTGGGGAAATCCGCACAAAAAACACGGCAAATCCGCTTCAAATCCGCATTAAATCAGCAGTAAATCCGCAGGTAAAACCCAGGTTATTTTACCTGCGGATTTACCAAAATCTGCGCGGAAAATTCCGCAGCCCAATCCGCACCGTCTGCACTTAGCCTTAATGTAGCAAAATAGGCACTAATGGATCCCTAGGTGAAATAAATAAGTGTAGTTAGTTATACAGTCATGGCCAAAAGTGTTGACACCCTTGAAATTATTCCAGAAAATCAAGCATTTCTCCTAGAAAATGATTGCAATTACACGTTTTGCTACACACATTTATTTTGTGTATGTTGAAACAACACAAAAAAAGCAGATAGAAAAGGAAGTTGGACATCATTTCACACAAAACTCCCAAAAGGAGCCAGACAAAATTGTTGGCACCTTTCCTAAATTGTGGGTAAACAACTTTGTTTCAAGCATGTGATGCTCGTTCAAACTCACCAGTGGCAAGTAACAGGTGGGGGCAATATAAAAATCACACCTGAAATCAGATAAAAAGGAGATAAGTTGACTCACTCTTTGCATTGTGTGTCTGTATGTTTCACACTAAGCATGGAGAACACAGAAAGAGAAGAGAAATGTCTGAAGACTTGAGAATCAAAAATGTTGAGCAATATCAACAATCTCAGGGTTACAAGTCCATCACCAAACATCTTGATGTTTCTTTGTCCATGGTGTTCAACTTATGGTAATCAATACGCTTATAACTCATGACACTGTAGCACATCTCTCTGGACGTGGACGACAGAGAAAAATTGATGAAAGGTTGTAATGCAGGATAGTCCTAATGGTGGATAAGCAGCCCCAATGAAGTTCCAAAGAAATCCAAACTGTCCTGCAAGCTCGGGTGCATCAGTGTCAGCGCGAACTATCCATCAACATTTGTAGCGCTATGGCAGGAGAAATAGGAGGACCCCACTGCTAACACAGAGACATAAAAAAGCTACACTGCAGTTTGTTAAAATGTTCATGAGTAAGCCAAAATCCTTCTGGGAAAGCATCTTGTGGACAGATGAGACCAAGACAGAGCTTTTTGATAAAGCACACCATTCTAATATTTACTGAAAACATAATGAGTCCTACAAAGAAAAGAACAAAGTACCTACAGTCAAATATGGTGGAGGTTCAAAGATGTTTTGAGGTAATTTTGCTGTCTCTGGCACTGTGAGCCATGACTGTGTGCACGACATTATGAAATCTGAAGATTGCCAAAGAATTTTAGGTTTCAATTTAGTGACCAGTGTCAGAAAGCTGTGTTTGCGTCCTAGGTCATGGGTCATTCAGCAGAACAATGACCCCAAGCATACTTCAGAACTTTCCAGCTCTTCTTGGGCGCTTCTTGAAGAAGCCAGTAACGAGTCTGAAGCTGAATCCCATTGATATCTATGGAGAGACCTGGAGCAGTGTGCAAAAGAAGAGTGGTCCAAAATTCCAGTTGAGAGGTGTAAGAAGCTTGTTAATTGTTAAAGGAAGCGATTGATTATAGTTATTTATTCCAAAGGGTGTGCAACCAAATATTAAGCTGAAGGTCCCAAAAATTGTCTGGCCAATGTTGAGAGTTTTGTATAAAATTATGTCTATTTTGCATTTTTTCTGTTTTTTTGTGTTGTTCCAATACACACAAAGAGAATAAACATGTGTATAACAAAAGTATACTAGCACTAATTTTCTGGGAGAAATACTTCATTTTCTGGAACAAATTTAAGGGTACCAACACTTTCAGCCATGACTGTAAATCCATCTCATAACAACCTCACAGTGTACCATACCAAAGCCAATTGAATGTTGAAATAAGTACAAAATATCCAGAAAATGCTAAAAATGCAACTCCAACAGCCCTAGTCATGCATAGGTAAAGTAATTAAAAAATATGAAAAACAGATGTAATATTACAATTAAAAAAGGAATAAAATATTAATAATAAATATAAATTTAAAGAGCACCAGAAAGCACCGATTGTGGTGTCTACCAAAATAACCAAATATAAAAAATAATATATGACCATTGGAGGATGTAGAATAAAGGATTGCACAAATAAATTTTGTTATAGGGACCACATAAAGAGGCAGTCAATGGAGGGTACATATTATAGGACCCTTAGTGCTAGATAAAGGCATGAATGAGGAGAGACTCCAAGCGTATCGCTGAAAAGAAAAGCAGCTTCCTCAGGGGAGAAAGGCAACAAAAAGTAGTTTCACCCCTTTACGACCTAGGTATGTCAAAAGTCATGTCCCTGCCATCGATGCGGGTTCTGATGCTGAGCCTGCATCTTTCACGGCACATGAGAGCTGATCTGATCACCTGTCATGTGCCTCTAATAGCCACAGATGGATCCGAGATCCACCTTGCGGCCAGTGTTCATAGGAGATTGTGATTTCTGCTATCCATAGCAGTGCTGAATTCCTGCTATGTGTAGCACAGGCGATCACATGATCGCAGCTTTAAGTCTCCTAAGGGGCTATTGAAGCTAGTACAAAGATTTAAAAAAAGCTTAAAAAAATAAATAAAAACACAAAAGTTAAAATCACCCACCTGAAAAAAACACAAAATACACATATTTGATATCGCTGCGTTCAGAAATATCCGATTTAGCAAAAAATAAAGTATCGTATTTTCCGGACTAAAAGATGCAATTTTTTCCTCCAAATATTTGTAGAAAAATTTGGGATGCGTCTTACAGTTCGGATGTACCTGCTGTGGCTGTGGATGAGGAGGTGAGGGAGTGGCAGTGTGGGCATGCCGCTCACAGGAGGCACGAGCCAGCTGCTGCTGCTAAATCCTGTCCCTTCTGTTAAAAATAAATGAATATTCAATGCTCCTCATGCCCATAATTCCTCCCACCTCTATGCACTTCAGCCAGCTCCAGTCAGGCATGCAGGGAGTCCTTATGAAACAGGAATTAGTCGCTGACTGGCATTTTACAGTTTATGAAGTGAAAAAAAATCTGTATCATGCAGACAAGTGAGGCAGCTTGACGTCTAAGCATGGGATGAGGCAGGAAGCTGTTCAGGAGCAAGCCAAGATCAATTATTAATAATGATTCAATGTTTATTGAAAAAAAATATACCTTTGTTTTTTTGGCAGGTAACTGGACCATGATCTCGGAGAAATACCTGATATTTTCAGATTTTAATGCAAATGATCCTAGTTTCACATCTGATACTTTTGAAGAGCATCAAATTCTGCAGACATACCTCCAGGACTTCTTAAGAAAAATAAATATAACAAAAGGGATGATGAATGTCAAGGAGCACATAATAGAAAGAAGCAAATTTCATGTTCAGAGTGTGGGAAATATTGTAAATCAAAAGTATGATCTTACTAATCATCAGAGAATTCACACAGGGGAGAAGCCATTTTCATGCTCAGAATGTGGAAAAAGTTTTTCTGACAAATCATCTCTTGCTAAGCATCAGAAAATTCACACAGGGGAGAAGCCATTTTCATGTTCTGAATGTGGGAAATTTTGTATAATGAAATCTGATCTTACTAAACATCAGAGAATTCACATGAAAGAGAAGCCATTTTCATGTTCAGAATGTGGAAAATGTTTTAATCTGAAAACAAATCTTGCTACACATTTGAAAATTCACACAGGGGAGAAGCCATTTTCATGTTCAGAGTGTGGGAAATGTTTCACACGAAAATCACCTTTTGTTAGACATCAAAGAATTCACACAGGAGAGAAGCCATTTTCATGTCAGAATGTGTAAACAGTTTTTCAGACAAATCATCTCTTGCTCAGCATCAGAGAATTCACACAGGAGAGAAGCCATTTTCATGCTCAGAATGTGTAAATAGTTTTTCAGACAAATCATCTCTTGTTCAGCATCAGAAAATTCACACACGGGAAAAGCAATTTTTATGTTCAGAATGTGGGAAATGTTGGCTAACGAAATTTCATCTTACTAAACATCAGAGAATTCACACAGGAGAGAAGCCATTTACATGTTCAGAATGTGGAAAATGTTTTAATCTGAAAACAAATCTTGCTACACATTTGAAAATTCACACAGGGGAGAAGCCATTTTCATGTTCAGAGTGTGGGAAATGTTTTACACGGAAATCACCTTTTGTTAGACACCAGAGAATTCACACAGTGGAGAAGCCATTTTATTTTCCGAATCTGGGAAATGTTGTATAACAAAATATGATCTCACTAAACATCAGAGAATTCACACAAGAGAGAAACTATTTACATGTTCAGAATGTGGAAAATGTTGGCTAAAGAAATCTGATCTTACTAAACATCATTTGGGACCCAGACTCTCTGACACTATTCACACCAGGTAGGTTTTAACCTTAGAGAGTGTAGTTACTGTCTCAAATGGGTACACCTTGCCGTGGCGGGACAGCTTTATGATTTTTTGATCAAAATAGTGTTTACTAAGTACCCTATGCTATTTATTTAATTCACTTGCTTTTTTACTTATTTATTTTCATTAGGGTATATATACACATTGCTTTTTCCCTTGGTTTTGCTTGCGTTTATGGCCAGTGTGAACATGCTTCTAAATCTTGCATGTCATTCAAGTCTACTCCAGTTCAGTTTTTTGCTTTTCTTACTAAACATCAGCGACTTCACACAGGAGAGAAGCCATTTTCATGTTCCGAATGTGGGAAATGTTTTCTACAGAAAAAATCTCTTACTAGATATCTGAGAATTCACACAGGGGAGAAGCCATTTTTCTCCTTGAATGCGTGAAATATTTTACAAGCACATGAAATCTAGTTACAGGGTGAGTTTCCACGGTCAGGAAACGCTGCGTGTTTGGCGCTGTGCGCTGGCACAGCGCCAAACACGCAGCGTCCAGATGTTACAGCATAGTGGAGGGGATTTCAAGAAATCCCGTCTCCACTATGCGTAACAATACGCAGGTGGCAAACCTGCGTAAACGGACATGCGGCGCGTCTTTTTAGACCGCAGCATGTCCTCGCGTATTGCGGCGACGGTGCGTCGCCGCAACATAATTAACACAGGGCTATGCAGCCCTGCGCTCTTTCCGGAGGTGTTCCGGAGGTGTCCTGAACACCTCCGGAAAGATCGCGCGTCAGAAAGGGGGCGGGGCTTAGACGGAGCGGAATTTCCGCTCCGTCAAAAGCGCTATGGTTCCGGACCGTGGAACCATAGCCACACATTGGAGAAGTCACACAGGGGAGCAGTAATTTTCATTTTCAGAATGTGTGGAAAATTTTCTTACATATTTAATTTTTTTACTAAGAAAAATCACACGGGTAGGTAGACACTTTCTTTTAAATAATTTACTTGGCGAATTATGCAAGTTACACTCAATATAAATTCACATGTTGTAATATAAGGGAAATGCAAAACAATTTAAGACACTAAATGATGACTAATAAATATAAGCAATTACCAATAAACAATGGAAATAAAGCACTAAAACTGGCCACTTTATTAGAGACACCCATCTGTTTTTATGTTGGGGCTTCTCCACTCTTAGTGCAGCAATTTCTTGTCACAAAAAATTGAGATGCAGCAATATTGGCCCATGAAGGCTGGATATCTTCTTGCAAGCATGGCAAAAAACTATGATTAGATGTCAGTGATTTTCTTGTATGTAAAACGGTGTCTGAGTTTCATCTGTTCTATTGATCATTGTCATCAGAGTTTTGGTTAGAATTGTAATCAGTTTTTCTGTGATGAATAAAAAACTGATATCAGTTTCACATTTCTATATACTGTACAGTATAGCTACATTTTAAAGTGAACCTGTTACATTATTCATGTTGCTGAAACCAAGGGCAGCATGAGTAACGTTTGAACAAATGGCCGAGAAAGAAGAGAAGTTCACTGCGGCATCTTCCTGCTCCGCTGTTAGGGCTCCCTTACACTTGAAATGTAATTGAATGAGTGCAATCCGATAAAAAAAAAAAAATTGGATTGCTCTTTGCCCAGTGTTATTTTATGGGGCAGCTGACATCTGCAATTATTTTCTCATGACGATTCGGCATGCGAAAACAATCGCAGCATGCTGTGTTTGCATCTGAGAATCGGATTGCACTGCACTCGGATATCAACCGAGTGTAGTGCCATTCCCCTGGACACCATCAATGGAGGAGATGGAGAAATTAATTTCTCTGTCTCCTACGCTTTTGTGCTGCGATTATCTCATACGAGAGGATCGAAGCACAGAGCACTGACACTCAGATCATGCTTCCAGCAGAGCAGGAGCCGAGGGTCATTAGCATATCGCTTCCAATGCTCTCGTATCTGATGACATACGCTAATGTGACTCCAGCCTTAGTGATAGACCGGTCTGTCCCATGTGTTTATGTATGAAGAGATTTATCCATACTAAGAGCTGGGCTGAGAGAGCAACAGCAGACTATTTTTTTCTTTCCCCGCCATCTCTTCAAATGAAAAAAAACCCCGACTGCAATCACGCCTTCAGGCACTGATTCATTCTGTCCTTAGGTTGGGCAGCAATACTCATGTGACTTGTTTCCCTTTAAATGTTCTGTCTATGAGATTAGAATAATTGTAATAATACTTGTGGAGACACGGGGGGTGAGCGGGTGCCCTAGACCACTAGCCGAAACAGCATGGACCAGGCTCATCCCACCGGATGCCCGCTCTCCTTTAACCTTGAGCGTAATATTACTCAGACAACACAGGGTAAGGTAAAACAGTGTGGCCATACTTTATTGAACCAAAACAGGTAAATAACACATAGAACAGTCCCAGCAATATACCCAGATGGTGCCAAAGTTATAGAGTCTCACCCTTCAGCTGACTCGCCAGGACAAGAATGACTGTGATTTTAAAGCTTCCAGGGCCGACTACCTCCACCTGTGGCACGCACAGAGAAGGTAACAACAGCTTAGGAAGCTGAGACATACCTCCCAACTTTTGAAGATATGAAAGAGGGACAGAGGTTGCGGCGCGCCGCGAGTAAATTTTAGGCCACGCCCCTGACCACACCCATTTCACAACTAATCACACCCATGTCCACGCCCCAACCACACTCATTTAGCACTGGTGATCACACTGACTGGTACTGAGGGCACAGTGGCTGGCATTATGGGATCAGTGGCTGGTACTGTGGGCACACTGACTGTACTGAGGAAAAGTAAGAGCAGAGTTTTAAAGTGCTCCTCGGGGCTCCGCCGTGTACTCCTGTGTCCACGGGAAAAGTAAGCTTCCAGCCAGGACAGCGGGGCAGAATCTCTCTCAAAATCGGGACTGTCCCGCTGGATCTGGGACAGTTGGGAGGTATGAATGCTCCCCACCATAGACCTTGTACACGCACGGCTCCGTACACCTCACGCACACACGGCTCCGCTCCGTACACCTCGTGCGCACACGGCTCCACTCCGTACACCTCACACACTCGGCTCTGCTACATCCACACTGTAAATCCCTCCTGATCCCTCAAAATCGGGACTGTCCTGCTGCATCTGTGGCAGTTGGGAGGTATGAATGCTCCCCACCATACACCTTGTACACGCACAGCTCCGAACACCTCATACGCACACAGTTCCCCTCTGTACACCTCGCGCACACACGGCTCCGCTCCGTACACCTCGCGCACACATGGCTCCACTCCGTACACCTCATGCACACACGGCTCCACTCCGTACACACACGGCTTCACTCCGTAAACCTCATACATATGCAGCCACGCTCCGTAAACCTTGTACACATGCGGCTTTGCACCATACACCTCGTACACATTCGGTTCCGCTCTGTACACCTCGTACACATGCAGTTCCGCTCCATACACACGCGGCTCCACTTCTCTACACTCCGTACACACATGGCTCTGCTCCGCTCCATACACACACGGCTCTGCTCCGCTCTGTACACACACGGCTCAAGCACAGAGCCTGTGTGTACGGAGATGAGCGGCTCAGCTCTGTACACTTTGTACACACAAGGCTCCGTTTTGTACGCCCCGTACACACACAGCACTGCTACAGCCACCTCGTACACACACGGCTCCGCTCCATACACCTCGTACAAACACGGCTCCGCTCCGTACACCTCGTACACACATGGCTCCGCTCCGTACACCTCGTACACACACGGCTCCGCTCTGTACACCTCGTACACACCGGCTCTGCTCCCTACACCTCGTACACACACGGCTCTGCTCCGTACACCTCGTACACACACGGCTCCGCTCTGTACACCTCGTACACACATGGCTACACTCCATATACTTTTCACACACGGCTCTGCTAAATCTACACTGTAAATCCCTCCTGACCCCTCACATAAACTTACCCTCATCCAGCAACATGACAACCCACAGCACAGCTCAGCACAATAGAGACCTGCACGAGGAGCCTGACCATGTGACATCCAACTCCTCCCCTCCGTGACCTCATCACAGTCCTGCTCCCACAGGTCATTGCTCGCTGTGATAAGCTAAAGTGGAGCGCTGGGAGGGCAACTATAGGGTGTATGGGGGCGTGGTGGCTCATCTCACTGCGGGACACATAGTGTCCCGCCGGGACAGCGGGAGGGGGGTTCAGAATCGAGACTGTCCCAGTCAATCCGGGACGGTTGGGAGGTATGGCTGAGAGTCAATTGAGGTACAAGGCCTAGTGACCGGAGGGTCACATCCTGGCTTCTCCGAACATCTCCATGGAGCTCAGGTGACCGGTGGGTCCACATTCTGACAACCTTAAACGTATCCATGGGTTCAGTGATGTTCAATGGAACAGACTTGAATTCTTTGAGTCGGGACTGTTGTCCCCTAAGCTGACATCCTTAGAATGTCAAATCTGTGTCCCTTGAGATGGAGACATGTCTTAGCTGCTATCTTGTAGAGTGTTCCTGGCTGCTGTTTTGTAAAGAGTTTTTCGGTTCTTTGGATCTCTTGATTTCTTGAATGTTTGGATGCCTTGGATATTTGGATGTCTCTTCTTACAGAGGAATATCCCCTTTTTATAGTTCTCAATTGTTCTTCAAGCCATTATTCACAGTGTCAAGGGGAAGGATTGATTATATTTTATTATTATTATTTATATTGCACCATTGATTCCATGGTGCTGTGGTATGATATGGTAGCTGAGAAGGAATGTAACAGAAGTAGCCAAGGCAGCCAGTCACCCAGAGTAGTTGGTAACTAATGGATTGCAGACCCCTAAACTAACCGCACAAATAGAAGCAGCCGGGGGACGTACCTGCGATGACCTAGACGCCTCGACACAGCCGGAGAGATTTCTAAGCCTAAAGATAGAAAGGGCAAAGCTAACTGCCCTGGAGAAGCGCCCCAAAGGAATAGGTAGCCCCCACACATATATGTCGGGGTGAGACAAGATAAATACAAACACAGGCATAAAATAGAGTAAGCAAATGCTGGGGCCCAAAACTGTCTAGATAGGACAGGACAGAAAAGAATACTTTCTGCAATCCAGCAAAACCCTAGGAAAAATTCCAACACTTCTGATTCCAAAAAATACTGAGACCACACGATCTCTCCCCGCTATATCAGAACTCCTGGTGTGAACAGGTAGCTACCTGCAGACACTGAAATAACAGGGGCTGAACAAATGAACAGACAACTGAGAAACAGAGACCAGCGCAGGCCCCAGCAGGGGACCCGACTGACTCACTCAGAAGGCAGAAAAACAAAAGAAAACAAAACCACAGAAACAAGCATGAAATAGCTTATCTGAAAGTTGCAGGAGACCGCAGCAGTTGACTTCCAAAACTGGACCAGGAAGAGACAACTAATCACCGGCGAGGATTATGGGAAAGTTCCCCTTAAAGCTCCCCATTCATGACTCCCAGATTGCCAATCGTCCACAGCTGAATCCTCAGCTGAAAGGTCTCTGTCACTCAAGACAACTCACTAATATCAACAGCCACCAGAGGAGCCCCAACTCAGAATGCAGAGAATTCACAACAGTACCCCCCCTTGAGGAGGGGTCACGAACCCTCACCTGCGCCAACAGGCTGATCAGGGTGAGCCCAGTGAAAGGCGCGAACCAATCTCGCCACATAAATGTCAGAAGCAAACACCCAAGAATTGTCCTCCTGACCATAACCTTTCCACTTAACCAAGTACTGGAGTCTCCGTCTAGCCAGACTAGAATCCAATATCTTCTCCACTTCATACTCCAGATTGCTCTCAACCAAAACAGGCTCAGGGGGCGCAGCCATAGGAACCACTGGCTCAACAAACCTTTTCAATAAAGACTTGTGGAAGACATTGTGAATCTTAAATGTCCCTGGAAGAGCCAATTGGAAGGAAACAGGATTAAGAATTTCCAAGATCTTATAAGGTCCAATGAACCTTGGCTTAAATTTTGGAGACGCAACCTCATAGGGATATTTTTTTGAGGACAACCAAACCATGTCACCCCACTTTAAACCGAGGACCATCAGTCCTATGCCGTTGGCAAACCGTTGGGCCTCTCCTGAGAGAGAGACAACTTATCCACTTCTTGATCCCAAAATCTGCTGCATTTTCTCCACCATAGAGTCAACACCCCAGACAGACAGAAGCCTCCACCTGCCCCGAAGAAAATCGAGGATGAAACCCGAAATTGCCGAAAAAAGGGGACATCAAAGTGGCAGAACTAGCCCTATATTTAGAGCAAATTCAGCCAAAGGCAAAAAAATAGACCCTGTCATCCTGATCAGCAGACACAAAACATCTCAAATAAGTTTCCAAGGTCTGGTTTGTTCTCTCAGTCTGCCCATTTGTCTGAGGGTGAAACGCAGAGGAGAAAGACAGCTGGACTCCCAGTTTAGAACAAAATGTCCTCCAAAATCTGGAAACAAACTGACTCCTCTGTCAGACACAATGTTCTCTGGAATGTCGTGCAACCGAACCACCTGCTGAAAAAACAAGGGCACCAACTCGGAAGAGGATGGCAACTTCGGCAGTGGCACAAGATGCATCATCTTGGAAAACCTATCACAGATCACCCAGATAACGGTCATTCTCTGAGAGACAGGGAGGTCGCAAATAAAATCCATAGAGATATGAGTCCATGGCCTCCTGGGCACAGGCAATGGCATTAACAATCCAGTAGAGCGAGAGCAAGGTTTGGACCAAGAACAAGTCCCACAGGACTGCTCAAAGTTCCTGACGTCACGAGATAAAGTAGGCCACCAAAAGGACCAAATCTCTAGTACCAAAAATACCGGGATGACCAGCCAACGCAGAGAAATTAACTTCAGATATAACTTTTTTCCTCCATTGGTCTGAGACATACAATTTCCCCGCAGGGCAACGTTCAGGTTTATCCCCCTGAAATGCCTCCAGGGCCAGACTCAAATCGGGTGAGATAGCGAAAAGAGTGACACCCTCCTTCAGAATGGCCATAGGCTCAGTCACATCAAGAGAATCCACAAGGAAACTCCTAGAGAGGGTACCAGCCTTAACATTCTTAGTACCCGGGAGAAAGGAGACCACAAAGTTAAAGCGCATGAAAAACAAGGCTTACCTTGCCTGTCTAGGATTCAATCGCTTGGCTGATTCGAGATAGATCAAGTTTTTGTGGTCAGTGATGACCACAACTTGATGTTTGGCTCCCTCTAACCAATGTCTCCACTCTTCGAACGCCCACTTCATACCAATAATTCCCGATTCCTCACATCATAATTACGTTCAGCTGGGAAAACTTTCGGGAGAAGAAGGCACAAGGGTTAATCTTAGAGGTTACAGGATCCCTTTGGGACAAAACGGCTCTTGCCCCAATCTCAGAAGCATCTATTTCCACCTAAAATGGGAGAGAAACATCAGGTTGGCGCAGAACCAGAGCAGAAGTGAATTTACGCTTAAGCTCCTGAAAAGCCGAAACTGCCTCTGAAGACCAATTTACCACATCAGAGCCCTTTTTGGTCAAATCATAAGTGGTTTTACAATACCAGAAAAATTACTTATAAATTTACGGTAAAAATTAGCAAAACCCAAAAATCTCTGAAGAGCCTTCAATGAAGTGGGCTGAACCCAATCATAAATGGCCTGAACCTTGACTGGGTCCATTTCAATAGCAGACGAAGACAAAATGAATCCCAAAAAACGAAACCTTCTATACGCCAAAGAGACATTTTGATCCCTTGACATACAAAGCATTTTCTCTCAAAATATGGAACACCATCCGAACATGCTCCATATGAGAATCCCAGTCATTAGAAAAAATCAAAATATCGTCCAGATAGACAATCAGAAACCTATCCACAAAATCCCGGAAAATATCGTTCATGAAAGATTGGAAGACGGAAGGGGCATTAGTGAGCCCAAAAGGCATCACTAGGCACTCAAAATGCCCCTCAGGGGTTTAAACGCCATCTTCCATTCAGCCCCGTGCTTAATGCGAATATTATACGCCCCTCTAAGGTCAAGCTTGGTAAACCAACTAGCACCTTTCACTCGGGAGAATAAATCGGAAATCAGGGGTAACAGATACTGATATTTAACAATGATCTTATTAAAGGGAATCTGTCACCCCATTTTGGCCCTATGAGATAGGACCACCGCCATCAGGGGCTTATCTACAGCATTCTGTAATGCTGTAGATAAGCCCCCGATGCTACCTGAAAGTGAAGAAAAACGAGTTATAAAATACTCACCCAGGGGCGTTCCGGGGGGCGGTCGGATCAGGAGGAGTCGCCGTCAGGTCCGGGGCCTCCCATCTTGTGGCGATGCCGGCCTCTTCTTTCGGTCACGTCGCGGCTCCTGCACTGGCGCACTGCTCTGCCCTTCTATCCAAATATTCAACTACCAACTTGTAAGGGCATACCAGTCCCTCAATAGGGCCCAAAATAAACCACAATCCACTGCCCTAATACCCTTATAGCAAACAATTACGTCATTATCCTGTAAACCCCCCTGACCCCGAAATGAAGGGGCAAGCAACTCACTAACCCGCAACGCTCCGAAAAAAGCAACCCCAAAAGCCGCTGAAAACAGTATAGATTCGAACTGCGAGCTGCATACTGTTTTCGTGCATTCAATAATTTGAGCCAACAGCGCAAAAGAAATAGGCCCCTGACCATGTTCGAAACCCTTGATCTCTCCCAACCCTTTAAGGCCAGAATCAACAAAAAATTTTTTGTAACATCTTCCCATCCATTAAGCTTAAAATGGAAAGTCAAACCTGATAATCTATTACGTACCAGCGTTGCAGACGCACCCTTGGTATGTAATTGCTGAACATACTCAAAGGTGACCTCCAATCTTAATTGGTTAGAAGAACCCACCTGACGATCTCCTACTAATTCCAACCATTCCTGCCACGCCTTACCGTATGCATTCCATGTAGACAAAGCTACTGATGATCGTTCCAGCGGCATTAAGAAACTTCCGGAAAGTCCCACAGATGGTCCAGGCATATTGTTCCCATCTGGCAAATGGAGCGAGCTCCCGAAACCTCTGAAAATCAAAGCATGACAATGAATCGGCCATAGCATTTTGAATGCCTGGTACGTGACGCGCCCGGAAACTAATATTCCAATCCAAGCATTTTAAAACAAGATACCTTAACTTTATGACTGGAATTGACGATGACGTTAAATGATTCAAAACATGAACAACGCTTTCATTATCAGTCCAAAAACAAATTTTTGAATTCCGTAATTGTTCTCCCCATATGGCAACCGCCACAACCAATGGAAAAAACTCGAGAAGAGTAAGATTCTTGATCCAACCCTTTTCCACCCAACTCACTGGCCACCTTTCCGCGCACCAATTCCTCCTAAATATTACTCCAAACCCAACCGAACCTGCTGCATCCGCAAACAAGTTCAACTCTTGACCTGTCTTCTCAGCTTGAAAATAAGTACACCCATTATATTTTAACAAAAAACTCCTCCAAACCCTTAAATCTTCCAACAACGGAATACCCAAACGAATCCTATGATGCGGCTTTTTTATTCCCTTCGTGGCCATGGCCAAACGCCTAGAAAAAACCCTACTCATAGGCATTACCCTGCACGCGAAAGCCAACAGACACAACAGGGACTGCAGTTGAAACAACGACACTTTTTTGACAGACAGACAACCATCTATCAATCCCAATAATTTCAATATCTTATCCATGGTTAAACGAAAAACCATTTCTTTAGAGTCAATTTCAATACCCAGAAATGACAAACTTGAAACTGGGCCAACAGTTTTCTCCTTAGACAGCAGCACTCCAAACAAGCACATTAATTCTTGAAACTTTTCCAAAACGCTTCCACAAATATCTCCGTCCACTGGTCCCACAAATAAAAAATCATCCAAATAATGTGTTACCCACTGTGACCCAGATTCCAACCTTGTAACCCATTCCAGAAAAGTGCTGAATAATTCAAAATACCTACAAGAGATGGAACATCCCATAGGTAAGCACGTGTCATAATAATAGGCTCCATCCACGAAACACCCTAGCAAATGATGACAATACGGGTGCAATCGAAAAGCCGATGCAACATCTGACTTAGCCATAAGCGCACCCAGACCAGCCTCACTAACCATCCGTATTGCTTGATTAAATGAAGCATATATCACTGAAGTTTTTTCCACAGTAATCCCATCATTTACTGACGAACCCTTCAGATGCGACAGGTGATATATCAGCCTGTATTCCCCCGATTCTTTCTTGGGAACAATGCCTAATGGTGACACCCTTAAATTAACAAACGGAGGGGATCCGAAAGGCCCCAAAATCCGCCCCAGAGATACCTCCTTTGCCACTTTTTTATTCAATACCAACGGAAGTTCCCTAGCCGACTTCAAATTTAACGAAAAAGATGGGCTATTGGAAAATTTAAAAGGTATAAAGAATCCATACTTGAAACCGACTCTCAATTGAGCCGCAGCTGCTTTATTGGGATACTTGTTTAACCACGGCTCCATCGCGCTGATTCTCACTGGTGTCCTTACTATCTTGTTGTGTGGTGGGAGCCCCCCCTGCACTTCTTGTGGCCGATCGGTGACATTTAATGACTCTATGTGTGTTATGTTTCGGTAGCTGAGGAGGACAGGAACAACAGCAGGGCAGCCGAACACCTGAGATGTTGGTAACTGAGGGGTTGCAGATTCCTAAACTAACGACACAACTAGAGGTAGCCGTGGAGCGTTCCTACGTTGATCCTAGACGCCTCGTCACAGCCGGAGAGATAACTACACCTAAAGGCAGAAAGATGAAAGCTATCTGCCCTGGAGCAGATCCCCAAAGAAAATAGGAAGCCCCCAAACATATAATGGCGGTTAGACAAGATGAAAATACAAACATAGGCAGAAAATAGACTGAGCAAACGCTGGGGCCACAAGCTGACTAAATAGGATAGGACAGGAGAGATTACTTTCTGCAACCCAGAAAACCCTACAAAAATCCAACAATTTTGATTACAAAAATACTGAGATCACACAATCTCGCCACCCACTAAATCAGATCTCAGTGTGAACAAAAACCAAGCCGCAGCCGCTGAAAACACAGGAAAAAGCAAATGAGCAAATAACAGTGGCTGCAGATAAACTGTGAGGAGCTCAGGCTCCAGGAGGGGACCTGGCTGACCTCCACAAAAGTGCAGAAAACAATGCAAAAAGCAAGCACAAAAAGAAAAGCAAAAAATATCTTATCTGAAAGTAGGAGATGCAGGCAAGACTCCAGCAAACTTCCAAATGAACCAGGAACCACAATTGAGACAAGAACAATTGATCACCGGCAACCATCATGGGAGGGAACCTCCCTTATATCAGACCAGTCCGTGATCCCAGATTGCCACTCCTCGCTGAAAGGTTCAGTACAGTACTGTCTGTAAGCACCAGAGGGAGCCTCTGCTCAGAAACATCTCTAGCACATTCATAACAGTACCCCCCCTTGAGGAGGGGTCACCGAACCGTCACTTGTGCAACCAGGCCGATCAGGATGAGCTTGGTGATAGGCACGGATCAGTCTCCTAGCATGGATGTCCGAAGCAAACACCCAAGAATTGTCATGATATGGAAATTTAATTAGGATAAAAATATCCTGTGTTTGCTGCTTGCCATGTCCAAATCTCTATTTAATGTCTCTTTTGAGCGCTCAGAACGAAATGAGGACTGTCCACAACGCAAGTGTCAGTATAACAGTTCGTCAAAGACATACATTTATTATTCATTCAAGGTTTTATACGTTTTCAAAAAGGGGCTGGTTAGTCAATTAACATACAATTAAAAGCTGCTAGATTATTGGCTGTTCTAGTGTAAATATGATAATTATGATAATCATGATTAAAAGAGCTGAAGTTGCAGAATTATTGTTTATATTCTTGTGACCTAGTTGCCTTGCATAACTATAATGTAAACAACAGATATCTAATAGGACATTTTGTACTTCATGCATTTGTTCCTTTACGAAGGTCTTATGAAGGCCAGATTTCTTTAAAACGACTGATTATATCTGGCCTAGAAATATGTGAGCACAAGGTTTTTTAGCAAGTGAGATCTATCTAACTATGAACTGTGAATACATATATGTGAATATACTTTGAATATATATGGAAGACATATATATTTCCATGACAGTCCCCCCTTAGATACCACTTGCCCTAAAAACCTGCTCCTGGCCCAAAGCGCTGCAACTCTTTTGTGCTGCCGGTGAGTTGAGACACCCCTAGTACATGCCTCCCCCACCGAATACAGACTTTTCGCAAATGGGCGGTCAGGAGGACTGTCCCTGTCGGGGGTTTATGTGTTTGCAATCATAATCTCATAGTTGATAGGATGTTTCATCAAGGATGTGTATTCTCAGTCTGGAGGTAGTTCGGAGATCTGGTCAAGCCAGGCAGTTCTATCCGGACTGGTGCGAGGTCCAAGATGGTGAGTGGCATCAAATTGGTTGTCTCCTGAACAGTTTTTTCCATTATCCTGCGGATACAAGGAATTACACAGCAACCAGTAATTAATGCAAAAATGAGAACCCCCATAATGGCTGTCCCAACCTGTGCCAACATTTTCTGCCACCCACTCATCCACCCAAAGTATCGATCCCATGGGTCAGTGACACCTGAGTTCTGTTTCAGTTCCTCTGATAACTCATTAAGTTTCTGTATTGCCATTGTGACTTTACCATTTGGGCCAGTGTTGTCTGGGATGTAGGTGCAACAGGTGTCTTTGATCATTTTGTAAACACCTCCTTTCTCAGCTAGAATCATATCCAAAGCCATTTTATTCTGGAATGCCATAATGGAAGTGGGCCTAACTGTGCTGCCAAACCTTTTACAGCATCTATGGTGAAGTTAACAAATCTCTGCTGGTTATAATAGATGTAATTTATCCAATCAACATTTTTGTTTATAGTGACTCAAATCCTGCTTTAACTTGGTCTCTGGCCTTGAACTCATCAGGTAGGTCATCTGGTCATCTGTCTGGTCAGTCAGAGCATCCACGACATCCTTCATGGCTTAGGTGTCTCTCCTGGTACGGGAGCTTCCTTGCAATGCGATACGTGGATTCAAACAGGCTTTCCCTCTAGTTACACAGAGGTTGATGTCATCTGGGGCTCTTGGACAGGATCATCAAATCTGGCAGTGAGGAGAAAAACTCGAGAATGGACATTAGTTTTTGACCAATTCAATTACATAAGTGTTATGATTTGGTAGCTGAGGAGAGCAGGCAAAAAAGTAATACACCAGAGAGGTTGGAATCTATGGGATTGCAGTACCCTGACTAACCACCACAACTAAAGGCAGCCGTGGAGCGTTCCTACGTTGGTCCTAGACGCCTCGACACAGCCTGAGAAGCTAACTACACCTAAAGATAGAAAAAGGAAAGCTATCTGCCCCGGAGCAGATCCCCAAAGAACATAGGAAGCCCCCAAACATGTAATGGCGGTTAGACAAGAGGAAATACAGACACAGACAGAAAATAGAATGAGCAAACGCTGGGGCCCAATCTGTCTAGATAGAAGAGGATAGGAAAGGCACTTACTGCAACCCCAAAAAAAACCCTGAAAAGTACCAACTCTACTAATTACAAAAACACCTGAGATCACACGACCTCTACCACCTAAATTAGTTCTCTGGTGTAACAAAAACTAAACAGCAACCACTGAAAAAAACTGGAAAAGGCAAATGAACAAACAGTGGCTGAACTAAACTGAGAGGAGCATAAGCCCCCCGAAGGGGACCCGGCAGACCCCCACAGAAGTGCAGGACAAAATGCAGGCACCAAAAAACTAAAAGAAGAAAATGTCTTATCTGTTAGCAGAAGATGCAGGCACGAAACAGCTTTTTCTGGGTCTCTGGGAGTGTGCCTTACGCTAAACAGTGCAATTAGGAGTGTGTCATGCCATGGTTTGCGTGTCTCTTGGGCAATTTTTCAGCATTCTATTCTTAAGTGTTTCATTCAGTTTTTTCTACCTTCCTGCTGCTCTGGGGGTGGTAAGGAGTGTGTAGGCCTAAATCTGACCCTACTGCTAATCGGGTCTTGTGTGTCAGATTTGCTGTGAATGCGAGTCCCTGATCACTTGCTATCATTTCTGGAACCCCGTATCTGCACACTATTTTCCGAAAGTAGCTTCGTTGCAGTAGTCTTTGCTGACTTGGAAGGCTTCTGTTCATCTTGAAAATTCTTCTTTTGACCACAATGGCGTATTTGAATCCTTCACTTGGCGATATCTGGATGTGGTCTATCTGGATCCTTTGAAGCTGGTAGAGTGGTCTTTCCAGATGAGGTGAGGGGGTCTTTCTTCCATACGTCCAGGCTTGCATTTGCCGCAGGTCAGACAGCTGCTGGTGAATTTGGCTGTTAGGGTGGAGATCCCTGAAGCGAAACAGTAAGCACCAATCAGATCATTCATCTGTGTCTTTGATATGTGGATGTGGGTCCATGTACCCATTGGACCACCATAGGGTGCATACTTTGTGGTAGGCAGAGTTTGAAGTCTATTATTGATAGCCTTCCTTCTTCACGTGTTGCTTTTTTTTCGCATTCAGCTCTTCTTCTCCTTTTGGAGCTTGGTCTTGTAACTTCTTGAGCAGATCCCAGGACGTCTCTTTGTCAGGTTTCTTGTCTTCAGTCATCATGTAGTAGCCGTCCGGCTCTACGACCTCTCCCACTTCTCCATGTTGTCTTCCTTTGGCTGCTTCTTTGGCTGCCATGTCCGCCATGTTATTGCCTCACGCCTCTTCTGTTCTCAGTTTTCCATGCACTTTGATTTTTCAAATTGCCACCATTTTGGAAGTTGGAGTATACCCAGTAGGTCCCTGAAGGCTCCATGATGCTTCACGGTTGTCCCGTTTGCTGTGATGAACTCCCTTGTAGCCCAGATGGGTCCAAAGTCGTGTGCTATGCCATGCGAGTACCTGTAGTCCGTGTAGATGTTTGCAGTCTTGCCTTCTGCCATCTGGCAGGCCTTCGTCAGCGCTATCAATTCTGCTTCCTGGGCTGACAGGCTAGGTGACAGACTTCTGGACCACAGGATTTCTTGATTGCTGGTCACTGCACTTTCTGTGTTGAAACTTCTTCTGGAGCCATCCAAGTATCCCCCCTTGGGAGTGGGAGTAGAGTGGCCGGGCTGAGGACTGTAGGTCTGGAGACGGTGACATTATGAGACAAAGGCAATAGAGGCGCCACAAAGATGCCTGGCGGTGGGGAGATTACTGTTGGTTGAGCTTGATTGAAGATTGCCAAGATGTCATGTGGAGTGAGAGTTTCCAGTGGCTGTCCAAGAGTGATTTCAGCAACCTTGTCCAGGAGGGTGTGTGCTGCAGATACTGCCATCAGGCAGGAGAGTGTTCTTCTTGCAACTGGATCCAAGCGGGCTGAGAGGCAGCCTAAAAGTCTCTGTTTTCCCCCGTGAATCCGTGCCAGGACTCCAGTAGCATGACCTTCTTTCTTCCATCAGGTAGACGGAAAGACTTTTCATAGTCAGGTAGGCCTTGTATTGGCGCTGAGACTGTGGAGTTCTTCCAATCTCCTGAATGGGTTGAAGGCTGCGTCTGATAGAAGGAGTGGGGTTGCGTTGATGCAAGCGCACAGAGGCTGCATTAGGACTGAGGCATCAGGGATCCAGATTCTGCAATATGACACTAGACCAGGGAAGTCCTGCAGCATTCTTGGAGTTGTTGGGGGAGCCATCTTCTCCATAGTGGTCTCCCAATCTTTTGACATGTGTTTCGTCTGGTGGGCAATACAGTGTCCCAGGGATGTAACTTGCTTCTGGCATCACTGGACTTTGTTCTTCCAGACCTTGCGTTGCTGTTCTTCCAGGTAGAGTAGAGAGACAAGGAATAGACTGTGCAGGTGTTGATGTCAACCACACAAAATAGAAGGTCATCCACGTGTTGTAGAAGAGTGACTCTTGCATATTCTGCAATCCAGTTGACGAGGATGGAGGACATTGTCTTGGTGAAACTTAAAGGGCTTGTTTTGAGCACCTTGAGGCAACATTGTCCATATGCACTGCACTGGTGCGTGAAAGCAGGCCTCCAGGTGGAGGGGAAACACTGAAGAAGGTACTGGCCAAGTTGATCACCGTGAATACCGTTGCGGTGACTGGGACTCTTGAGAGCAGAGTGTGATGGTTCAGCACTGTTGGGGTTTCAAATACCATAGCCTCTTTCGCGGCCTCCAGGCCTTGCACCATTCTGAACTCAGTGGGGTTTACAGTCTTTTTCTTCACTGTGGAAAGCTGGGATTGATTTCCATGGGCGAGGCAGCCCAGTTTGGCCTTGTCCTTCAGTATGCAGCAGGGGACTCCCATCTGCTGGTGCAGAGCTGGCGGGAAAACAAACCGTCTACTAGGGTCCACATCATGAGAGATGACGACCAGCTGGCTTTCTTGTTCTCCACCAAGACAGTTACTGTGTTAGCACCTGTTCTGGTCACAGGGGGTCTTCTTGTTGGGACGTCTCCTTAAACGGCTGCTTTTTTCTCAGCACGGGCCATCAGTAGTTTCTTTTTCTCCAGCTCGGTCTCAGGTCAGTATTTGTGCACAAGTTTGAAGAGCTGAGTGGCCTTTTTCCGGTCTAGGGCCTGGGTGAACTGGTTGATTGCAGGGGCACCTCCTGGTGCTTGCAAAAGATGAACCTCTGGCGTTAGAGCTGGATGAGGTGTTGCATGAAGCGAGTAGAGTCCTTCTTGAGTTGAATATCCTGGCCAATGTCAAAGTTCTCAGGCCGTCTTCTTAGGCGAGCACACTTAGACCTTCAGTTGGTCAGAGACATCTTGACCCTGGGTGATGGAGTGGTTTTTTCTGGTACTATGTCCAGCACCTCCTGTGATAGGTCTGCAGTGTGGTTGTTTGAGGTACCTGTTTCTTCTTGGGTCAGGGGTGAAGAAAGTGTCATGGTCCCATCTTCCTGGAACACTCTGGTCGCTTTCAGCTTCTGCAGTAGGTCCACTCCCAATAGGTTGAGGGTGCAGGTTTTTTACACAACAAACTGGGACATGATGGAGTGTTCTGGCTGAGTCCACACGCTCAGGGGCTTCATAATCTGGAAATATCTGACTTGACCATCAATTCCCATGCAGGAAGCAGAAGATTCTGATAGGTAGGTGAGGTTACGGAGTTCCACAAGAAAAGATATGACTACGCCATCCACTCTCAGGATATTGGTCCCACTGGTGGGGTTCCTTGTGGACTTGGTGTGCTCTTGTCCTATGGACGGGGTTCTTTACTGCTTTCTGTGTTTCTTCCTTGGCTTGCTTCTCTAGACAAAGTGGTGGGTCGTAGGGGTTCTCTGCAGCGGTTCCGGTAATGGCCAAGCTTGCCACAGTTGTAACACTTGACATTCCTTCTGTCCCGGCGGGACTCAATCCTTTTTGCTACTGTGAGCAGGGTGTCCATTGCTATTGACGTGTACTCAGGCCTGGCTGCTACCAGTGGTTTCCTGATTGGTTCTCTCAGTCCATGCACAAAAGCCTGTGCCAACATCCGTCTGTGTGTCTGATCATGGGTAATGAGGCCCAACTCTTGAAACACTTGCATTACTCTGTCATGGAACTTCTCCACAGACTCTGTCTTGTCTTGACTCGTGACATGTAGGCTGAGAGTTTGTCCTGTCAGTCTGCTTTTGGCCCATTCTCTGAGTTGCTCAATTAGCTTTGGTCCTGTCTCCCAGGCATACGCATCTAACTCTGTTGGAAGCTTGAAGTGTTCTCTCATAATTGGCCAGAATGCATCACCTGCTTTTATTTCCATTACGGTCCAGAGATCAGTTCAGGCTGCTGCATACGTTCGCTGGATCTGCTGCATTTTTTGGCAAAATGGCATGGGGTGTATCCCTGGGTCTGGCAGCATACTGATCACCTGGCTTGGGATGAAGGGCTCATAGGATGGTGCCTCTACCTGTCCCTGCTCTATTGGTGCTTGTGTGTTTTCTTCCTAGTATTGGGCAGCATGTGTGACGTTGCATCTTCATCTTCATCAGATAAGAAGTGACATGGTGTACTTGGTGCATACACTGGGTGAGATTTGGGCTTTAAAGTTGTCTTGCTGCATGGGGATTTCCCACTTCCTTGCTGAGGCTGCGGTGGATCAGTGTCATGGTTCCATGCTAGCAGCCCTGTAGCTATACCACTCCCCTGTGAAGCCCTAGCAGTGGACTGTTGTGTCTGGGGGCTACATGTAGCGTTTTGTGTAGGGAGATCTGTACTTTCTTCTCCTGATATAATGACTGGCAATGTTTGTACTGTGCTTGGGATAGACAAGGTGCCCTGTGCTGGAGACACTGAATACAGGGACACCACATTGCTTGGATTGGGCGTTGACCCAGTTGATGACGAAGTAGAAAAAAGAGGAAGAGAAGGGAGGTGTGAGGGAGGAGCGAGAGAAAGAGGAGGGGAGGGAGAGAAGAGTGAAAGGGGGAAAAGAGAGAAAGATAGAGGAGAGAGAGAGAAGAAAGATGGAGGGGGAGAAGTAGAAGAAGATGAAGAACAAGATTTGAGAGTTGGAGAGGAAGAGATAGAAGAAGAGGAAGATGAAGAAAATGGATGTGTCAGAGATGTGATGGAGGGAAAAGAAGGAATGAGAGGGATGGCAGCGAGGAAAGAGGAGAAAAGTCTGAAGAAGAAAGAGAAAGGGACTGAGAGAAGAAAAAGGAGAGGGTGTCCCCCCTGTGACTCTTGAGAGGGGATGGTTGAAACAAAAATGCCTTCTCCCTGTGGAGAGAGGCGGGGAGCATTTTTCCCTGTACAAGGCTCCTTACTCAATGAGAGCAGCCTACACCTGTCCCGTGTCTCCACATGATGGACATGTGATGTGTGTGACTCTGAATTCTGCTCTTGTGACATGTCAGTGATCTTTTTCTCACAGATGATTTAACACCTTTTCAAACTTATTCACATAAAAAAAAAAAAAAAAATTTCCTCGCCGAATGCCCGACGGAAGGGGCTACTCAGACCACTGCGTAGTTTGTGTCTGCTCTCTCCCTCAGCCTGTAATTCTCCTTATCTATGTGACCTTGTTCTAAAGCAAGCTTGTAGAAAAAAAAATGGCTGGAGAAATAAAGCTCTAAATAAATTGCTTAGAGAAAAAAAAAAAAAAAATCTCTCCAAAATCATTTAAAAATGTACTTAAAAGAAAAAATTTTTTTAAAAAACAAAAAGTTAGATTTAGTAAAAAACTCTAGAAAAAGTAAACATAAAAAAAAATAAATTCACCAAAAAGGGGAGAAAAGAAAAACCGTATTAATCATAAAACTCTGAAAAACAACCCTTGTTACTAAAACAGCTAATTAAAAATCTCTGGAATGTCAGCTGGCTGCTTCCCCCCTCCCTTCCTTATATCTCTGCTTGCTGTCTCTATAGGCACTGAAATCACGTAACAAAAAAAAAAAAAAAAAATTATTATTCCTCAGAATAGCAAAAAATGAATATAGTTCAGTCTGAATGCCTGATAATTCTCACGTTAAAACCTGTAGCCAAAAAACTAGCTTAAAAAAATAAAAATCAAAGCCAAGAAACAGAATGCCTGATAACGTGATTTGCAGAGGGGGGGGGGTCAAAGGGGTTTTCTCGCTGCTGCAGCCAGCACACTGCTCTGAATGTGTTACTGACAGAGCGCACGGAGATGTGATTTAAAGCGACAGTACCTGATACAGACAATGAGACAGACACCCGGGAGAATACGAATCCCTCTTTTGATGATCTGTGACACATACAAGCTGCTCTGCTAAATGATAACTCACCAATTGCACTGAGCGCGGTGAAGCTCAAGGTTCTATCGCTCTGTACCGTAGCCCTGGCCGGTGCGCCGGTCACAGTAATCTGCAATAGCATTTATCAAAATTCTCACTATCCACGTCTGATTTGACTGGGATGGCCTCCCGGTGCGTGGACAATTATTGTGAGAAATTATCCAAAACAAAGCTTCTGCCCTTCACGTCTGATTTGACTGGGATGGCCTCCCAGTGCGTGAAAGTTTACTGCAGAAACTTAACCGAACAAAGCCCTCGCTTCCACAACTGGATTTTTTGGGATAACCTCCCTCCAATGTGTGAAGAATATCTGCGTGGACTTATCCAAAACAAAGCTCCCGCCCTCCACGTCTGATTTGACTGGGATGGCCTCCAGGTGCGTGAAAGTTTACTGCGGGAACTTATGCAGCAATTTGTCTTTTGCTATACAGCCCCCAGAGATCAGCAAGCAAAAACACAGTCACCGTTCCAACTTTCTCCCGGTTCACATAAAACATGAAACATATACAGCACAGCAGCAACCAACTCGGCTTATATCCCAGGGCTTTTGGATAAGGGTATGGACTTTTTACACAACCTGGGAATGCGGTGATGACCACGTCCGACCGGCTGGAAGTGTAGGCTAGGACTAGGCACAGGGAACATTCAGGTAAGATGACAAAGTTTTCTTACCTTACTGATGGAGCTGCAGTCTCCGTCCCGTGTGCCAAGGCCAGGGCCAACACCCCCGTCTCTCCGGTCGGCCGAGTCCTCGTGCGTTTCGTCCAATGCCCCGCGTGCAGGCGCCAACTGATATGGAAATTTAATTAGGATAAAAATATCCTGTGTTTGCTGCTTGCCATGTCCAAATCTCTATTTAATGTCTCTTTTGAGCGCTCAGAACGAAATGAGGACTGTCCACAACGCAAGTGTCAGTATAACAGTTCGTCAAAGACATACATTTATTATTCATTCAAGGTTTTATACGTTTTCAAAAAGGGCTGGTTAGTCAATTAACATACAATTAAAAGCTGCTAGATTATTGGCTGTTCTAGTGTAAATATGATAATTATGATAATCATGATTAAAAGAGCTGAAGTTGCAGAATTATTGTTATATTCTTGTGACCTAGTTGCCTTGCATAACTATAATGTAAACAACAGATATCTAATAGGACATTTTGTACTTCATGCATTTGTTCCTTTACGAAGGTCTTATGAAGGCCAGATTTCTTTAAAACGACTGATTATATCTGGCCTAGAAATATGTGAGCACAAGGTTTTTTAGCAAGTGAGATCTATCTAACTGTGAACTGTGAATACATATATGTGAATATACTTTGAATATATATGGAAGACATATATATTTCCATGACAGTCATCCTGACCATAACCTCTCCAATATTTTCTCAACCACATACTTCAGATTGCCCTCAACCAAAACAGGGTCAGGAGGCGCAGCCATAGGAACCACTGGCTCGACAAACCTCTTCAATAAGGACTTGTGGAACACGTTATGGATCTTAAATGTCCCTGGAAAAAGCAAACGGAAGGAAACAGGATTAAGAATCTCCATGATCTTATAAGGTCCAATGAACCTGGGCTTAAACTTTGGAGATGCAACCCTCATAGGGATATTTCTTGAGGACAACCAAACCAAGTCCCCCACTTTAAACCGAGGACCATCAGTCCTATGCCGGTTGGCAAACCGTTGGGCCTTCTCCTGAGAGAGAGAGACAACCTCTCCACTACCTGGTCCCAAATCTGCTGCATTCGCTCCACAACAGAGTCAACACCTGGACAAACAGAAGCCTCCGCCTGTCCCGAAGAAAATCGAGGGTGAAACCCAAAATTGCAGAAAAATGGAGACATCAAGGTGGCAGAGCTAGCCCTATTATTAAGAGCAAACTCAGCCAAAGGCAAAAAAGAGACCCAGTCATCTTGATCAGCAGACACAAAACATCTCAAATAAGTCTCCAAGGTCTGGTTTGTTCTCTCGGTTTGTCCATTGGTCTGAGGATGAAAAGCAGAGGAGAAAGATAATTGAACACCAAGTTTAGAACAAAATGTCCTCCAAAATCTGGAAACAAACTGGACACCTCTGTCAGACACAATGTTCTCCGGAATGCCATGTAACCGAACCACGTGCTGAAGGAACAAAGGCACCAATTCGGAGGAGGAAGGTAACTTAGGTAATGGCACAAGATGTATCATCTTGGAAAACCTATCACAGATTACCCAGATAACGGTCATTCTCTGAGAAACAGCGAGGTCGGAAATAAAATCCATAGAGATATGGGTCCATGGCCTCTTGGGCACAGGTAATGGCATTAACAAACCACTAGAGCGAGAGCAAGGCTTGGAGCGAGAGCAAGTCCCACAGGACTGCACAAATTCCCTGACGTCACGAGACAAATAGGCCACCAAAAGGACCGACTCACCAAGTCTCTGGTACCAAAAATCCCGGGATGACCAGCCAACGCGGAACAATGAATCTCAGACATCACACTCCTCTTCCACTGGTCTGGGACAAACAATTTCCCAATAGGGCAGCGCTCAGGTTTATCCTCCTGACACCCTTCCAAGGCCAGTCTCAAATTGGGCGAGATGGCGGAAAGAACTACACCCTCTTTCAAAATAACAGTAGGATCAGATAACTCAGGAGAGTCCGCAAAGAAACTCCTCGAGAGGGCATCCGCCTTAACATTCTTAGTGCCAGGAAGAAAAGAAACCACAAAATTAAAACGTGTGAAAAACAAGGCCCAACTGGCATGTCTAGGATTAAGTCGCTTGGCTGATTCGAGATAAACCAGATTATTATGGTCCGTGAGGACCACCACCTGATGTTTGGCTCCTTCCAGCCAATGTCTCCACTCTTCAAAGGCCCACTTCATGGCCAATAACTCCCCATTACCCACGTTATAATTACGTTCAGTTGGAGAAAATTTTCGAGAGAAAAAGGCACAAGGGTTACTCTTAGAGGTCTCTGGATCTTTTTGGGACAAAACGGCACCTGCCCCAATTTCAGAGGCATCAACCTCCACCTGAAACGGTAGAGAAACATCAGGCTGCCGTAGAACAGGAGCAGAAGTGAATCTCTGCTTAAGTTCCTGAAACGCAGAGACTGCCTCAGGAGGCCAATTCACCACATCAGAACCCTTTTTGGTCAAATCAGTCAATGGTTTAACAATACCAGAGAAATTACCAATAAATTTATGATAAAAATTGGCAAAACCCAAAAATCTCTGAAGAGCCTTTAATGAAGTAGGTTGGACCCAATCACAGATGGCTTGAACTTTGACCGGGTCCATTTCAATAACAGACGGAGACTAAATGAATCCCAGAAATGAGACCTTCTGTACGCCAAAAAGACACTTTGATCCCTTCACATACAGTGCATTCTCTCTCAAAATCTGGAACACAGTCCGAACATGTTTCACATGAGAGTCCCAGTCATAGGAAAAAATCAAGATATCATCCAAATAAACAATCAGAAATTTATCCACAAAATCCCTGAAAATATCATTCATGAAGGATTGGAAGACGGAAGGAGCATTAGTGAGCCCAAAGGGCATCACTAGGTACTCAAAATGCCCCTCTGGGGTATTAAACGCCGTCTTCCATTCATCCCCGTGCTTAATGCGAATAAGGTTATACGCCCCCCTGAGGTCAAGCTTGGTAAACCAACTAGCACTTTTCACCCTGGAAAACAGGTCAGAAATCAAGGGTAACGGATATTGATACTTCACAGTGATCTTATTCAAGAGACGATAATCAAGACACGGCCTCAATGAACCATCCTTTTTGGCCACAAAGAAAAAAACGGCACCCAAGAGTGAAGAGGATGGTCTGATATGACCCTTCTCCAATGACTCCTTGATATAAGATCGCATAGCATCGTGTTCAGGTACAGACAAGTTAAAAAGGCGACCTTTAGGAAATTTACCACCAGGCACTAATTCAATAGCGCAATCGTAGCTCCTGCGAGGGGGCAAAGATGCAGATTTACTTTCACTAAATACATCCAAAAAATCAGTCAAAAAGTCAGAAACATCCTGAGACTTGGGAGAGGCAGAAAAAACAGGAGTCGGCATTAACACATTGGCAGCCCCAACTGGTCACAGACACAGATTTCCAATCCAAAACAGGATTATGAGACTGTCACCAAGGGAAACCTAGTACAATAATGTCATGCAGATTATACAGCACCAGAAATTTGCAACTCTCCTGATGATCTGGTTCAACCCTCATTATCACCTGAGTAGAAAACTGGGGTTTATTCTCCGCCAAAGGGGTAGAATCAATGCCCAGTAGGGGAATAGACTTCCGCAGGGGTATCATGGGAAACCTACAACGTTTGGCAAAGTCAAAATCCATCAGGTTAATAGCTGCTCCTGAATCAACAAAAGCCTGAGCAGAAAATGTGGACAGGGAGCAAATCAGGGTAACAGTCAACAGAAATTTAGTCTGAACACTACCCAAGACAACTGAGCGTGCAAAACGTCTTCCCCGCTTAGGGCAGACTGAAATAGCATGAGAGGCATCACCACAGTAGAAACATAACCCATTGCGCTTTCGAAACTCATGACGCTGAGCCCCAGAATTCACTCTATCACACACTGCGTGGGCTCAGAAGCTGGCTCACATGGCAACACTATCTCACGCATACCTCTTCGCTCACGCAAACGTCTGTCAATTTGAATAGCCAATGACATAGAATCATTGAGACCAGAGGGAGCAGGGAATCCAACCATAACATCCTTTACATTCTCTGACAGCCTCTTCCGAAAAAGGGCTGCCAAAGCATCATCATTCCATTTGGTCAGGACTGCCCACTTTCGGAATTTCTGACAGTACAACTCAGCGTCTTCAAGACCCTGATTTAATGCCAACAAGGTTTTTTCAACTTGATCAGTGACATTAGGTTCATCGTACAATAACCACACAGCCAGAAAAAATGCATCAATATCATTCAAAACAGGATCCCCAGGTGTCAGGAAAAAGCCCAATCCTGAGGATCGCCGCGCAGGAGAGAGATGACAATTTGAACCTGCTGTGCTGCGTTCCCTGAGGACTTAGGCTTTAAGGCAAAAAACAACTTACAGTTATTTTTGAAATTCAGAAATTTAGCCCGATCCCCCAAAAACAAATCTGGCATGGGAATCCTAGGTTCCACAGCCAGCAAGATAGGTAGCAATACTCTGAACCTCAGTGGCAAGCTGATCCACATGGCCAGACAACTGTGTAAACTCCATTGAGAGAAAAAAAAATCCTCCTCAGCACCCAGAGAAAAAGAGGGAAAAAATGCAACAGACAGAAAAAAAAATCTCTGACAACTCTGACAACTTTTTTCTTTCCACACTATTTTTCCCTTCTGTGAGTACCATATAATTTTCAGTTTGGGCCGGTGATACTGTTATGTTTCGGTAGCTGAGGAGGACAGGAACAACAGCAGGGCAGCCGAACACCTGAAATGTTGGTAACTGATGGGTTGCAGATTCCTAAACTAACGACACAACTAGAGGTAGCCGTGGAGCGTTCCTACGTTGATCCTAGACGCCTCGTCACAGCCGGAGAGATAACTACACCTAAAGGCAGAAAGATGAAAGCTATCTGCCCCGGAGCAGATCCCCAAAGAAAATAGGAAGCCCCCAAACATATAATGGCGGTTAGACAAGATGAAAATACAAACATAGGCAGAAAATAGACTGAGCAAACGCTGGGGCCACAAGCTGACTAAATAGGATAGAACAGGAGAGATTACTTTCTGCAACCCAGAAAACCCTACAAAAATCTAACAATTCTGATTACAAAAATACTGAGATCACACGATCTCGCCACCCACTAAATCAGATCTCAGTGTGAAACAAAAACCAAGCCGCAGCCGCTGAAAACACAGGAAAAAGCAAATGAGCAAATAACAGTGGCTGACCTCGACAAAAGTGCAGAAAACAATGCAAAAAGCAAGCACAAAAAGAAAAGCAAAAAATATCTTATCTGAAAGCAGGAGATGCAGACAAGACTCCACCAAACTTCCAAATGAACCAGGAACCACAACTGAGACAAGAACAATTGATCACCGGCAACCATCATGGGAGGGAACCTCCCTTATATCAGACCAGTCCGTGATCCCAGATTGCTACTCCTCACTGAAAGGTTCAGTACTGTCTGTAACCACCAGAGGGAGCCTCTGCTCAGAAACCATCTCTAGCACATTCATAACACATGTGGCCCTCCACATGAGGAGCACTCATGCTTATATTTACAAAGCCCATAGAATCTGCAGTGACCATCATTGAACAACCAGCAGGTTCCCGGCCTTCGCACGCTACTTGGCCCCACGCCATTCTGCTGGCTATGGCCCCGGCCTGAAAGGGCTGACTGCTTCTCTGAGACATCATAAGCCTTAACCAAAAATCCATAGCTTTAACCCCCCAACCCAACTGCGGATTAATGGCCAAACGCCTGCGAAATTCCTCATCATATTTCCACCAAGCCGACCCACCGTGAGTTTTATATGAATTGTAAATTGTATCCATGTACAGAAACAATTCCGAACACCGCTCTGGATGCTTTTTTCCCATGACACAACCTACTACAAAAAACGACTGTAACCAATTATTAATGGTCTTTGACACTTTTGGCCTACGCTCAAAAGGTCTATCATTAGTCTTCTTCCCCGATAAATTGTGCTTTGATCTGTAGACACTATAGACCAGATATCAACATATTCATTGGCCCAAATCTTCTCGATGGTCTCCTGCTCTAAATGACCAGCAAGCGGAATAACTCCGCAATAATATGCATCCTTATGAATGTCCGCCCGCAACGGTGGAGGTTGGGGGTTGGCCATATTCATTTGCGTCACTAATATGGGGTTTACTACCAATTTTTCCCCCCCTCAAAACACTCCTCAAATTCTCCAAAGTAACAAACTTTTCTCCTTTTGTCCAAGCATTAGCATAATTAAACTCACCCATCGATGTCCCAGGCGCTTCCAATGCTCTCTGACCCACCGATTCTTCATTATGCTCCCGTTGTTTTCCACAACTACTTCTCATCAATTGCCTCGACGATCCCCGACTCCTCCCAATGAAGATGACGACTGATATCTAGATGCTCGAGAACGCCTGCTTAGTTTGGACTCGGATCTCCTCCTTCTACTGCTGCGACCCCTGTTATTTCTGCCATATCTCCTGTGAGAATCCCCAGAAGAAGAGGAAGATTCTCCCCTTCTACGTCTTAAATCCACATCATTTTGCGGGACCGCCAGCACAGCATCCCTTTGAGATGCACCATCATTACCACCAGTAGCTGCATTAACCGCCACTTCATTTAATATTACACCATCTTGTGACTGATTTGCATTAGTGAATGTTCCTATTCCTGTTGCCTGTGACGCAATACCTGCACTTCCCGTCACCACAGGTGCCACCAAAGCTGGTGGTAAAGTGGGGGACTGTGAGGCAAAAGACAATAAAGGCACCAAATGCGGCTGCCCAAATATGGACATTTGCATTGCGCCCTGTTGTCCAGGACCTGCGTCCCACACTGCCTGCACCGGCACCATCTGCTGCTTATTTAATATTTGGTTCCCATTATCCACATTACCTGCTACCTGAACTCCCATACTCTGTTGGCTCGCATTTTGTTGTTTTTCATTCTACATGGGTTCATCCATGGATGAACCGCTGGCACTATGAGTACCCCCCATAACCACCGCTTCACACACAGTATTATTTAATAATCCTCCTTCCTTTGCAACACCCACCCCACTTTTATCTGTCTGACCCACTGCCGCCTTAATCCTGCCCGAAGACCTTATACCCGGCTGTTTCCTAACAGCTAAACTTCTAACCCTCTTTTTTATCGCCCCTTGCCTGAGGGACGCTTTCTCCACTACTATGCATGCTCCCTCCTCAGCCCCTGTAACTAATCTTCCTTCAGCCTCTGCAGCTTCCCGCCCTTTTCCCTCTCTGGCCACTGCCGGGCTCAGAGGCACAAGGAGACGTGTCTCTCTCTCTCTGCTCTCCGGCTGCTCATAGCTGCATCCACCTTCAGAAGACGCTCACCCGACTCCTGCACCAGCGCCATTAACCAAGCCGCTCCCTCCTCTCTCAGCCGTTCCCTTATCGCCTCCTCCAGCTCTGCCATCGCCACCCTCGGGGGGTATCACAGCTCTTGTCGCTCTCCGCTCCTGCTGAAAGCACCAAAAGAGACCGGATATCTGCAATCACCCTTTTATATAGCCCTTGGGAGGGGCAAGCACCCGGAACTGACCCTAACAACGGGCGTATCTATCAGGTATTCTTCCCATTAACCCTTTCTTTGCGTTCCCTTAAATTAGGTGAGCAAAATTAACCATTTTAACCAAACTAATGGCTGGCCAGTCAGGGTCCCCATCTAATAAAGCTGGGCTCCCACATACTGTGCGGTGGACTCCGGGAAAATGGCTACCGGGGGTGGTGCATGCATAGATCAAGATCTCGGGAGATGAGACCTCAGTAGTTATTGTCAAACTACTGTGTTTTCTCTTTTTAAATCATAATGACAACCCAAAACATCCAAATGACCCTGATTAAAAGTTTACATACCCTGGTGATTTTGACCTAATAACATGCACATAAGTTGACACAAATGGGTTTGAATGGCTACTAAAGGTAACATCCTCACCTGTGACCTGTTTGCTTGTAATCAGCGCGTGTGCATAAAAGATGAGTGCGTTTTTGGGTTCCAGACAGACTTGCATCTTTCATCCAGCCACTGAGATTTCTGGATTGTGAGGATGAACTTTAATGCTGTCCAGGATAGTAGTACAAAAAATGTTTCGGTCATTATGACCTTCATCAGTTACTACAAACAAATAAAGCAAAAGAAAAAACAGAAAATCAAAATGTTATATAGAAAACAAAACATAAAACAAAAGAAAGTATGTACAGATGAGGAAATCGGTCAATATGAAGTATATTCAAATATAAGCATCATGAACCTCAAGTCAAAATTGTACAGTCACTAGATTATATCAAAATACACATAGAATAAGGCAGGAGATGAAACTGCAAGTGAGCAGACATGCTTTATAGAGGGATTCCTGTTTCAACCATGAAGAGTGAAAATTCATGAAAAAGAAAAAATCTATAAGAAAAAATGTATAGAAAAATGTATCCATGTGAAAGTGCTAAGGGTGACATACCAGACTGATGTGAAGATGGAGGAGTGTGCGTGAAGTATTACAGTTACTGAGTGATAATTCACTTTTTGCCAAACTAGAAAAATGTGAGTTCGCTGTACAGAGACTTAGTTTTTTGGGCTACATTGTCTCCAGTGAAGGTTTTGAGATGGACCCGGTGAAAGTGCAAGCTGTGCAGGATTGGCCTAGACCTATTGGTGTGAAATCAATACAGAGGTTTTTGGGGTTCGCCAATTATTATAGAAAATTCATAAAAAAATGTTTCTGTGATTGCCAAACCTCTGACCGATCTCACCAGGAAGGGTGCTGATGCGGTTCAGTGGACTACTGAGGCCATTGAGGCTTTTGTGTTGCTAAAGGAGAGGTTCAGCTCTGCTCCCATCCTTACGCAGCCTGATGTGACTAAACCATTTTTGGTTGAGGTTGATGCTTCTTCTGTGGGGGTCGGCGCAGTGTTGTCTCAGGCAAAGACGGATGGAGTACATCCCTGTGCTTTTTTTTCAAAGAAATTTCTGAGTCTGAACTAAATTATGATATCGGTAATCGGGAATTGTTGGCAATTAAACTCGCATTTGAACACTGGCGTCATTTTTTGGAGGGAGCGGAATTTCCCGTTCAAGTCTTCACCGATCATAAAAATCTGATCTACCTTGATGCTGCCAAACGCTTGAATGCCCGTCAGGCTAGGTGGGCACTGTTTTTCTCACGGTTTAATTTTACCGTTACTTACATCCCAGGTACTAAAAATGTTAAAGCTGATGCTTTGTCTCGCAGCTTTTCTCCTATGGTGGGTACTGAGGAGGAGGAGGAAAACATCTTGCAAGAGGGGGTTGTTATTGCTGTTTTGGACTCCGTGTTGGAAGATGAGATTCTTAAAGCACAGGAGAATGCCCCATCTAACACGCCGCATGGGAGGTTGTTTGTGCCTGGTACCCTGAGGAGAGATTTGTTTGATGAATGTCATGACTCTCGGTTGGCAGGTCATCCTGGAATCTCTGAGACCAAGAGACTTGTGGGTCGCAGTTTTTGGTGGCCAGGATGGCAGAAGGAAGTCATTAAGTGGGTGCGCCAATGCACTGTGTGTGCTAGATCTAAGTCTTCTCATTCTCCTGCTGCGGGGTTGCTTTGCCCTTTGGAGGTCCCTAGTGCACCTTGGACACATTTGGCTATGGACTTTATTACTGACCTTCCTCCCTCTGAGGGTTTCACTGTCATCTGGGTGGTCGTGGACCTTTTTAGCAAGATGTGTCACTTGGTTCCTTTCATCAAACTGCCCTGCGCTAAGACTCTCGTTAAGGCCTTTGTCAAGGAAATAGTCAGACTACATGGTGTTCCTACTGACATTGTTTCTGATAGGGGACCTCAGTTTGTGGCTCGTTTTTGGCGCGCCTTTTGTGACAGGTTGGGAGTTCATTTGTCGTTTTCATCCGGATATCATCCTGAGTCTAATGGCCAGACAGAAAGGAAAAACCAGGATGTTAAGCAGTTCTTGCGTTGTTTTGTGGCTGATAATCAAGAGGGGTGGTCTGAGTTTCTGCCACTTGCTGAGTTTGCTCTTAACAATCATACATCCGCTTCTGCTGGTTGTTCGCCTTTTTTTTGTTGTACTGGGAGACATCCGTCTTTTGGGTCATTTTCCAAGTTGGGATCGGCTGTACCTGAAGAGGAGAATTTTTCTGGTGTTTTGGAGAGAGTTTGGACTGATGTACGTGGTAATCTTCAGGAGGCTAACAAAAGATCCAAAGTGTATTTTGATAGAAAACGACAAGAGGTTTTGTTTGCTATTGGTGACATGGTTTGGTTGTCCTCTAATAATCTGCGCTTGAGGATTCCGTCTAAGAAATTGGGTCCCAAGTTTGTAGGGCCCTTTAAGGTGCTTCAGGTTATTAACCAATCTGCTGTTAAGTTGGAGCTTCCTACCTCCTGGAAGATTAATCCGGTGTTTCATGTTTCTCTCTTGAAAAAAGCTGAGGTCTCAGATGGAGACGTCTCGGCCACTGTTCCCCTGGTGGTGGAGGACGGGCAATATGAGATTTCCCGCATCCTAAATTCTAGACGGTATAGAGGGAGTTTGCAGTACCTCGTCGCTTGGAAGGGTTATGGACCCGAGGATAACTCATGGGTGAGGGCGGATGATGTTTCTGCGTCTAGACTTGTCAGAGCGTTTCACAAGAGGTTTCCGGATAAGCCTAAGTCCTAGGGGATCCGGAGGATCCTCTTAGAAGGGAGGGTACTGTTAGAACCCTCTTGTTAGATTTTGTTTCAGTTTGCTGGTCACATGACCTTTTTTCCCTATTTAGTCTGGCTCCGCTCTTCTGGCTTTGCTGGACTTCATTGTATTATCTACTCTTAAGCTAGCCAGGTGCTTAGGTGCCTTACTCTGTCAGTTTTGCTTGATCTTAGGATCTCTTAGTATTTGTTTTCTGTTTTATATTCCCTGCTACACTTTCTGTTAGGAGGTGTCCACCTTTTCACCCAGTCCCTAGATCTTGTAGGGATTCCTCCCTCGCAACTATAGGTCTTCGTTCAGACTAACTGAGGACTTTAGCGGGTCTGGTCGCAGGATCAGGTCCCCCGTTACATCGTAGGGATCCAGCTCAGTCCTATTGTAGGGACAGAATTCCCACCTTTCCTTAGTGCTTGTAGCAGATCATAACAGTGTCAGTTTTGGCACCTTGACGGACTGTGCACGTCCAGCCTTTGAACTACCACTGCGTGTAAACACACAGTGGTAGTTCAGTGCCGACAGCTGTCACAGACAGCTGACAGGCACAGCAAGCAGTGCGGGGACCTTTGCAGGCGGTCCCCGCACCTACAGCGCTGTGATTGGTCAGTCAATGTGACTGACCAAACACAGCAGCGATCAGGCAGAAGAGGCTGAAATTTCAGCCTCTTCTGCCCGATCAGTGCAGGAGCTCGGCGCTGCAGTGGCCGAGTTTCCTGCACTAACAGCCGGGAGCGGCGCCCCCGCCGCCCCTGGCTGTTAACCCCCTGACTGCTGCGATCGAGCGCGATCGCAGCTCTCGGGGGGAGAGGCAGAGGGTCGGGAGCTCCCTCTGCCTCAGATCGGCGCCCTGCAATGTATTTGCAGGGCCCGATCTCTGCCTTGATGACCCGGGGGTTGTCATGACAACCTCCGGGTCATCTAGCTAATGGAAGCTGCTGTGATCATGGTCACAGCAGCTTTCACTATAGGTACAATGCATTGCAATGCTGGAGCATTGCAATGCATTGTACCTGCAATCAAAAGTAAAAAAGTAAAAGTCCCATAAAGGGACATAGTAAAAAAAGCATTTTTTTAAAAAATTGTAAAAAAAAATATTAAAAAATAATTTTAAAAAATTTCCCCCTAAAAATTACACATTTTTATGTAATAAAAAAAAATACACCTGTTTGATATCGCCACGTCCGTAAAAATCCCATCTATAAAAGCGTAACCCTAGTTAACCCCTTCAGTGAAAGCCGTGAAAAAAAAAACACAAAAAAGTAGTAAATTATACTTTTTCCAAGCGGTATCATCATACCGCTTGGAAAAAGTGCAATAACACGCGATCAAAAAGTCGAATATAAATAATCATGGTACCGCTGAAAACGTCATCTTGTCCCACAAAAAACAAGCCGCTATACAGGATCATCAGCGAAAAAATAAAAAAGTTATAGCTTGCAGAATAAAGCGATGCAAAAATAATTATTTTTCTATAAAAATTTTTATTGCGCAAAAAACGCCAAAACATAAAAAAATATATAAATGAGGTATCGTTGTAATCGTAGTGACCTGAAGAATAAAGCTGCTTTATCAATTTTACCACACGCGGAATGGGAAAAAGAATTCCTGAATTGCTGGTTTTTGTTCATTCTGCTTCCACAAAAATCGGAATAGGAAGCGATCAAAAAACGTTATGTGCCCGAATATGGTACCAATATAAACGTCAGCTCGTCCCGCAAAAAATAAGCCCGCAGATAACTGTCGGACAAAATATGGAAAAATTATAGCTCTCAAAATACGGAGATGCAAAAATTTCTTACAAAAAAAAGCGTCTTTTAGTGTGTGACAGAAGCTAAACATGAAAAAAGGGTATTAATCTGGTATCGCTGTATTCGCACCGACCCGAAGAATAACGTCGCCTAATCACTAATACCGCACGAGGAACGGCGTAAAAAAGAAAACCAATTCTTCACCTTTTGTGGATTTGTTCATTCTGCCTCCCAAAGATCGCAGTAAGGCGATCTCAGTGGTTTCCCCCATATGAGGTATCAGCGTACTCAGGACAAATTGCACAATAACTTTTGGGGTCCTGTTACCCTTTGGAAAATAAAAATTGGGGTGGAAAGATCATTCTTGTGGAAAAGATATGATTTTTTAATTTTACGGCTCTACGTTATAACCTTCTGTGAAGCCCTTGGGGGTTCAAAGTGCTCACCACACATCTAGATAAGTTCCTTGGGGGGTCTAGTTTCCAAAATGGGGTCACTTGTGGGGGGTTTCCACTGTTTAGACACATCAGGGCCTCTACAAACGCGACATGGCGTCCAGCCAATTCTGCGTTGAAAAAGTCAAATGTCGCTCCTTCCCTTGCGACCTCTGCCGTGCGCCCAAAAAGTGGTTTACCCCCACATATGGGGTATTGGCTTATTCAGGAAAAATTGCACAACAAATTTTGTGGTTAATTTTTTTCTTTTAACAGTTGAGAAAATAAAAAAAATTGGTTCCGAAGTAAAGTTTTGCAAAAAAAGTTAAATGTTAATTTTTTCCTTCCACATTGCTTCAGTTCCTGTGAAGCACCTGAAGGGTTAATAAACTTCTTGAATGTGGTTTTGAGCACCTTGAGGGGTGCAGTTTTTAGAATGGTGTCACTTTTGGGTATTTTCTATCGTATAGACCCCTCAAAGTGACTTCAAATGTGATGTGGTCCCTAAAAAAAAAATGGGTGTGTAAAAATGAGAAATCGCTGGTCAACTTTTAACCCTTATAACTTCAGAAAAAAAAAATTTTGTTCCCAAAATTGTGCTGATGTAAAGTAGACATGTGGGAAATGTTATTTATTAAGAAATTTGTGTGACATATCTCTCTGATTTTAGGGCATAAAAATTTAAAGTTTGAAAATTGTTAAATTTTCAAAATTTTCGCCATATTTCCGTTTTTTTCATAAATAAACACAAGTCATATCAAAGAAATTTTACCACTAACGTGAAGTACAATATGTCACGAAAAAACAGTCTCAGAATCAGCTGGATTCGTTTAAAGCGTTCCAGAGTTATAACCTCATAAATTGACAGTGGTCAGAATTGTAAAAATTGGCCCGGTCATTAAGCTGCAAAATGGCTCTGTCACTAAGGGGTTAAGAATAATCCAATGATTTCCTCTTAGCCATTCTTGGGTGTTTTAGCTGTGTGTTTTGGGTCATTATCCTGTTGCAAGACCCATGACCTGCAACTGAAACCAAGCTTTCTGACACTGGGCAGCACATTTCTCTCAAGAATGCATTGATAGTCTTGATATTTCATTGTACCTACACAGATTCTAGACACCCTGTGCTAGATGCAGGAAAGCATCACTAGAGCATAACAGAGCCTCCTCCATGTTTAACAGTAGGGACAGTGTTCTTTTCTTGATATGCTTCATTTTTCCATCTGTAAACATAGAGCTGATGTGCCTTGCCAAAAAGTTCCATTTTGTCTCATCTGTTCATAGGACATTCTCCCTGAAGCTTTGTGGCTTGTCACCATGTAGTTTGGCAAAATCCAGTCTTGGTTTTTTCATGATTTTTTTTCAACAATGGTGTCCTCCTTGGGCGTCTCTCATGAATTCCACTTTGGCTCATACAACGACGGATGGTGCGATCTAACTCTGATGTTCCTTGAGTTTGAAGTTCACCTTTAATCTCTTTAGAAGTTTTTCTGGGCTCTTTTTTACCATTTTACCACGTCCAGGCAGGTTGACTACAGTCCCATGGAGCTTAAATTTCTGAATGATATGTGCAACTGTAGTCTCAGGAACATCAAGCTGCTTGGAGATGGTCTTATAACTTTTACCATTAACATGTTTGTGTATAATTTTCTTTGTAATCTCTTGAGACAACTCTTTCCTTCATTTGCTCTTTTCCATGTTGAGTGTGATACACACCATGTCACCAAACAGCACAGTGAATATCTGTAGTCCTATATACAGGCCACTCACTGATTACAAGATTGCAGACTGCTGTGATGCTAATTAGTGGAAACACCATGATTTAACATGTCCCTTTTGTCACATTATTTTCAGGGGTACCATCATTTCTGTCCAAGCCTATTTCATGAGTTTCATTTTTTTAAAATTATGTGGAAGCATGGCTGAAAAGCAATGTCTGACTTTCATTTGTTCATTTTCATAGGTGTTTTATTTATGATTACTTTTGTCAGATTCAATTTATTTCTGTGACCATTGTGGGTTTTTCTTTCATTAAACGAGGGATACCAACAATTTTGACCACGTGTGTATCTGGTGGAGTTGTAGTGTCATACAGCTCTTTTGAGACTACATTATTTCCATTTATCAAGCTATCGACAAAAATAGAATAGACAAGTCCCCTAAATGGCATTATTATCTATCTAACCGGGTCTTATTAAATCTCATAAAAAAGGGTTATTGCGATTTTGCTTATAGCAAGCACGTTCAGTCATACCGAGAAACTGGAAAGATCAAAGTTTCTATAGATCGTTCATCCATGAAGTTGCCATGGCCCAAGATCGAGCTGAAGGCTGATAAATAATAATCTATTCTATTATTTCTAAACACTGTTTTTGGGTGATTACTTTGTATCTCCGTTCATACTGCACCCACACACACAAATGATACACCATTTGAAAGGTAAATGTGCCCCTTCTGCAAGAAAATAGCCAAAGAAGCCACACATCCACGATTTGATCACAAAATACAGTTTAAACATTAATTTTCATAAACCTGCAGTAAGGAAAAATGACCTGCAGGTGGCAGCACACTACCCCAAAGCACAAAACCACAAAGCTGCTTAGAGACATCACAAACAAATCCAAACATTTGCCTTGGGGTCTTTCCAGCTTGCCCAAGTGCTTGCCCAGCCAATTTCAGGCACATTGGAGGATTGCACACTTCACTGCAGGTGAGTCACATATGCAAACACATTTGTAAACATGCACTGCTTTTTTGGTGATTACTTCACCCCACACACAAATGCTGTGTCACATATGCAAACACATTTGTAAACATGCACTGCTTTTTCTGTGATTACTTCACCCCACACACAAATGCTGAGTCACATATGCAAACACATTTGTAAACATGCACTGCTTTTTCGGTGATTACTTCGCCCCACACACAAATGCTGAGTCACATATGCAAACACATTTGTAAACATGCACTGCTTTTTCGCTGATTACTTCGCCCCACACACACAAATGATACACCATTTGAAAACTTGCTCCCTTCAGCAAGAAAAGAGCCAAGCAAACCACAAATTCACGATTTTATCACAAAATACAGTTAAAACATTCATTTTCATAAACCTGCAGAAAGACACAATGACCGGCAGGTGGCATCTCAACCGGAAGACATTTTTTGGCCTCTATGTTATGTTTCGGTAGCTGAGGAGAGTAACCAAAAACGGCAATACACCAGAGAGGCTGGAACCTATTGGATTGCAGTAACCTGAACTAACCACACAACTAGAGGTAGCCGTGGAGTGTTCCTACGTTGATCCTAGACGCCTCGTCACAGCCTGAGGGATAACTACACCTAAAGGCAGAAAGCAGATCCCCAAAGAAAATAGGAAGCCCCCAAACATGTTATGGCGGTTAGACAAGAACAATTGATCACCGGCAACCATCATGGGAGAGAACCTCCCTTATATCAGACCAGTCCGTGATCCCAGATTGCCAATCCTCGCTGAAAGGTTCAGTACTGTCAGTAACCACCAGAGGGAGCCTCTCCTCAGAAACCATTTTTAGCACATTCACAACAGTACCCCCCCTTGAGGAGGGGTCACCGAACCCTCACTTGTGCAACCAGGTCGATGAGGATGAGCTCGGTGATAGGCACGGATCAGTCTCCTAGCATGGATGTCCGAAGCAAACACCCAAGAATTGTCCTCCTGACCATAACCTCTCCACTTAACCAAATACTGGAGTTTCCGTCTAGAAAAACGAGAATCCAATATTTTCTCAACCACATACTTCAGATTGCCCTCAACCAGAACAGGGTCAGGAGGCGCAGCCACAGGAACAACTGGCTCGACAAACCTCTTCAATAAGGACTTGTGGAACACGTTATGGATCTTAAATGTCCCTGGAAGAAGCAAACGGAAGGAAACCGGATTAAGAATCTCCATGATCTTATAAGGTCCAAAGTACCTAGGCTTAAACTTTGGAGATGCAAACCTCATAGGGATATTTATTGAGGACAACCAAACCAAGTCCTCCACTTTAAACCGAGGACCATCAGTCCTATGCCAGTTGGCAAACCGTTGAGCCTTCTCCTGAGAGAGACAACCTCTCCACTACCTGGTCCCAAATCCGCTGCATTCGCTCCACAACAGAGTCAACACCCGGACAGACAGAAGCCTCCGCCTGTCCCAAAGAAAATCGAGGGTGAAACCCAAAATTGCAGAAAAATGGAGACATCAAGGTGGCAGAGCTAGCCCTATTATTAAGAGCAAACTCAGCCAAAGGCAAAAAAGAGACCCAGTCATCTTGTTCAGCAGACACAAAACATCTCAAATAAGTCTCCAAGGTCTGGTTTGTTCTCTCGGTTTGTCCATTGGTCTGAGGATGAAAAGCAGAGGAGAAAGATAATTGAACACCAAGTTTAGAACAAAATGTCCTCCAAAATCTGGAAACAAACTGGACTCCTCTGTCAGACACAATGTTCTCCGGATTGCCATGTAACCGAACCACGTGCTGAAGGAACAAAGGCACCAATTCGGAGGAGGAAGGTAACTTAGGTAATGGCACAAGATGTATCATCTTGGAAAACCTATCACAGATTACCCAGATAACAGTCATTCTCTGAGAAACAGGGAGGTTGGAAATAAAATCCATAGAGATATGGGTCCATGGCCTCTTGTGCACAGGTAATGGCATTAACAAACCACTAGAGCGAGAGCAAGGCTTGGAGCGAGAGCAAGTCACACAGGACTGCACAAATTCCCTGACATCACGAGACAAAGTAGGCCACCAAAAGGACCGACTCACCAAGTCTCTGGTACCAAAAATCCCGGGATGATCAGCCAACGCAGAACAATGAATCTCAGACATCACACTCTTCTTCCACTGGTCTGGGACAAACAATTTCCCAATAGGGCAGCGCTCAGGTTTATCCTCCTGACACCCTTCCAGAGCCAGTCTCAAATTGGGCGAGATGGCGAGAAGAACTACACCCTTTTTCAAAATAACAGTAGGATCAGATAATTCAGGAGAGTCCACAAAGAAATTCCTCGAGAGGGCATCCGCCTTAACATTCTTAGTGCCAGGAAGAAAAGAAACCACAAAATTAAAATGTGTGAAAAACAAGGCCCACCTGGCCTGTCTAGGATTAAGTCGCTTGGCTGATTTGAGATAATCCAGATTCTTATGGTCCGTGAGGACCACCACCTGATGTTTGGCTCCTTCCAGCCAATGTCTCCACTCTTCAAAGGCCCACTTCATGGCCAATAACTCCCGATTACCCACGTCATAATTACGTTCAGTTGGAGAATATTTTCGAGAGAAAAAGGCACAAGGGTTACTCTTAGAGGTCTCTGGATCTCTTTGGGACAAAACGGCACCTGCCCCAATTTCAGAGGCATCAACCTCCACCTGAAACGATAGAGAAACATCAGGCTGTCGAAGAACAGGAGCATAAGTGTCACGCGGTCTTATGATATGTGTACGATGTCAGTAAACTATTCTTAAAAGAACAACCCTCTATACAACATATAGATTAGCAACATCAGCATGTAAATATAGAATAGATTTACCTGACACGATATCCGTTGAACTCAGGATTAATCTTGAGGACTTGATACACTGTCACAGGAAAGAAGAGGACCGGGGGTCTAACCTGACCCTAAACTGGGGTCCTAACTAATCCCTCACCTTGGAGGTACTGATAATGGTTCAGAGGTCCAAGTCTCCAGCCTAACCCTGTCTCCTATCAGTCCCTGAACCCTGTAATCAGTCCTAAGAAGGATTCTGATTACCACCAAAGGGATATGGGCTGATCTCTGCTAAATACACAGATTAGAAATATAAGTCAGACTGGAGAAAACACAGACTTGCATACACACTCAAACACAGAAGGAACATAAATGATCTGGGATATTAAACTCTAAGCAAGGTGAGCTTAAAACAACTAAGGAGCTCTTTAACTTAAGTCTATACAGATACAATCCTATCTGTGGTCTGCATGAAGAATTTCACTGGCAACTCCCAAACAGACAACCAGAGATTTAAAGGAAACCAATCAACAAATAATTAATTGCAGCCGGGAGAAACTGCACCCAGTCCCAGAACTGAGCACAGACAGAATTAACTCCCTAACTGCCAAACACAAAGAAACAGCAACTCAGCTGTGAGAAGTCAGAATGTGCAACCGCGACGATCTTCGTGGCGATGCACACATGACAGTACCCCCCCTTCTACGAGGGGCCTCCGGACCCTCAGGGCCAGGTTTGCCCGGGTGAGTTCTGTGGAAGGTCCGCACCAAACGATCTGCGTTAATGTCAGACGCAGGAACCCACGTCCTCTCCTCTGGACCATACCCCTTCCAATGCACCAAGTACTGAAGGGACCGGCGATTCAGACGTGAGTCAATGATCTTTGACACTTGAAACTCCAAGTTACCATTGACCACCACTGGAGGAGGAGGTAGAGGTGATGGTATGACTGGTGCCACGTACCTCTTAAGTAATGACTTGTGGAACACATTATGAATTTTAAACGTAGGAGGGAGGTCCAGATGAAATGCCACAGGATTAATTATGGAACTGATCCTGTACGGCCCGATGAATCTGGGGCCCAGCTTCCAGGAGGGAACTTTAAGTTTTATATTCCTGGTAGACAACCATACCAGATCGTTCACATTAAGATCTGGACCAGAAACTCTCCTCCTATCAGCCATACGTTTATAACGGTTCCCCATAGCACTCAGATTATTCAATACACCTCTCCACACTGAAGCAAGTGACGACGAGAAACGCTCCTCCTCAGGAACCCCAGAAGGGCCCCCCCCCATTGAAAGTACAAAACTGGGGATGAAAACCATATGCCCCAAAAACGGGGATTTACCAGTGGACTCGCTCCGCCTGTTGTTAAGAGCGAACTCTGCCAGAGGCAAGAAAGAAGACCAGTCCTCCTGGTTCTCTGAGACAAAACACCGAAGATAAGTCTCTAGGCTTTGATTCAGACGCTCTGTCTGACCATTGGTCTGCGGATGAAAAGCCGAGGAAAATGACAATTGCATCCCCCGACGTAAACAAAATGCCCTCCAAAACTTGGACACAAACTGAGACCCCCTATCTGACACCACATCAGAAGGCAACCCATGAAGTCTCACAATCTCCCCAATGAACACCTGCGCCAGAGTTTTAGCATTAGGGAGGGCAGGAAGAGCAATGAAATGTGCCATCTTACTGAACCTGTCAACAACCACCAGTATGACAGTCTTCCCTGACGACTGAGGAAGGTCCGTGATGAAGTCCATAGACAAATGAGTCCATGGACGCTCCGGAAGTTTCAAGGGTAAGAGGGTCCCAGACGGACGGGTATGAGGGGTCTTAGAGCGAGCACAAACCCCACAGGACGCGACAAAAGTTAAAACATCTTTATTAACGTTAGGCCACCAAAACCGGCGAGAAAGGAGATCTAAAGTAGCCTTACTCCCTGGATGTCCTGCTAAAGCAGAATTATGATGTGCCTCAATAACCTTTTGTCTCAACTGATTTGGGACAAACAGTCTCCCTGGAGGTCCTGCAGGGGCGTCCCCTGAACCTCTAATACCTCCTCCTCAAGCTCAGAACATACAGCCGACACTACCACCCCCTCCTGAAGGATAGGAATCGGGTCGTCCGTTTTCCCGGCCCCTGGGAAACTGCGAGACAAGGCATCCGCCTTAACATTCTTAGATCCAGGGCGATAAGTGACAACAAAATTAAACCTGGTAAAAAACAACGACCATCGAGCTTGTCTGGAATTCAGACGCTTAGCAGATTCCAAATACAGCAGGTTCTTGTGATCAGTAATGACGGTGACCGGGTGGACTGCCCCCTCCAAAAAGTGACGCCATTCTTCAAAAGCCAACTTAATGGCCAAAAGTTCCCTATTGCCGATATCATAATTCCTTTCGGCGGACGACAATTTCTTAGAAAAGAAAGCGCACGGATGCCATTTACCAGGGGACGGACCCTGGGACAATATAGCACCCACCCCTACGTCAGACGCGTCCACCTCCACAATGAACGGCTGAGATGCATCTGGTTGGATGAGAACGGGTGCCGAAGCAAAACATTTTTTCAAAGAGGAAAAAGCTTGGCAAGCTTTGTCCGACCATTTAGAAAAATCCGTCCCTTTTCTTGTCATGTCAGTGAGAGGTTTGACAACAGATGAGAAATTACAAATAAATTTCCGGTAGTAGTTAGCAAACCCCAGAAAACGCTGCAGAGCCTTAAGATCCTCTGGCTGATCCCATTCAAGCACTGCTCTCACCTTTTCAGGGTCCATACGGAAACCGGAGGCTGACACCAAGAAACCCAAAAACTGAAGTTCCTGTACGGCGAATACACACTTTTCCAGTTTGGCGTATAGTTTATTGTCTCGCAAGATCTGCAACACCTGTCTCACATGCTCCTGGTGAGACACAAGATCTGGCGAGTAAATTAAAATGTCATCCAAATATACGACCACAAACAGCCCCACCAGATGACGAAAAATGTCATTAACAAAATGTTGGAATACTGCTGGTGCAGTAGTCAGACCAAAAGGCATGACAAGGTTCTCATAATGTCCCTCCGGCGTGTTAAACGCCGTTTTCCACTCATCCCCCTCTTTTATCCTAATCAGATTATACGCCCCCCTGAGATCCAATTTAGAGAACCATTTGGCGCCAACAATTTGATTGAAGAGATCAGGAATCAGAGGGAGTGGATACGGATCTCGAACAGTAATCCGATTAAGTTCGCGGAAATCCAAGCAAGGACGTAGGCCTCCATCTTTTTTCTTCACAAAGAAGAACCCGCGGCCACTGGGGAAGATGAAGGTCTAATATGCCCTTTGGCCAGACTTTCCGAAATATAATCTTTCATAGCCTGCCTCTCAGGACCAGAAAGGTTATATAACCTAGCTTTAGGTAACTTAGCATCAGGAAGTAAATTAATAGAGCAGTCATACACGCGATGAGGAGGCAACTCCTGACACCCCTCCTCAGAGAACACATCCCCAAAGTCCTCCAAAAAAGGAGGCAAAGTACTAGGCACGACCGCACTGATGACTGTGTTCATGCAGTTACTTTTGCAAAACTCACCCCATTGGCTTATCTCTCTGGACTGCCAATTAATCACAGGGTTATGTTTAACCAACCAAGGAAGTCCCAACACAATAGGAGTAGGTAGACCCTCCAACACATAACAAGATAATAGTTCCCTATGTATTGCCCCTACCCGAAGGTCAATGTTATGAACCTCATGAACAAAGCTACCTTGGCCGAGAGGCCTGGCGTCAATGGAGAATATAGGGATCGGTTTGACCAATACACTCAGATGCATACCTTGAGCCTGAGCAAACTGAGCGTCAACCAGATTAGCCCCGGACCCACTATCAAGAAGAACAGAAAATCTCTCCACTCTCGTACCAACCACCACCTCCACTGGTACAAGGAACTGAGAAGAACTAGCGGACGAAATACATACTCCCAGGTTGTCGTCCACCACACAACCTGGGATTAACAGTTTTCCGGCGACTTCTTGTTCAACAAGGCACGGGACGGACATCCCCCAACAAAATGTCCCTCTTTCCCGCAGAAGAAACACCTTCTAGTCCTGCGGCGTACCGCCAATCCCCTCCTACGAAATGATGTCCCTCCCAACTGCATAGGCTCCTCCGAACAGACAAGGGGAACCTCAACATAAGGGACTTTAGTAGTAGGTGGAGTAACAACAGGGGGCGGAGTTACCTCGCACCTCTCCCGGAGCCGTCTATCAGTACGGATAGCCAGGGCCATAGCAGCCTCCAGTGATGGAGGAGAATCATACTGAGCCAAAACGTCCTTTAATTTGTCAGAAAGCCCATGACAAAACTGGCTCCTAAGAGCTGGGTCATTCCACTGAGTATCTGTGGCCCATCTACGGAACTCAGAAGCAAATTCCTCCGCCGGACGATCTCCCTGCTGTATCTTACGTAATTTTGTCTCAGCAAGAGAGACCCGATCTGGGTCATCATATACCAAACCCAAGGCAGTAAAAAATCGATCTACTGACTGTAGAGCCGGGGATCCCGGAGGAAGGGAAAATGCCCAAGATTGAGGGTCCCCTTGTAGGAGCGAGATAACAATTCCCACTCTCTGCTCTTCACTCCCTGATGATCGAGGCCGAAGCCGAAAATACAATTTACATGCTTCCCTGAAGGTAAAAAATTTGTCTCGCCCACCAGTGAACCTGTCCGGGAGAGCCACCTTAGGTTCAAATCTGGTTTGCTCCGAGGGAGACAAAACTTTGGACTTAATGTCCGTCAGCTCCATGGATAATCCCTGCAACTGCAGAGCCAGCTGGGCTACTGGATCCATGGCAACTGGGAATAATTTTGCGGGCCAGTGAAAATGTCACGCGGTCTTATGATATGTGTACGATGTCAGTAAACTATTCTTAAAAGAACAACCCTCTATACAACATATAGATTAGCAACATCAGCATGTAAATATAGAATAGATTTACCTGACACGATATCCGTTGAACTCAGGATTAATCTTGAGGACTTGATACACTGTCACAGGAAAGAAGAGGACCGGGGGTCTAACCTGACCCTAAACTGGGGTCCTAACTAATCCCTCACCTTGGAGGTACTGATAATGGTTCAGAGGTCCAAGTCTCCAGCCTAACCCTGTCTCCTATCAGTCCCTGAACCCTGTAATCAGTCCTAAGAAGGATTCTGATTACCACCAAAGGGATATGGGCTGATCTCTGCTAAATACACAGATTAGAAATATAAGTCAGACTGGAGAAAACACAGACTTGCATACACACTCAAACACAGAAGGAACATAAATGATCTGGGATATTAAACTCTAAGCAAGGTGAGCTTAAAACAACTAAGGAGCTCTTTAACTTAAGTCTATACAGATACAATCCTATCTGTGGTCTGCATGAAGAATTTCACTGGCAACTCCCAAACAGACAACCAGAGATTTAAAGGAAACCAATCAACAAATAATTAATTGCAGCCGGGAGAAACTGCACCCAGTCCCAGAACTGAGCACAGACAGAATTAACTCCCTAACTGCCAAACACAAAGAAACAGCAACTCAGCTGTGAGAAGTCAGAATGTGCAACCGCGACGATCTTCGTGGCGATGCACACGACAATAAGTGAATAAACACAGAGACTGCCTCAGGAGGCCAATTCACCACATCAGAACCCTTTTTGGTCAAATCAGTCAATGGTTTAACAATACCGGAGAAATTACCAATAAATTTACGATAAAAATTGGCAAAACCCAAAAATCTCTGAAAAGCCTTTAATGAAGTAGGTTGGACCCAATCACAGATGGCCTGAACCTTGACCGGGTCCATTTCAATAACAGATGGAGACAAAATGAATCCCAGAAATGAGACCTTCTGTACGCCAAAAAGACACTTTGATCCCTTCACATACAGTGCATTCTCTCTCAAAATCTGGAACACAGTCCGAACATGTTTCACATGAGAGTCCCAGTCATTGGAAAAAATCAAGATATCATCCAAATAAACAATCAGAAATTTATCCACAAAATCCCTGAAAATATCATTCATGAAGGATTGGAAGACGGAAGGAGCATTAGTGAGCACAAAGGCATCACTAGGTACTCAAAATGCCCCTCTGGGGTATTAAACGCCGTCTTCCATTCATCCCCGTGCTTAATGCGAATAAGGTTATACGCCCCCCTGAGGTCAAGCTTGGTAAACCAACTAGCACTTTTCACCCTGGAAAACAGGTCAGAAATCAAGGGTAACGGATATTGATACTTCACAGTGATCTTATTCAAGAGACGATAATCAATACACGGCCTCACTGAACCATCCTTTTTGGCCACAAAGAAAAAACCGGCACCCAAGGGTGAAGAGGATGGTCTGATATGACCCTTCTCCAATGACTCCTTGATATAAGATCGCATAGCATCGTGTTCAGGTACAGACAAGTTAAAAAGGCGACCTTTAGGAAATTTACCACCAGGCACTAATTCAATAGCGCAATCATAGCTCCTATGAGGGGGCAAGGATGCAGATTTACTTTCACTAAATACATCCGAAACATCAGTCAAAAAGTCAGGAACATCCTGAGGCTGGGGAGAGACAGAAAAAACAGGAGTGTCGGCATTAACACATTGGCAGCCCCAACTGGTCACAGACACAGATTTCCAATCCAAAACAGGATTATGAGACTGTAAACAAGGGAAACCTAGTACAATAATGTCATGCAGATTATACAGCACCAGAAATTTGCAACTCTCTTGATGATCTGGTTCGACCCTCATTATCACCTGAGTAGAAAACTGGGGTTTATTCTCCGCCAAAGGGGTAGAATCAATGCCCAGTAGGGGAATAGACTTCCGCAGGGGTATCATGGGAAACCCACAACGTTTGGCAAAGTTAAAATCCATCAGGCTAATAGCTGCTCTTGAATCAACAAAAGCCTGAGCAGAAAATGTGGACAGGGAGCAAATCAAGGTAACAGTCAACAGAAATTTAGTCTGAACACTACCCAAGACAACTGAGCGTGCAAAACGTCTTCCCCGTTTAGGGCAGACTGAAATAGCATGAGAGGCGTCACCACAGTAGAAACATAACCTATTGCGCTTTCGAAACTCATGACGCTGTGCCCCAGAAGTCACTCTATCACACTGCGTGGGCTCAGAAGCTGGCTCACAAGGCAACACTATCTCACGCATACCTCTGCGCTCACGCAAACGTCTGTCAATTTGAATAGCCAATGACATAGAATCATTGAAACCAGAGGGAGCAGGGAATCCCACCATAACATCCTTTACATTCTCTGACAGGCCCTTCTGAAAAAGGGCTGCCAAAGCATCATCATTCCATTTGGTCAGGACTGCCCACTTTCGGAATTTCTGACAGTACAACTCAGCGTCTTCAAGATCCTGATTTAATGCCAACAAGGTTTTTTCAGCTTGATCAGTGACATTAGGTTCATCGTACAATAGCCCCAGAGCCAGAAAAAATGCATCAATATCATTCAAAACAGGATCCCAGGTGTCAGGGAAAAAGCTCAATCCTGAGGATCGCTGTGCAGGAGAGAGATGACAATTTGAACCTGCTGTGCTGCTTTCCCTGAGGACTTAGGCTTCAAGGCAAAAGACAACTTACAATTATGTTTGAAATTCAGAAATTTAGCCCGATCCCCAAAAACAAATCTGGCATGGGAATCCTAGGTTCCACAACCGGCAACCCAGTAAGATAGGTAGCAATACTCCAAACCTCAGTGGCAAGCTGATCCACACGGCCAGACAACTGTGCAAGCTCCATTGAGAGAAAAAAAAATCCTCCTCAGCACCCAGAGAGAAAGAGGGAAAAAATGCAACAAACAGGGAAAAAAATAATCTCTGACAACTCTGACAACCTTTTTTTTTTCCCACACTATTTTTCCCTTCTGTGAGTACCATATAATTTTCAGTTTTTTGGCCAGTGATACTGTTATGTTTCGGTAGCTGAGGAGAGTAAGCAAAAAACGGCAATACACCAGAGAGGCTGGAACCTATTGGATTGCAGTAACCTGAACTAACCACTAGTGTTGAGCGATACTTTCCGATATCAATAAGTTTCGGATCGGAATGGGTATCGCCGATACCCAAAATAGAAAAGATATCCAAAAAATATCGGCGCTACTCGATACCGATACCGGAAATCCAATGTAAGTCTATGGGAACAAAATATCGGAATTAAAAAAAAAATCTTGCCTTGTTGGTTAATTGTACATGAAGGAAAACACTCTTTGTTGTTTTCCTTCATGTACAATTAACCAACAAGGCAAGATTTTTTTTTTAATTCCGATATTTTGTTCCTATAGACTTACATTGGATTTCCGGTATCGGTATCGGGTAGTGCCGATATTTTTTGGATATCTCTTCTATTTTGGGTATCGGCGATACCCATTCCGATCCGAAACTTATTGTTATCGGAAAGTATCGCTCAACACTACTAACCACACAACTAGAGGTAGCCGTGGAGCGTTCCTACGTTGATCCTAGACGCCTCGTCACAGCCTGAGAAATAACTACACCTAAAGGCAGAAAGATGAAAGCTATCTGCCCCGCAGCAGATCCCCAAAGAAAATAGGAAGCCCCCAAACATGTAATGGCGGTTAGACAAGAACAATTGATCACCGGCAACCATCATGGGAGAGAACCTCCCTTATATCAGACCAGTCCGTGATCCCAGATTGCCAATCCTCGCTGAAAGGTTCAGTACTGTCAGCAACCACCAGAGGGAGCATCTGCTCAGAAACCATTTTTAGCACATTCACAACACCTCTACTTATCAAACCAATTTGTTGTATTACCAATCTACATATATAAATACCTGTCTGTGTTCATCATCTCATGAAATACATTTACATTTGACCAGTTGCTTTTTCTGAAATTGCCTGCGCCCCGACGACCAATGTGTGAAAATTTTGCACGGTCCAAGCTAAGAGCAGGAAGAAAGCAAGTGACCAACAGTCCAAACATCATATAAAATATATTTTTATTAGATATCAAAAACGGGACAGATGCAAACGGTGATAACACATGTGGTGTACATAAACAAGAAGGTGCAAGCAGGAACGCGGGTATACAGCTCCAATGTTATCACAATAAAATAATATATAATACGATAAATGATGCAATAATATATATATATAAAGTTCCCCCAATCCTAATAATTAACCTGGTCCAATGCATTAGAAGTGTGCATATATAGGTGGATCATATAGTTAGAATCATGGCTGCATATAGCATACATATATATAAAGAGTTGGCATAAATGCACATACCACTAGATGCAGAGGGCCACCCGGGAGGCAAATCACGCAGGAGGGAAGGAGCTGGACACCACGCGTCACCCCGACGCGCTTTTTCGGTGTCAAGCCTTCGTCAGGGTGTTACTACAGTGCGGTGAGTATAAAAGGTGACGCTGGGCTAATCAAACCTGACTTGAATACGAGATTCCGAAACCTGTTGACATTTCAAGGCGGAATGGTTTCTCGTTATTTTGCAGCACTCTGCTTAAAGTGCACATATGGTGAACGGATGAATGAAGAAACTATGCCATTGTTGTACGCCGCACTAATACCAACGGATAAGTATATTGTATACAGGGCAACAAGATGTAGGGATGAGATAAGTTACTTTATGTTGAAAATGTACACATGTGCTGTCCTCCAAAATTTGCTCTCTAATTAAATGACGAAAATCCGCTTAATACGTTTGATGCTATACGTCGTGGAATTTTGGACGTTTTGTTAAACGTGTACACAAATGACATCATCCAAAGGATTTTGTAGCCAACATCCACCAAAGGTGCTGCAGCTCATATCCATCCTCGACACGATTATTCAATATGTTCGACTGGACAATTACTTGGAATTTCGCAGATTTGTTCAACACTCATGACTTGAAACTCAGGGGAAGATCTCAAGAGAGGTTTTTGCAGCGTGGCTAAGTCGTCGACTGATTAAAAGGAGCTTAAATCGAGCTCTCCTTTTATAACTCACACGCACTGTGTAGTACACCCCTGACATGTGTGCCGATTACGCGCGTCGGGTACAGCGTGCACCGTGTCAGCTCCTTCCCTCCTGGCGTTGATTTGCTCCGGGTGGCTCTCGTAGATTCGTGTATGTGCAATGCCAACTCATTTATATTGTAGCTATATGCAGCTGATTGCTGAACTATATGATCCACCTATATATGCCACAAACTAAGCATTGGGGCCAGGTTATTATTAGGATGGTGGGAACTTTGATATTATTATTATGCATCATTACCATATATATATTTGTATGTTGTACAGTTGGAGCTGGTATACCCGCGTTCCTGCTTGCACCTCTTGTTTATGAAACCAACATGTGGTTCGACCGTTTGGCATCTGTCCTGTATTGATTATCTAATAAAAACATATTTATATGATGTTTGGTGTTGGTCCTTGCTGTTGTTCTGCTCTGATTCAAATTGTGACTTGGTCCATTTACATATGTCCATTATTCGGTATCTTGATGAAGTAGATAGTTTTTCATTATGCAATAGATACCCTTGTGGTTGTTCAAGTTTTTATAACGGTCCATGCTAGTAATTCCAAGATGTATTCCATGCTGGGTGTTCCTTGGTTACTTCTTCTCTAAATGCATCAGCTGCTGTCTACGTAGATTCCGATCCGCCTTACCTCACCTAATTGATGTCCTTGTAATACAGTTTTCTGATTGCTGGAGCCTGTTCTCTTTTCATGTATTCTGATTCGCTATATTAAGCTGAGGAAGGGTCTGTGAGTGGAAACACTGCGACCACAAAGAATATTCTGGAATGAGGTCTAAGAAAACCTCACAATACAGAGTTTTGAGGTAAAGCTGGTAATTATGGAGCTGGCTACGATCCTATTATATGCTTGACGTCTCCTGAGCAAGGGTGGTGCTTACGGGAACTGCCCGGGAGCTCCTATAGTGCGCTGCCATTGGACTCTGTCTCGCACATATAAGGGAACCGGTCACGTTGAGGGTAGAAAACGTCAGCGATTCTCTCATCGTCTTCCTGCGTTGTCCCAGTTAGAGCCGCGCTCGTTTCTCCTCCGTAATGATGTGGAAACCTGTATAGTTAGCTTTAGGAGAAACTCTAAAGGTTTCACAAATTTTCCAGTTTTGATCAAATCAGGGCGTCGATCGATCGTACACAAGAGCACACAACCAGTGTCTGTTACTATATTGGGTCATATATGACCCACTAATCCCCAGAGCAGAAGGAAAAAGTTATTAAATCCAAGGGATTACCACTATTGTCCCTTTAAATTATTAGTTGAAAAACCTCCCTATATAATTGCATGAATGACGGGCGCTCATAGATCGTATTGTTCATTGACCCTAAGTAATATAACCTTTCATAAGGCTCCCCGCTAACATAAGGTGCCAGTTCATGAGAGACTAGTGAGAGACTTAATTAGCAATCACACCGCTCTCTTATTGCACTTGATTCTATTGCACTTTGCCCAAAGCGGAGTTATATGAATGAATGGTATACATCCTGGTTACTGTGGGACTACTGACACCATAATGCCCTCAATGGTAAAGCATTACGGCGCTCCCAGTCAGTGAAACAGCACGTGTCAGCCTATACAGCCGCTCGTAAAGTCTCTAGCCGGCAACGCTCACATGCAGCGGTAATGCAATTACACACACCGCCCTGCTATCTAAATCTCGTGCAGTGAGCGCTAATCTCCACCATTACTAAATCCCAGGCTCCCACGTGAAGAGTCACTTGATTCCAACCATATCATGTAATGGAAACGTAGAGCGTGTTCAGCTTCAGTACGCTTGTATTAAGTAAGGGTCATTGCTATCTGCCTGTCATGACTTCTACCTGGGGCATGTGCCCCGACGCGTGTTTTGCCGGTGTACCGGCTTTTTCTAAGGGCACCATTTATGATGCAGTAGCGATCTCGTTAGCGACTTCGCTGTGTGATTCCAAACACAACTCATCAGCGATCTGTGATTCCAAAAACATCTCATCAGCGATCTGTATAACGACCTCTGCGGTCGTTGGGAAAACCTAGCCCCACCTGCGACGCTGGTGAAGTCGTTCATAAAGGGTGTCACACTCAGCGATTCAGGCTCACCAGCGGGACACCGACGACCAAAAAACGGCTCAGAACGTTCATGAGCGATCAGCGACATCTCAGCAGGGGCCACATCGCTGCTACATGTCACACAGCTAAGTCGCTAACGAGAGCGCTACTGCGTCATAAATGGTGACGCAGTAGTGATCTCGTTAGCAATCTTGCTTGCAATCTCGCTTAGTGTTGCATACCCTTAAGAATGGTTTGGTAATTCAAATACTCCATATATGTTATAGATGTCACGAACATATATGTTAGAATAACAGGAAAAACCATCACTGGATGTTATAGCGATGTGGAATAATCATGCGATAGTATATGATCACATGCCATATATCTAGGAAGTCGCCCACATTGTGCACATAGGTATTATCAAGACACCAGTCCAATACTGCAGATAATAATTAAGAAAAAAGAAGAAGGGAGGGGATAAAAGCATCATAAGGAATAGTACACAAATTTACAAGAAACTGACAAAATTAAAACTCTCATTTAGACCATTGGGATTGACAGTATTTAGTCTAAATATCCATTCACTCTCTCTCCTCAGGAGAATGGAATCAAGGTCACCCCCTCTGATGTCCAATTTTATCTGGCATAATGCCCACCCTTTAAGTTCTTTACAGACTAAATTATGTTTGTTCTTAAAATGTCTGGTAATAGGTGTGAGATTAAATTTCTTTTTCTGTTCTTGACATGCACGTTCTTCTTTATCAAAATTTATTGTACACTGCTCAAAAAAATAAAGGGAACACTCAAATAACACATCCTAGATCTGAATGAATGAAATATTCTCATTGAATTCTTTGTTGTGTACAAAGTTGAATGTGCTGACAACAAAATCACACAAAAATCATCAATGGAAATAAAATTTCTTAACCAATGGAGGTCTGGATTTGGAGTCACCCACAAAATTAATGTGGAAAAACACACTACAGGCTGATCCAACTTTGTTGGAATGTCCTTAAAATAAGTCAAAATGAGGCTTAGTATTGTGTGTGGCCTCCACGTGCCTGTATGACCTCCCTACAATGCCTGGGCATGCTCCTGATAAGGCGGCGGATGGTCTCCTGTGGGATCTCCTCTCAGACCTGGACTAAAGCATCCGCCAACTCCTGGACAGTCTGTGGTGCAACGTGATGTTGGTGGATGGAGCGATGCCCCAGATGTGCTCAATCGGATTCTGGTCTGGGGAGCGGGCGAGCCAGTCCATAGCTTCAATGCCTTCATCTTGCTGGAACTGCTGACACACTCCAGCCCCATGAGGTCTGGCATTGTCCTGCATTAGGAGGAACCCAGGGCCAACCGCACCAGCATATGGTCTCACAAGGGGTCTGAGGATCTCATCTCGGTACCTAATGGCAGTCAGGCTACCACTGGCGAGCACATGGAGGGCTGTGCGGCCCTTTACAGAAGTGTCACCCCACACCATTACTGACCCACTGCCAAACCGGTCATGTTGAAGGATGTTGCAGGCAGCAGATCGCTCTCCATGGCATCTCCAGACTGTCACATCTGTCACATGTGCTCAGTGTGAACCTGCTTTCATCTGTGAAGAGCACAGGGCACCAGTGGCGAATTTGCCAATCCTGGTGTTCTGTGGCAAATGCCATGTGTCTTGCATGGTGTTGGACTGTGAGCACAACACCCATCTGTGGATGTCAGGCTCTCATATCACCCTCATAGAGTCGGATTCTAACCATTTGTGCAGACACATGCACATTTGTGGCCTACTGGAGGTCATTTTGCAGGGCTTTGGCAGTGCTCCTACTGTTCCTCCTTGCACAAAGGCGGAGGTAGCAGTCCTTCTGCTGGGTTGTTGCCCTCCTACGCCCCCTTCATGTCTCCTGTTGTACTGGCCTGTCTCCTGGTAGTGCCTCCAGCCTCTGGACACTACACTGACAGACACAGCAAACCTTCTTGCCACAGCTCATATTGATGTGCCATCCTGGATGAGCTGCACTATCTGAGCAACTTCTGTGGGTTGTAGAGTCCCTCTCAAGCTACCACGAGTGTAAAAGCACAACCAACATACAAAAGTAACCAAAACATTAGCCAGAAAGCATTAGTACTGAGATGTGGTCTGTGGTCCCCACCTGCAGAAACACTCCTTTATTGAGTGGGTCTTGATAATTGCCAATAATTACCATCTATTATCTATTCCATTTGCACAATAGCATGTGAAATTGATTGTCAATCAGTTTTGCTTCTTAAGTGGACAGTTTCATTTCACATAAGTTTGATTTACTTGGAGTTATATTCTGTTGTTTAAGTGTTCTGTTGTGAATGAGCAGAGACTCCCTCTGGTGGTTGCAGACAGTACTGAACCATCCAGCGAGGAATGACAATCTGGGATCACTGACTGGACTGATATAAGGGAGGTTCCCTCCCATGATGGTCGCAGGTGATCAATTGTTCTGATCTCAACTGTGGTTCCTGGTTCATTTGGAATTTTGCTGGTGTCTTGCCTGCTTCTGCTGCCTTCAGATAAGATATTTTCTGCTTTTCTTTTTGTGCTTGCTATTTGCATAGTTTTCTGCACATTTGTGGAGGACAGCTGGGTCCCCTCCTGGGGCCTGTGCTCCTCACAGTTTGTCTGTAGCCACTGTTGTTTTTTCATTTGCTTTTTCCTGCTTTTTCAGCGGCTGTGGCTTGGTTTTGTTCACACTGAGATCTGATTTAGTGGGTGGCGAGATCGTGTGATCTCAGTATTTTTGTAATCAGAAATGTTGGATTTTTGTAGGGTTTTCTGAGTTGCAGAAAGTAATCTCTCCTGTCCTATCCTATTTAGTCAGCTTGTGGCCCCAGCGTTTGCTCATTCTATTTTCTGTCTGTGTCCGTGCTTTCTTCTTGTCTAACCGCCATTACATGTTTGGGGGCTTCCTATTTTCTTTGGGGATCTGCTCCGGGGCAGATAGCTTTCATCTTTCTGCCTTTAGGTGTAGTTATCTCTCAGGCTGTGACGAGGCGTCTAGGATCAACGTAGGAACGCTCCACGGCTACCTCTAGTTGTGTGGTTAGTTTAGGAATCTGCAACCCATTAGTTACCAACATCTCAGGTGTTCGGCTGCCCGGCTGTTGTTCCTGTCCTCCTCAGCTACCTAACATAACAGTATCACCCGCCAAACTGAAAATTATATGGTACTCAAAGAAGGGAAAAATAGTAGGGAAAGAAAAAAGTTGTCAGAGTTCAGGATTTTTTTTTTTTTTTCTGTTTGTTGCATTTTTTCCCTCTTTTTCTCTGGGTGCTGAGGAGGAATTTTTTTTCCTCTCAATGGAGTTTGCACAGTTGTCTGGCCGTGTGGATCAGCTTGCCACTGAGGTTCGGAGTATTGCTACCTATCTTGCTAGGTTGCCGGTTGTGGAACCTAGGATTCCCATGCCAGATTTGTTTTTGGGGTATCGGGCTAAATTTCTGAATTTCAAAAATAACTGTAAGGTGTTTTTTGCCTTAAAACCTAAGTCCTCGGGGAGCGCAGCACAGCAGCTTCAAATTGTCATCTCTCTCCTGCGCGGCGACCCTCAGGATTGGGCTTTTTCCCTGACGCCTGGGGATCCTGTTTTGAATGATATTGATGTATTTTTTCAGGCTCTGGGGTTATTGTACGATGAACCTAATGTCACTGATCAAGCTGAAAAGACCTTGTTGGCATTAAATCAGGGTCTTGAAGACGCTGAGTTGTACTGTCAGAAATTCCGAAAGTGGGCAGTCCTGACCAAATGGAATAATGATGCTTTGGCAGCCCTTTTTCGGAAGGGGCTGTCAGAGAATGTAAAGGATGTTATGGTGGGATTCCCTGTTCCCTCTCAATGATTCAATGTCATTGGCTATTCAAATTGACAGACGTTTGCGTGAGCGCAGAGGTATGCGTGAGATGGTGTTGCCTTGTGAGCCAGCTCCTGGGCCCATGCAGTGTGATGGAGTGACTTCTGGGGCACAGCGTCATGAGTTTCGAAAGCACAATGGGTTATGTTTCTACTGTGGTGACGCCTCTCATGCTATTTCTGTCTGTCTAAGCGGGGAAGACGTTTTGCGCACTCAGTTGTCTTGGGTAGTGTTCAGACTAAATTTCTGTTGACTGTTACCCTCATTTGCTCCATGTCCACATTTTCTGCTCAGGCTTTTGTTGATTCAGGAGCAGCTATTAACCTGATGGATTTTGATTTTGCCAAACATTGTGGGTTTCCCATGATACCCCTGCAGAAGTCTATTCCTTTACTGGGCATTGATTCTACCCCTTTGGCGGAAAATAAACCCCAATTTTCTACTCAGGTGATAATGAGGGTTGAACCAGATCATCAGGAGAGTTGCAAAATTTCTGGTGTTGCATAATCTGCATGACATTATTGTACTGGGTTTCCCTTGGTTACAGACTCATAATCATCTTTTGGATTGGAAATCTGTGTCTGTGACCAGTTGGGGTTGCCAATGTGTTAATACTGACACTCCTGTCTTTTCTGCCTCTCCCCAGTCTCAGGATGTTCCTGACTTTTTAACTGATTTTTCTGATGTGTTTAGTGAAAGTAAGTCTGCGTCCTTACCTCCTCACAGAAGCTATGATTGCGCTGTTGAGTTAGTGCCTGGTGGTAAATTTCCTAAGGGTCGCCTTTTTAACTTATCTGTACCTGAACATGATGCTATGCAATCTTATATCAAGGAGTCATTGGAGAAGTGTTATGTTTCGGTAGCTGAGGAGTGCAGGTAAAAAAGGCAATACACCAGAGCAGTTGGAATCTATGAGATTGCAGTACCCTGACTAACCACCACAACTAGAGGCAGCCGTGGAGCGTTCCTACGTTGGTCCTAGACGCCTCGTCACAGCCTGAGAAACTAACTACACCTAAAGATAGAAAGGAAAGCTATCTGCCCCGGAGCAGATCCCCAAAGAACATAGAAAGCCCCCAAACATGTAATGGCGGTTAAACAAGAAGAAATACTGACACAGACAGAAAATAGTATGAGCAAACGTTGGGGCCCAAACTACCTAAATAGAAAAGGATAGGAAGGGCACTTACTGCAATCCCAAAAAAACCCTGAAAAGCACCAACTCTACTAATTTCAAAATCACCTGAGATCACACGACCTCTACCACCTAAATTAGTTCTCTGGTGTAACAAAATCAAAACAGCAGCCACTGAAAAAACTGGAAAAAGCAAAAGTACAAACATCAGTGGCTGAACTAAACTGAGAGGGCAAAAGCCCCCGGAGGGGACCCTGAAGGCCCCCACAGAAGTGCAGGACAAAATGCAAAAATCAAGCACAAAAACAAAAGAAGAAAAAGTCTTATCTGTTAGCAGGAGATGCAGACACGACACAGCAGGCTACAAAGGAAACAGGACTCAAGGATTGAGACAGAACAATTGATCACCGGCAACCCTGATGGGAAGGCGACTCCCTTATATAAGACCAGTCAGTAACACCTGATTCCCACTCCTCACAATCTTCACTGGACAGTCCAGTACCACTTGTAACCACCAGAGGGAGCCTCTGCTTAGAACTCATTTCAAGTCCATTCACAACAGTACCCCCCCCTTGAGGAGGGGTCACCGAACCCTCACTTGAGCAACCAGGTGGGTCAGGATGAGTTCTATGATACGCACGGATGAGTCTCCTAGCATGGATGTCCGAAGCAAACACCCAAGAATTGTCTTCCTGACCATAACCTCTCCACTTAACCAAATACTGGAGTTTCCGTCTAGAAAAACGAGAATTCAATATTTTCTCAACCACATACTCCAGATTGCCCTCAACCAGAACAGGGTCAGGAGGCAAAGCAGTAGGAACCACTGGCTCAACAATCCTCTTCAACAAGGACTTGTGGAACACGTTATGGATCTTAAATGTCCCTGGAAGAAGCAAACGAAAAGAAACAGGATTAAGAATCTCCATGATCTTATAAGGTCCAATGAACCTAGGCTTAAACTTAGGAGATGCAACTCTCATAGGGATATTTCTTGAGGACAACCAGACCAAGTCCCCCACTTTAAACCGAGGACCATCAGTCCTATGCCGGTTGGCAAACCGCTGGGCCCTCTCCTGAGAGAGGGACAACCTCTCCACTACCTGGTCCCAAATCTGCTGCATACGCTCCACAACAGAGTCAACACCTGGACAGACAGAAGCCTCCGTCTGTCCTGAAGAAAATCGAGGGTGAAACCCAAAATTGCAGAAAAATGGAGACATCAAAGTGGCAGAGCTAGCCCTATTATTAAGAGCAAACTCAGCCAAAGGCAAAAAAGAGACCCAGTCATCCTGATCAGCAGACACAAAACATCTTAGATAAGTCTCCAATGTCTGGTTTGTTCTCTCAGTTTGTCCATTGGTCTGAGGATGAAAAGCCGAGGAGAAAGACAATTGAACACCAAGTTTAGAACAAAAAGTCCTCCAAAATCTGGAAACAAACTGGACTCCTCTGTCAGACACAATGTTCTCAGGAATGCCGTGTAACCGAACCACGTGCTGAAGGAACAAAGACACCAATTCAGAGGAGGAAGGCAACTTAGGTAATGGCACAAGATGTATCATTTTGGAAAACCTATCACAAATCACCCAGATAACGGTCATTCTCTGAGAAACAGGGAGGTCGGAAATGAAATCCATAGAGATATGGGTCCATGGTCTCTTGGGCACAGGCAATGGCATCAACAAACCACTAGAGCGAGAGCAAGGCTTGGAGCGAGAGCAAGTCCCGCAGGACTGCACAAATTCCCTGACATCACGAGACAAGGTAGACCACCAAAAGGACCGACTAACCAAGACTCTGGTACCAAAAATTCCGGGATGACCGGCCAACGCGGAACAATGAATCTCAGACATCACACTCTTTTTCCACCGGTCTGGGACAAACAATTTCCCAATAGGGCAGCGCTCAGGTTTATCCTCCTGACACCCTTCCAGAGCCAGTCTCAAATTGGGCGAGATGGCGGAAAGAACTACACCCTTTTTCAAAATAACAGCAGGATCAGATAACTCAGGAGAGTCCGCAAGGAAACTCCTCGAGAGGGCATCCGCCTTAACATTCTTAGTGCCAGGAAGAAAGGAAACCGCAAAATTAAAACGTGTGAAAAACAAGGCCCACCTGGCCTGTCTAGGATTAAGTCGCTTGGCAGATTCCAGATAAACCAGATTCTTATGGTCCGTGAGGACCACCACCTGATGTTTGGCTCCCTCCAGCCAATGTCTCCACTCTTCAAAAGCCCACTTCATGGCCAATAACTCCCGATTACCCACGTCATAATTACGTTCAGTTGGAGAAAATTTTCGAGAGAAAAAGGCACAAGGGTTACTTTTAGAGGTCTCTGGATCTCTTTGGGACAAAACGGCACCTGCCCCAATTTCAGAGGCATCAACCTCCACCTGAAATGGCAGAGAAACATCAGGCTGCCGTAGAACAGGAGCAGAAGTGAATTTCTGCTTAAGTTCCTGAAACGCAGAGACTGCCTCAGGAGGCCAATTCACCACATGAGAACCCTTTTTGGTCAAATCAGTCAATGGTTTAACAATAACAGAGAAATTACCAATAAATTTACGATAAAAATTGGCAAAACCCAAGAATCTTTGAAGAGCCTTTAATGAAGTAGGTTGGACCTAATCACAGATGGCCTGAACCTTGACCGGGTCCATTTCAATAACAGATGGGGACAAAATGAATCCCAGAAATGAGATCCTCTGTACGCCAAAAAGACACTTTGATCCCTTCACATACAGAGCATTCTCTCTCAAAATCTGGAACACAGTCCGAACATGTTTCACATGAGAGTCCCAGTCATTGGAAAAAATCAAGATATCATCCAAATAAACAATCAAAATTTATCCACAAAATCCCTGAAAATGTCATTCATGAAGGACTGGAAGACAGAAGGAGCATTAGTGAGCCCAAAGGGCATCACTAGGTACTCAAAATGCCCCTCTGGGTATTAAATGCCATCTTCCATTCATCCCCGTGTTTAATGCGAATAAGGTTATATGCCCCCCTGAGGACAAGCTTGGTAAACCAAGTAGCGCTTTTCACCTGGAAAACAGGTCAGAAATCAAGGGTAACGGATATTGATATTTCACAGTAATATTGTTCAAGAGACGATAATCAATACACGGCCTTAATGAACCATCCTTTTTGGCCACAAAGAAAAAAACGGCACCTAAGGGTGAAGAGGATGGTCTGATATGACCCTTCTCCCAATGACTCCTTGATATTAGACCGCATAGCGTCATGTTCAGGTACAGACAAGTTAAAAGGCGACCTTTAGGGAAATTTACTACCAGGCACTAATTCAATAGCGCAGTCATAGCTCCTATGGGGGGCAAGGATACAGATTTACTTTTGCTAAACACATCAGAAAAATCAGTCAAAAAGTCAGGAACATCCTGAGCCTGGGGGGAGGCAGTAAAAACAGGAGTGTTGGTATTAACACATTGGCAGCCCCAACTGGTTACAGACACAGATTTCCAATCCAAAACAGGATTATGAGACTGTAACCAAGGGAAACCCAGTACGATAATGTCATGCAGATTATAGAGCGCCAAAAATTTGCAATCTCCTGATGATCAGGTTCAACCCTCATTATCACCTGAGTAGAGAACTGAGGTTTATTCTCAGCCAAAGGGGTAGAATCAATCCCCAGTAGGGGAATAGACTTCCGTAGGGGTATCAAGGGAAACCCACAACGTTTAGCAAAATCAAAATCCATCAGGTTAATAGCTGCTCCCGAATCAACGAAAGCCTGAGCGAAAATGTGGACAGGGAGCAAATCAGGGTAACAGTCAACAGAAATTTAGTCTGAACACTACCCAAGACAACTGAGCGTGCAAAACGTCTTCCACGCTTAGGGCAGACTGAAATAGCATGAGGGGCATCACCACAGTAGAAACATAACCCATTGCGCTTTCGAAACTCATGACGCTGTGCCCCAGAAGCCACTCTATCACACTGCATGGGTTCAGAACTGGTTCACAAGGCAACACTATTCCACGCATACCTCTACGCTCACGCAAACGTCTGTCAATTTGAATCGCTAATGACATAGAATCATTGAGACCAGAGGGGACAGGGAATCCCCCCAAATAACATCCTTACATTCTCTGACAGACCCTTCCGAAAAAGGGCTGCCAAAGCATCGTCATTCCATTTGGTCAGGACTGCCCACCTACGGAATCTTGACAGTATAACTCAGCGTCCTCAAACCCTGATTTAATGCCAACAAGGCTTTTTCAGCTAGATCAGTGACATTAGGCTCATCGTACAATAACCCCAGAGCCAGAAAAAATGCATCAACATTACTCAAAACAGGATCCCAGGTGTCAGAGCAAAAGCCCAATCCTGAGGATCGCCGCGCAGGAGAGAGATGACAATTTGAACCTGCTGTGCTGCGTTCCCTGAGAACTTAGATTTCAAGGCAAAAAAACAACTTACAGTTATTTTTGAAATTCAGAAATTTAGCTCGATCCCTAAAAAACAAATCTGGCATGGGAATCCTAGGTTCCACAACAGGCAACCTCGCAAGATAGGTAGCAATACTCCGAACCTCAGTGGCAAGTGATCCACACAGCCAGACAACTGTGCAAAATCCTTTGAGAGAAAAAAAAATCCTCCTCAGCACCCAGAGATACAGGGGGAAAAAAAAATGCAACAAACAGAAAAAAAAAAAAAAAATCTCTGACAACTTGAGAACTTTTTTCTTTCCACAATATTTTTCCCTTCTGTGAGTACCATTATAATTTTCAGTTTTGGGCCGGTGATACTGTTATGATTTGGTAGATGAGGAGAGCAGGCAAAAAAGGAATACACCAGAGAGGTTGGAATCTATGGGATTTGCAGTACCCTGACTAACCACCACAACTAAAGGCAGCCGTGGAGCGTACCTACGTTGGTCCTAGACGCCTCGTCACAGCCTGAGAAGCTAACTACACCTAAAGATAGAAAGAGGAAAGCTATCTCCCCCTGAGCAGATCCCAAAGAACATAGAAAGCCCCCAAACATGTAATGGCGGTTTAGACAAGAAAAATACTGACACAGACAGAAAATAGTATGAGCAAACGTTGGGGCCCAAACTTCCTAAATAGAAAAGGATAGGAAGGGCACTTACTGCAATCCCAAAAAACCCCGAAAAGTACAAACTCTACTAATTACAAAAACATCTGAGATCACACGACCTCTACCACCTAAATTAGTTCTCTGGTGTAACAAAAACTAAACAGCAGCCACTGAAAAAACTGGAAAAGGCAAATGAACAAAAACAGTGGTTGAACTAAACTGAGAGGAGCACAAGCCCCCGAAGGGGACCCCCGGCAGACCCCCCCAGAAGAGCAGGACAAAATGCAAAAGCAAGCACAAAAAACTAAAAGAAGAAATGTCTTATCTGTTAGCAGAAGATGCAGGCACGAAACAGCAAGCTACAAAGTGAACAGGAATCAAAGATGAGACCAGAACAATTGATCACCGGCAACCTGATGGGAGGGAACCTCCCTTATATAAGACCAGTCATAACACTGATCTCCAATCTTCACAAACTCTTCATTGGATAGTTCAGTACTGTTTGTAACCACCAGCGGGAGCTTCTGCTCAGAATTCATTTCTAGCACATTCACAACAGTGGAGGCATTGGCTGAAGGAGCCAAAACATCAGGTGGTGGTCCTCACGGACCATAAAGAACCTGGTTTATCTCGAATCAGCCAAGCGACTTAATCCTAGACAGCCAGGTGGGCCTTGTTTTCACACGTTTTAATTTTGTGGTTTCTTTTCTTCCTGGCACTAAGAATGTTAAGGCGGATGCCTCTCAAGGAGTTTCTTTGCGATTCTCCTGAGCTATCTGATCCTGCTGTTATTTTGAGGAGGGTGTGGTACTTTCCGCCATCTCGCCAATTTGAGACTCGGCTCTGGAGGGGTGTCAGGAGGATAAACCTGAGCACTGCCCTGTTGGGAAATTGTTTGTCCAGACCAGTGGAAGAAGAGTGTGATGTCGAGATTCATTGTTCCGCGTTGGCTGGTCATCCCGGGATTTTTGGTACCAGAGACTTGGTGAGTCGTTCCTTTTGGTGGCCTACTTTGTCTCGTGACGTCAGGACTTTGTGCAGTCCTGTGGGACTTGCTCTTGTTCCAAGCCTTGCTTCTTCTAGTGGTTTGTTGAGCCATTACCTGTACCCAAAAACATGGACCCATTTTCTATGGATTTTATTTTGACCTTCCCTGTCTCTAGGAAGACTGTTATCTGGGTAATCTGTATAGTTTTTTCCAATGATAATCTTGTGCCATTACCTACGTTGCCTTCCTCCTCCGAATTGGTGGGCCCTTTTTTCCTTCACCGTGGTTCGGTTACATGGCTTTCCGGAGGAAACATTGTTTCTGACAAGGGTCCGTTTGTTTCCAGAGTTTGGGGACATTTTTTCTAAATTGGTGTTCAGTTGCTTTCTCCTCTGCATTTCACCCTCAACCAATGGACAAACCGAAAAGAACAAACCAGATCTTGGAACTTATTGAGATGTTTTGGTCTGCGATCAAGAGGCTGCATCTCTTTTTTGCCTTTGGCTGGTTTGTCTTAATAATTAGGTAGCTCTGCCCCTTGATGTCTCCATTTTCTGCAATTCCGGGTTTCACCCCGATTTTCTTCAGGACGGTGGCTTCTGTCTTCCGGGGTTTTGATCTATTTGAGCGTTGCGCAGATTTGGACCAGGTGGTGGAGAGGTTGTCTCTCTCTCAGGAAAAAGCCCAGGGTTTGCCAACCAGCATGGATGATGGTCCTCGTTTTAAATGGGGGACTGGTTTGTTTGTCCTCAAGGAAAAATCCTATAAAGGGGTGCATTCCAAAATTTAAGCCAAGTCATTGGACCTTATAAGATCAGGTAATTATTAAACGGTTTCCTTGTTTGTTCTTCAGGGACATTTAAGATCCTAACGTGTTCCAAAGTCCTTTTTGAAAGGTTTGTGAACCAGTGGTTTATGGCTGCGCCTCCGACCTGTTTTGGTTAGGGCAATTTGGGTATGTGGTGAAAAATTTTGGGAAATTTTCTCGTTTGCTGACGGAAAAAATCCAGTATTTGGGTTTAATGGAGGGAGGTATGGTAGGGGACAATTTTGGGTGTTTGCTTCGGAATTCATGGGGAGACTTATCCTTGCCTATCATCGAGTCATCCGATCGGCCTGGTGCGCAGGTGAGGGTTCGGTGACCCTCCTCAAGGGGGGGGGTACTGTTGTGAATATGCTGGAGGTGGCTTCTGAGTGGGGTCCCTCCGGTGGTTTGAGGGTAATGAACCAATTACTGAATGGCTTCAGATGGGCTGAAGGTAGGATTAAGTGGCCTGAGTTCCCATCAGCCTTGCCGGTTATCATTGTTCCTTTGGTTGGCTTAAGCACTGTAGTTTCCTGCTCTCATTTAGATAAGTGTTTGCTGTTTTTTTTTCCCTGTTTGATTTTCTCTGCTGGTTTGCTGCTTGCAGTGGACTGCAGCCTTCCCCCTTTTGGGGGGTCTGGTCTGCAATTGTGCTCCGTTTGTTCTGCCTTTGCTTTGCCCTTTGTTACTTTTTTTTGCTGAATAGGTTTTGTTACACCAGGATCTGTTTTTAGGGGATGAGATCGTGTGATCTAGGTTTTTTGGCAATCAGAAGTGTTGGTATTTTTGTTAGGGTTTTGTTGGATTGCGTCAGAATTCTTTCCTGTACTTTTTGTCTGACGATTGGGCCCAGCGTTTGTCATTCATTTTCTGTCTGTGTCCCGGTTTTTTTTGTCTAACCCCCCATTACTGTTTGGGGGTTCCTATTTCTTTGGGGATGATTCGGGGCAGATACTTTATTTTTGCCTTTAGGTGTAGTTATTCTAGGCTGTGAGGAGGGTCTGGATCCTGTAGGTAGCTCCACAGTACTTCTAGTTGTGTGGTTAGTTCAGGTTACTGCAATCCAATAGGTTCCGGCCCTCGGTGTATTACCGCTTTTCTATTTTTGTATTTCTCCTCAGTTACTGAAACATAACGCTTACCCAAGTCCGGGGCTGCACCATCACCGGGTGATAACCGACCACTTCTCCAAAAGGTGATTGGGCCGTTACACGGTTACCGTCTGCACGGCCTTGGCAGATTATTATTAGCAAAATTTTCCGCCTACCGGTATCCAGACAAAATTGTCAGTGATTAAGGTCCCCTTTTGCGTCTCGGTTCTGGGAGAGCTGTGTCGTTTACTCCATTGAGTTGAATCTTCCCTGCATACCTCCCGAGACAATGGGTTGGTAGAGAGGGCCAACCAGACCTTGGTCACTCTTCGACAATTTGTCTCGCCAGGAGGATGATGGGCATCCTTTTACCGGGGCGATTCGCTCTAAATAATGTGTGGCTGACTCCACCGACAGACCCCCCTTCCTCCTGAACTACGGTCACAATCCGGGGTACCGTGCCCATGCCCGTGTTTCCCCGACTCCAGGGTGGCAGACGGGTTTGGAGGCATGGGACATTTGGGGACCGCCCCAGGATGCCTTCAGGCCTCCAAAAGAGAGGGTGAGGTGTTGGCCCAATGCCATAGGGCCCCCCCTCCTACATTTGCTTGGTGACCTGTGTGGCTCCCCTTTCCCAAAACATCACTACGTGTAGATCCACCAAGTTGGCACCTTGCTTTTGGGTCCCTTTAAAGTTCTTGACAGGTAACCCGGGTTTACCGTAGCCCCTTCCGCCTTGTATCACCAACACCTTTCCGTGTCCTCCTGAAATCCGTGGCCATTTCCCGGTTTTCCGAGTCCTGCCAGGACTGGGTTCATTACCGACATCATGAGGTGAACCCCATTGTTGGGTTTCAAGGTGGTACGAGGAAAATATTTTATTTGGTGGATTGGAGGGGTTATGGGCCTGAGGTGGTCCGGAGCCTTCTGAGCATGTTCAACCCGGTCTCGCTGCTTTGAGCCAGCGAGGCCAAAGAAGGGGGGCCTAGGAGGGGGGGGTAATGTTAGTGCTCGAGTTCCCGCTGCGCCAAGGGTTGTCTTAAACATCCCGCTGCGGTCCCCCCCATCTCTGGGCGAGGGAGCCTGCTCACAAAGAGTCAGCCAGCACTCGCCCGGTCTAATACTGTGCAGAGACTTGGGCTACCTCTTAGGTTCTGCTTGTAGCCAACGGTCAGCGGCTAGCGACTTTTAGGACTAAGCCTTTGTTGCTTCATTGAGCGTGCCCCAGAGCAAGATCTCCCTTGGTATCAGGGGTCACATGCCAGATACAGGCCCCTTTTGGGCCTTAGGAAGGTTGTGGCGTTGAGGTTCTGAAGCAGTTCCCATGGGTTCTTCTGGAAGGTCTTTTTTTTCTGGTGCTATAAAAGGCTGCCTTACCGCACGGCCCGGCCTAGTATCAAATCTGTTAGTGTTGCGCCAGTGTGGTTATGTTGCATTGGTTAGGTCTGGCTGAAAAAGCCCTAGATTCCGGCACCTAGTGAGGAATTGTGTGCAGTGTTAGGCCGGCTGAAAAGCCAATAGAATACCGGCACCCGGTGAAGGATTACTGTTGGGTTCTGATTGCATGACTACAGACTGCAATCCGCTTAGCAGTCTCTGTGTTCCCTGGGAGCTAACAGGCCCCAAAGTCTTTGTTACAGTGGCTCTGTGAGTTAACAAGACCGTTATTCCGCCATATAGTCTACGGCGTTTACACTGCACTTGGGGATAACGAGTTCGCTTATACTGCCATCTTTAGCACGGCTTGCCTGCCGGTGGACCCGGGCTGGAACGTCCTCTCCTTAATATCTTTAGATTTCCGCAGCCCTTAACACATGGCAAACAATAATTTGCGACTTTTAGTAAATGGAGAACAAAACAATTATGCCCGCATTGTTTTTTAAATATTACGTACCGGAATGACCATGGCCTTTCCTCAGGGGGGAATGGCACGATGGAGCTGTGTGTCCTTTTCCGGATGGCCCCTTTGGGAAAGACCCCAAAGCAAATACATAAGCTTTCTTGGGGGATCTGGTATAGTCTTAAATTTAAACGGGTTTGCCTGGGCCCCTGAAGAGGGTGTGGTACGCTCCATGGCTCACCCGGACTTAATAATAAGATGTTCCAAAACCGCCCGCCTGCGTCAGGGCCGCGTCAGCACCCCGGCACACCCGGGCCAGTGCCGGGCCCGAGCGGGGGGGGCCCCACTCCGTCTGGCACCTCCCCGCCGTTAGGGGGAGAGCGGTGTCAGCGCCGCCACTGGGCCCCCCCCGTTGCTAGGGCCCCCGGCATCAGCGGGCACAATTTCTTACCTCCCGTGCCTCCGCGCCACAGCCCGGGCTCCAGGGGGCGCCAGCGCTCCTCCACGCGGGGCCGCTGAATAAACTCACATTAAGCGGCGGCTGGGACGGCGCGGGACTTTTGAAGGTAAAGACGTTTGTGTGTGTTTCTGTGATGTCGTGTTATGTAGTGCGGACGGGGCTTTTGGTGTGGGGTGTGTGTGTAAAAGATGTGAGAGAGTGCTTGTGGCTGTTGTTGGTGATGGATGGGCAGGCATTGCTGATAAAGGGAGGCATTGTTTATGATGAGGGGAGAAGATGATAATGGGCAGGCATTTATGATGGGGGAAGATGTGATGGGCAGGCATTGCTGATAATGGGGAGGATTGGTGATGGGTGGGGAAAGATGTGAAAATGGGCAGGCATTGATATGGGGAGAAGATTTTTTTGGGCAGGCTTTTATGATGGGGAGGAGATGATGTGGCAGGCATTGCTGATATGGGGAGGTTGGTGTGATGGGGAGAAGAGATGATGGTAATGGGCAGGCATTGATGGGGGGGAGAAAGAGATGGGAGGAAATTGATTATGGGGAGGAGATGATGATGGGCAGGCATTGCTGATAAGGGGAGGCATTGTTGATGATGGGGAGAAGATGATGATAATGGGCAGGCATTGATGAAATGGGCGGGGATTGATGATGGGGAAAGATGATGATGGGAGGCATTGATAAAGGGGTGGGGGGGAGATGATAAAAGGGGGCATTGTTTTTAAGGGGGGGCCGAGGGGTGATGGGGAGGCAAACATGATGATAAGGGGGGCCCTTTTCCCCCCCCCCCTTTCCCCGAGCTGTAACAGTGCAAAAACCAAAATACAGCGCAGGGGAAGCTCCATTTTTAGTATGGACATTTTATGGGGACCATTTTTCCCCGTAGGGGGGCTTTTTAGGGGGGCCGTATCCGTATGGAGCATTATATTTGGGGCCAGAAACCCGGGGATGGAGCTTTTTTTTTGGGGCCCCGTTTCTGTTTTGGGGCTTATATGGGGGGGGGAACCCCAGGGGGGAAAAATATGGGTGAGAGGGGGGGATGGGGGGCCCCCTAATTTGTATGGGGGGCCCCTTTCTGTCCATCGGGGTTTGTGCGCTGTGAGGATTTGGCGGTTTTTGGGGCTTTTTTTTAAATTTTTTCAATAGAAAATCACTCTGTAATGTAAGAAAGAAGTTTTTGGCTTTTTGCTAAAACCCATTTTCCCTGCGTATCTGGGCTCAAAAACGGGGTCTGTTTTAAAGGGGCCCCTGAGGCTTTTTCCCCCCCGTGGCCCAAAACCGGGGGCCGGCCCTGGCTGCCGTTTTTTGCTGTCTCTCTCTCCCCCTTTGTTGCTGGCAAGCAAATGAAAAAAAAACCCGAAACACCGATGCCAAAAAATTTTTAAGAAAAAAAACCCCAACGCAGACCAAAAGGGGACACCGGAAAAAGAAAAAAAAATCTAAAAAATTCAGCTGTAACGGGGGTTTTAAAAAAAGTCCCATGCCCCTCCCCCACGGGGGTTCCCCTTGGGGGAAAACTGTTAAAAAGGTTTTTTTCCCCCCGTGAAATGTGACACTTTTAGAAGCTTTTGGGCCAAAAAAAAAGGGAATGCATGAAAAAAAGCTTGATAGCGCATGAAATTTTCTGTTTTTTTTTGGGTTTTGCTTTTAAAATTTATGGGGTTAAAAAAAAACCCCCGCGCTTGCATCCCTTTTTTTCACGCGTTTTTTAAATTTCAGGCCCCAAAGACATTTTAAAGTAAACCCCAGCCTTTTAGTGGCTAGAAAAACTAGTAAAAAATTTCAAATTTTTTTCCCTTTTTCCCTTTCCCCAAAAAGAGGTCTGCCAAGGAGTAGCAGGGTTTTAAAATTCGGGGGGGGCAAAACTTCTGATGGGCCCCTAACCATGAAAAATTTTTTTACAACTGGGGACACCCCAAAAAAGTGGATGTAGGAAAAACCTAAAACATATGACCGCTCTGTTGTGAAAAAACTCTACAAAAGACCAAATGGAAAATTTCCGCCAAAAGGCCCTTTTTGGGAGATACCCCCCAAAGAAAAAATAACAAAATTTTTTCCAAAGGGTTTTTGATGGTGCCCCACAGCTGACGTTTTTTCTGATAAAATTTTTAAATTTTCCCCCTTTTTTTCCCCTGGGGCCCCCCCGACAGGGGGAAATTTTTTTTCCGGGAGGGGTTTTCAA
>JARQOD010000057.1:210688-249963 GCA_033576555.1 Oophaga sylvatica | reverse complement strand
CCTGTCAGGTATATATACTGTAGATATAGACTGTAGGGCTCCGTCAGGTAATATTATGTAGATAAGACTGTAGGCTCCTGTAGGTTAATATGATAGACTGTAGGCTCCTGTCAGGTATTTACTGTAGATAAGACTGTCGGGCTCTGTCGGTATATATTACGTAATAGACTGTAGGCTCCTGTCAGGTATATATTATGTAGATATAGACTGTATGGCTCCTGTCAGGTATATATTACTGTAGATTTGACTGTATGGCTCCTGTCAGTATATATTACTGTAGATATAGACTGTACGGCTCCTGTAGGTATATATTACTGTAGAATAGACTGTATGGCTCCTGTCAGGTATATATTACTGTAGATAGACTGTACGGGCTCCTGTCAGTAATATTACTGTAGATAGACTGTACGGGCTCCTGTCAGGTATATATTACTGTAGATATAGACTGTAGGGCTCCTGTCAGGTATATTTATGTAGATATAGACTGTAGGCTCCTGTCAGTATATTATTATGTAGATATAGACTGTAGGGCTCCTGTCAGTATATATATGTAGATATAGACTGTAGGACTCCTGTCAGGTATATATTACTGTAGATATAGACTGTACGGGCTCCTGTCAGGTATATATTATGTAGAATAGACTGTATGGCTCCTTCAGGTATATATTACTGTAGATAGACTGTACGGCTCTGTCAGGTATATATTACTGTAGATATAGACTGTACGGGCTCTGTCAGGTAATATTACTGTAGATATAGACTGTAGGGCTCCTGTCAGGTATATTACTGTAGATATAGACTGTACGGGCTCCTGTCAGGTATATATTATGTAGATATAGACTGTATGGCTCCTGTCAGGTATATATTACTGTAGATATAGACTGTAGGGCTCCTGTCAGGTATATATTACTGTAGATATAGACTGTACGTGCTCCTGTCAGGTATATATTACTGTAGATATAGACTGTACGGGCTCCTGTCAGTAGTATATTACTGTAGATATAGACTGTACTGGCTCCTGTCAGGTATATATTACTGTAGATATAGACTGTAGGCTCCTGTCAGTATATATTCTGTAGTATAGACTGTATGGGCTCCTGTCAGGTATATATTACTGTGTATAGACTGTACGGCTCCTGTCAGTTATATTATGTAGATATGCTGTAGCTCCTGTCAGTATATATTACTGTAATATAGACTGTATGGCTCCTGTCAGGTATATATATTTGTAGTATAGACTGTATGTTGTGGTATATATTACTGTATGATTAATTTGACTGTAGTGCTAGTGTTCAGGTATTATTATTGTGATATAATGTATGCTCCTGTCGTATATATTATGTAGATATATATGTTCTTGTATGTATTTTTATGTAATATGTTGTTATGTTTGTGTATGTATACTGTGTATAGTACTGTATGGTTTAGGTATATATTACTGTAATATATGTAGGTCTGTCAGTATATTATGTATGATATGATGTAGTGTCTGTTCATGTATTATACTGTATGATATGCTGTATGGTAGTCCTGTCAGTTATATGTTATGTAGTTATAGATGTACGGAGCTCTGTAGTATATATTCTGTAGTTAGATGTACTGTTCTGTCAGTATATTTTATGTTAATGTAGATGTACGGCTCTGTTATAGTTATGTAATATAACTGTATGGCTCTGTAGTATATATTATTGTATGATAGACTGTATGGTCCGTCAGTATATTATTACTGTATGTTATGCTGTATGGGCTCTGTCAGTATTATTACTGTAAGATAGTAGACTGTAGGCTTGTATGTATATATTATGTAGATATAACTGTATGGGTCCTGTCAGTATATATTACTGTAATATGACTTAGGCTCCTGTCAGGTATATTTACTGTAGATATTAATGTATGTGGCTCATGTTCATGTATTTACGTTGTAGTTATAGACTGTACGCTCTGTAGGTATATATTAGCTGTGATAGACTGTACGTGTCTGTCATGTATATATACTGTAGATACTGTATGGCTCCTGTCGTGTATATATTACTGTAGATATAGACTGTATGGCTCTGTCAGGTATATATTACTGTAGTATGACTGTATGCTCCTGTCAGTGTATATTATGTAGATTATATGACTGTTACGGCTCCTGTCAGGTATATATTACGTAGTATTTAGATGTACGTGCTCTGATGTATATATTACTGTAGATATAGCTGTATGCTCCGTGTCATGTGTATATTACTGTAGATATAACTGTAGGTCCTGTCATGTATGTATGTTATGTTATTGATTTATGTATGTACTGTATGTTATGGTTATATGTATGTTATGTGTTGTATGTTTATGTATGTACTGTATGATATGTTATGTATGTATGATGTATGTGTTATATGTATGTATGTATGTTACTGTGTGTTGTTATATATATGTTTGTAGTATGTATGTGTTGTAGTTATATGTATGTTATGTGTTTATGTTATATGTATGTACTGTATGTTATGTGTTATATGTATGTTTCTGTATGTTTGTGTTGTATGTTATATGTATGACTGTATGTTAGTGTTTATGTTATATGTATGATATGTTGTGTTATATGTATGTTCTGTATGTTATTGTGTGTATATGTATGTCTGTATGTTATTGTTGTATGTTAGTATGTATGTTCTGTATGTATATGTTTATGTATATATTAGTTACGGTTGTATGTTTATTATGTTGTATGTATTACTGTATGTATGTTCTGTATGTTATGTATGTTGTATGTTATGATGTACTGTATGTTATGTGTTAGTATGTTATTGTATGTACTGTATATGTATTATGTATGATTACTGTATGTTGTGTTGTATGTTATATGGCTATGTACTGTATGTTTGTTGTGTTATATTATGTTCTGTATGTTATGTGTTGTATGTTATATGTATGTTAGTGTTGTATGTTATATTATGTTCTGTAGTTGTGTTGTGTTATATGTATGTTGTGTATATGTAATGTATGTTGTTTGTAGTTATATGTATACTGTATGTTATGTGTTATATTATTATTGTAGATTTTTGTATGTTACGTGTTGTCATGTTATATGTATGTATCTGTATTTGGGTTTTATGTTCTCTGTATGTTTATTATTAGTATGTATATGTAGTATATATTATGTATGTTACGGTGTTGTAGTTATATATGTACTGTATGATTAGTTGTATAAGGTATGTTATAGTTATGTATGTTATATGTATACTGTATGTTATGTTATATGTATGTTCTGATGTTGTGTTGTATGTTATATTGTATGCTGTATGTACTGTTTTTGTATGTTTAGTATAGTATTATATGTATGTTACTGTGTTGTATGTTTATATGTATGTACTGGTTGGATCGTTGTTTATATGTAGTTAAGTGTTGTATGTTATATGTATGTTACGTTTTTGTAATTTATATGTATGTACTGTAGGTTATGTGTTATATTATGTTATGTTGTATGTTGTAGTTATATGTATGTTATGTTGTATGGTTTTTGTATGTTTTATTATGTTTCATGTTGTATGTTATATGTATGTACTGTATGTTTTGTGTTATATGTATGTTCTGCATGTTATTGTTGTATGTTATATGTATGTTACGTGTTGTATGTTATATGTATGCTCTGTATGTTATGTGTTATACGTATGTACTGTATGTTATGTGTTGTATGTTATATGTACAGTACAGACCAAAAGTTTGGACACACCTTCTCATTCAAAGATTTTTCTGTATTTTCATGACTATGAAAATTGTAGAATCACACTGAAGGCATCAAAACTATGAAGTAACACATGTGGAATTATACATTACACTTTACGAAAAAGTGTGAAACAACTGAAAATATGTCTTATATTCTAGGTTCTTCAAAGTAGCCACCTTTTGCTTTGATTACTGCTTTGCACGCAGAAAAGGTGAACGGCTGGACTCTACATGCCTGGTTCCCACCGTGAAGCATGGAGGAGGTGGTGTGATGATGTGGGGGTGTTTTGCTGGTGACACTGTTGGGGATTTATTCAAAATTGAAGCAATGAGCGGTCCAGCTCACCCCAAACCATCTCGATTGGGTTCAGGTCTGGTGACTGTGGAAGCCAGGTCATCTAGCGTTGCACCCCAACACTCTCCTTCTTGGTAAAATAGCACTTACACAGCCTGGAGGTGTGTTTGGGGTCATTGTCCTGTTGAAAAATAAATGATGGTCCAACTAAACGCAAACCGGATGGAATAGCATGCTGCTGCAAGATGCTGTGGTAGCCATGCTGGTTCAGTATGCCTTCAATTTTGAATAAATCCCCAACAAAAGCTTATCTTTATCTTCTCCTCAGCTACCAAATCATAACAGTATCACCGGCCAAACTGAAAATTATATGGTACTCAACAGAAGGGAAAAATAGTAAAAGGAAAAAGAAAAGAAAGTTGTCAGAAATCTTTTTATCTTCTCTGTTTGTTGCATTTTTTCCCTCTTTTTCTCTGGGTGCTGAGGAGGATTTTTTTTTTCTCTCAATGGAGTTTGCACAGTTGTCTGGCCGTGTGGATCAGCTTGCCACTGAAGTTCGGAGTATTGCTACCTATCTTGCAGGGTTGCCGGTTGTGGAGCCTAGGATCCCCATGCCAGATTTATTTTTGGGGGATCGAGCTAAATTTCTGAATTTCAAAAATAACTGTAAGTTGTTTTTTGCCTTAAAACCTAAGTCCTCAGGGAACGCAGCACAGCAGGTTCAAATTGTCATCTCTCTCCTGCGTGGCGATCCTCAGGATTGGGCTTATTCCCTGACACCTGGGGACCCTGTTTTGAGTAATGTTGATGCATTTTTTCTGGCTCTGGGTTATTGTACGATGAACCTAATGTCACTGATCAAGCTGAAAAAACCTTGTTGGCATTAAATCAGGGGCTTGAGGACGCTGAGTTTTACTGTCAAAATTCCGAAAGTGGGCAGTCCTGACCAAATGGAATGACGATGCTTTGGCAGCCCTTTTTCGGAAGGGTCTGTCAGAGAATGTAAAAGATGTTATGGTGGGTTTCCCTGCTCCGTCTGGTCTCAATGATTCTGTCATGGTATAGGACATAGTTAATGTCCTGTCCATTCTGGGTTAACTTTTGCTGGCCTCCTGGCATAATATAGGACATGGTTAATGTCCTGTCCACTCAGGGTTAACTTTTGCTGGCCTCCCTTTGGATCTGGGAGGGTATTTATACCCAGTCCAGAGGGAGATTCTCTGTCAGCTATACTTTTGTTGTGACTGTGTATTTGACCCCCCTGGTTTGTGTGTATACTGCTCTGCTTGTTTGATTCCTGTGTATGACCCGGTCTGTTTGCTCACTTTGCTCTCTGTCTCACGTTTTGCTAGTATTGTCTTCTCCGGTTCTGACCTCCTGGCTTGGCTATCGATACTCTGTTACTGTTTTGTCCCTATTGTACTATCTATTGCCCGCTCTGGTTTACTGATCTATTGCTACGTCCTGACTATCCGTTCTGTCTAACCCTTTGGTACTGTCGTGCTATCTTGTGCTCTGATCTCGGCCTGTCCTGGTTTTCGTCCCTGTCTTTGCCCTTTGGTAACTTAATCTCGTCGTTACCCTGCTAGGAGTTTTCCTGCAGTTCCTAGATCTCTAGAGCTTAGGCCACGCCCCCAGCAGTCACATGCTACAGGTCCTGTGAGTCTGCAGTACACATCATTCATTACTGCTGCCTCTGAGAGACGTGTGGCCGGCTCCGCCCCTTGGCAGTCACATGCTGCGGAAGGTCCTGTTTCACAGAAACACACGTCTTGTGCTGCTGCAACTCTGCTCTACAGGTATCTTTGGGCACAGTTGGTTCACTCAGGACACGTGCACTGGCTCAGTGAGCATGTGCAGTGCGGTGTCCCTGACAGATTCTATGTCATTAGCGATTCAAATTGACAGACGTTTGCGTGAACGTAGAGGTATGCGTGGAATAGTGTTGCCTTGTGAACCAGCTTCTGAACCCATGCAGTGTGATGGAGTGGCTTCTGGGGCACAGCGTCATGAGTTTCGAAAACGCAATGGGTTATGTTTCTACTGTGGTGACGCCTCTCATGCTATTTCAGTCTGCCCTAAGCGGGGAAGACGTTTTGCACGCTCACTTGTTTTGGGTAGTGTTCAGACTAAATTTCTGTTGACTGTTACCCTGATTTGCTCCCTGTCCACATTTTCTGCTCAGGCTTTTGTTGATTCGGGAGCAGCTATTAACCTGATGGATTTTGATTTTGCTAAATGTTGTGGGTTTCCCTTGATACCCCTACGGAAGTCTATTTCCCTACCGGGGATTGATTCTACCCCTTTGGCTGAGAATAAACCTCAGTTCTCTACTCAGATGATAATGAGGGTTGAACCTGATCATCAGGAGAGTTGCAAATTTTTGGTGCTGTATAATCTGCATGACATTATTGTACTAGGTTTCCCTTGGTTCCAGTCTCATAATCCTGTTTTGGATTGGAAATCTGTGTCTGTAACCAGTTAAGGCTGCCAATGTGTTAATGCCAACACACCTGTTTTTTCTGCCTCTCCCCAGGCTCAGGATGTTCCTGACTTTTTGACTGATTTTTCTGATGTGTTTAGCGAAAGTAAATCTGCATCCTTGCCCCCCCATAGGAGCTATGACTGCGCTATTGAATTAGTGCCTGGTAGTAAATTCCCTAAAGGTCGCCTTTTTAACTTGTCTGTACCTGAATATGACGCTATGCAGTCTTATATCAAGGAGTCATTGGAGAAGGGTCATATCAGACCATCCTCTTCACCCTTGGGTGCCGGTTTTTTCTTTGTGGCCAAAAAGGATGGTTCATTAAGGCCGTGTATTGATTATCGTCTCTTGAACAATATCACTGTGAAATATCAATATCCGTTACCCTTGATTTCTGACCTGTTTTCCAGGGTGAAAAGTGCTACTTGGTTTACCAAGCTTGACCTCAGGGGGGCATATAACCTTATTCGCATTAAGCACGGGATGAATGGAAGACCGCGTTTAATACCCCAGAGGGGCATTTTGAGTACCTAGTGATGCCCTTTGGGCTCACTAATGCTCCTTCCGTCTTCCAGTCCTTCATGAATGACATTTTCAGGGATTTTGTGGATAAATTTCTGATTGTTTATTTGGATGATATCTTGATTTTTTCCAATGACTGGGACTCTCATGTGAAACATGTTCGGACTGTGTTCCAGATTTTGAGGGAGAATGCTCTGTATGTGAAGGGATCAAAGTGTCTTTTTGGCGTACAGAGGATCTCATTTCTGGGATTCATTTTGTCCCCATCTGTTATTGAAATGGACCCGGTCAAGGTTCAGGCCATCTGTGATTGGGTCCAACCTACTTCATTAAAGGCTCTTCAGAGATTCTTGGGTTTTGCCAATTTTTATCGTAAATTTATTGGTAATTTCTCTGTTATTGTTAAACCATTGACTGATTTGACCAAAAAGGGTTCTGATGTGGTGAATTGGCCTCCTGAGGCAGTCTCTGCGTTTCAGGAACTTAAGCAGAGATTCACTTCTGCTCCTGTTCTACGGCAGCCTGATGTTTCTCTGCCATTTCAGGTGGAGGTTGATGCCTCTGAAATTGGGTCAGGTGCCGTTTTGTCCCAAAGAGATCCAGAGACCTCTAAAAGTAACCCTTGTGCCTTTTTCTCTCGAAAATTTTCTCCAACTGAACGTAATTATGACGTGGGTAATCGGGAGTTATTGGCCATGAAGTGGGCTTTTGAAGAGTGGAGACATTGGCTGGAGGGAGCCAAACATCAGGTGGTGGTCCTCACGGACCATAAGAATCTGGTTTATCTGGAATCTGCCAAGCGACTTAATCCTAAACAGGCCAGGTGGGCCTTGTTTTTCACACGTTTTAATTTTGTGGTTTCCTTTCCTCCTGGCACTAAGAATGTTAAGGCGGATGCCCTCTCAAGGAGTTTCCTTGCGGACTCCCCTGAGTTATCTGATCCTGCTGTTATTTTGAAAGAGGGTGTAGTTCTTTCCGCCATCTCGCCCAATTTGAGACTGGCTCTGGAAGGGTGTCAGGAGGATAAACCCGAGCGCTGCCCTATTGGGAAATTGTTTGTCCCAGACCGGTGGAAAAAGAGTGTGATGTCTGAGATTCTGTAACGAATGGAAGCGGAGGCAGAGGTGGTGAAGTTCACATTCGTTTTTATTTTTTAATGTGGAACCTCGAGACCGCGGTCCGGGGGGCTCCGAAGGGGCGTAACTAGTGAGCCCCGGGTACCCGTAGTAAGGTCCCTCGAACAGGACCAGAATGGAATACCCGGAGGACACAGGTGCTACCTCCAGTTAGACCCCGGACACGTGGCAGCTGTCCCAGAGGGACCAAAAGGGTAACAGGTATTTACAGAGTCCGTGGAAGGTTCTTGACGGAGAAGGTTAAGGTCCTGGTCCAGAACTGATGGTAGTAGGCTGGCTTCAGTGACCTTGTCACGGTCCACGGGTACAGATGGCTGATGGCGGAACGGGATGACACTTGCGCCAGTAATAGCCGAGATTGTCCAGATTAGCCAGATACGGGTTAGCAATGATCTGAGGAGACAAACAGTATCAGCGAAGCACAGAGACTGCAGACGCAGCGCAGACAGAACAGGCACAGAACCAGATGTAGCAATGATAGAACACGTTGCTCCGGCACTCCCCTAATGGTGGAGTGACCAGATATAGTACTGAGTGCGCAGCCATTGGTTAATTAGCCATTTCAAAAAATGCACGCTGCCCCTTTAAGAGAGACGGTGGGCGCGGCCTCGCGTCCTAAGCAGACTATCTGGAGGCCTTCCAGCAGCGTGCCAGGAAGTGGAGGAGGACACAGGACGCCGAGAAACAGATGGGACAGGTGAGTGAGCAGGACGGAGTGCAGAGGCAGCGCTGGGACCGGGTGTAACAGTATCCCCCTCTTTACTCCCCCTCTTTTTCAAGCCTGCGTGAAATCTTTTAAGAAGAAGAGGGGCCTGGATGTTCTCTTTAGGCTCCCAAGACCTCTCCTCAGGACCAAAACCCTTCCAGTCCACCAGGTAATAGATCCTACCTCTTACTCGCTTAGAGGCCAAGATATGTTTTACCTCAAAAACATCATCCTCAGAGACCGGATCAGGAGTGGTACCCGGGTCCTTAAAGAAGGAGCTCAATACTACTGGTTTGAGGAGGGAGACATGAAAGGAGTTAGGTACTCTAAGAGAATTAGGCAATTTCAGTTTATAAGAGACCGGGTTGATTTGTCTCAAGACTTCAAAGGGACCAATGAAACGGGGACCCAATTTGTACGATGGTAACTTCAGACGGATGTACTTGGAGGAGAGCCATACCTTGTCTCCTGGACGAAAGATGGGAGCCTCCAAACGTCTTTTGTCCGCATGCGTTTTCATACGTTGAAAAGCTTTCTCCAAAGCCGACCTGGTCTCTCTCCTAATGTCCGAGAAATCCTTAGACAAGGTATCGACTGCCGGAACATCAGACAATCCCGAGACAGGAAGAGGAATTCCGGGTTGCAGTCCAAACACAATCTGAAAGGGAGACTTTCCAGAAGATTCACTTACTTGGTTGTTGTAGGAGAATTCCGCCCAGGGCAGTAATTCTACCCAGTCATTATGATGAGCGTTGACGAAGTGACGCAGGTATCCAGCCAGGATTTGATTGATCCTCTCCACTTGCCCATTAGACTGGGGATGATATGCAGAAGAAAAATCTAGTTCAATTTTTACCATTTTACAGAGTCCTCTCCAGAACTTAGAGGTGAACTGGACGCCCCTGTTGGACACGATGTGGAGAGGAAATCCATGTAGACGGAAGATGTGCTGAATGAAGTGAGCGGCCAGTTCTGGAGCAGACGGGAGGCCAGATAGCGGAACGAAGTGGGCCATTTTAGAGAAGCGATCCACCACAACCCAGACCACTGAGCAGCCAGAAGAAATAGGAAGATCCGTGATTAAATCCATCGCGATGTGCTGCCAGGGAGCGGACGGAGTTGGAAGAGGCAGAAGCCTGCCGGCTGGAAGATGTTTAACAGTTTTGTTACGGGCACATGAAGGACAGGCTGCGACGAACTCCTGGATATCCTTGCCCATGGTAGGCCACCAGTAATAACGGGAGATGAGTTGCTGCGTCTTTTTCTGACCAGCATGGCCAGCCAACTTAGAAGAATGACCCAGCGCAGAACACGAGTACGGTCAGAAGCGGACACGAAAGTCTTCCCAGGAGGAAGCCGGGCCAGATCAGTGGAGGCAACAGAGACTAACCTAGAAGGTTCAATAATGTGCTGAGGTTCCTCCTCCAGTTCAGGAGGCAAGAAGGCCCTAGAGAGTGCGTCTGCCTTGATGTTCTTGTCAGCTGGACGGAAATGAAGTACAAAATTGAAACGGGCAAAAAATAATGCCCAACGGGCCTGACGGGGATTCAGTCTTAAAGCAGATTGGAGATAGGCAAGGTTTTTATGGTCGGTGAATATGATTACCTGGTGATGAGCTCCTTCAAGAAGATGTCTCCATTCTTCCAGAGCCAATTTGATGGCCAACAGTTCGCGATCACCGACAGAGTACCGTATTTTTCGGACCAAAAGACGCACTTTTTTACCCCCAAAATCGGGGGAAAATGAGGGTGCGTCTTATGATCGGAACGTACCTGTAAATGGGGTCCAGCGGCATCACAGGAACTCGGAGCCGGCGTCCGTGGAGCGGTAGTGCAGGAGCTGGGAGCCTCTGGCGGTGGAGCGGCACTGCGGGAGTCTCCAGCATGGCGGGAGTCGTTGGCGGTGGAGCAGGAGCCGCCGGCGGTGAAGGACTGCGAGAGCCGCCGGCGGTGGAGCAGGAGCTGCCGGCGGTGAAGCGAAAGCCGCCGGCGGTGGAGCTGCAGCCGCCGGCAGTGAAGAAAGCGTGCGAGATCCGCCGGCGGTGGAGCTGGAGCCGCCGGCGCTGGAGCCGCCGGCGGTGAAGCTGAAGCCGCCGGCGGTGAAGAAGGCCTGCAGGAGCCGCCGGCGGTGGAGCAGGAGCCGCTGGCGGTGAAGCGGAAGCCGCCGGCGGTGAAGAAAGCCTGCGAGAGCCACCGGCGGTGAAGCGGAAGCCGCCGGCGGTGACGCGGAAGCCGCCGGCGGTGAAGAAAGCCTGCAGGAGCCGCCGGCGGTGACGCTGAAGCCGCCGGCGGTGAAGAAAGCCTGCAGGAGCCGCCGGCGGTGGAGCAGGAGCCGCCGGCGGTGAAGCGGAAGCCGCCGGCGGTGATGCTGAAGCCGCCGGCGGTGAAGAAGGCCTGCGAGAGCCGCAGGCAGTAGAGCAGGAGCCGCCGGCGGTGAAGGGGAAGCCGCCGGCGGTGACGCTGATGCCGCCGGCGGTGAAGAAGGCCTGTGTGAGCCGCCGGCGGTGGAGCAGGAGACGCCGGTGGTGAAGATGGACTGCGGGAAGCGGCAGACTCCACAGTGTGAGCCGCCGGCGGTGAAGTTGCACCTCCACTGTGTGAACCGCCGCGCTGTTAATATAGTGCGGCCACACTAGACAAGAGGTACAGGAGGAAGTTCTCCCAGCTGGTACTTCCTGTCTAGCGTGGCCACAGAAGTGAGTGTAATCTGGATTAAAAGTTTAAAAACGGTGTCACCCCATTTTTGCTCTATGACACCGCCATCAGGGGCTTATCTACAGCATTCTGGAATGCTGTAGATAAGCCCCCAATGTCACCTGAAAGAAAAGAAAAATGAGTTACCGTATATTATACTCACGCAGGGTGTTCCGCCGTCCGGTCCGGAGGGAGTCGCGGTCCGGTTCGGCGCCTCCCATCTTGTAGCGAAGCCGACCTCTTCTTTCCGTCCCATCGCGGCTCCTGCGCAGGCGCACTGATCTGCCCTGATGAGGGCAGAGCAGAGTACTGCAGTGCGCAGGCGCCAGGAAAGGTCAGAGAGGTCCAGCGCCTGCGCACTGCAGTACTCTGCGCTGCCCTCACCAGGGCAGATCAGTGCGTCTGCGCAGGAGCCGCGATGGGACGGAAAGAAGAGGCCGGCTTCACTACAAGATGGGAGGCCCCAGACCACGACGCCCATCGGACCAGACGGCAGACCACCCCTGGGTGAGTATAATATACGGTAACTCGTTTTTCTTCTCTTTCAGGTGACATCGGGGGCTTATCTACAACATTACAGAATGTAAGATAAGCCCCTGATGGCGATGGCCGTATCTCGTAGTCCAAAAATGGGGTGACAGACTCCCTTTAAATATTTTACCACATTTTTTGCTTCAAATATATTTTTTCCCTATTTTCCACCTCTAAAACCTGGGTGCGTCTTATAGTCCGGTGCGTCTTATAGTCCGAAAAATACGGTAGTTCCTTTCTGCAGGAGAAAAAACCTTGGAAAAAAAAACACACGAGATCATCCGCCCGGTAGACGACTTCTGGGTCAGAACTGCTCCTGCACCTATGGAAGAAGCGTCAACCTCAAGAAAAAATTGCTCACTTGAATTAGGACGATGGAGAACGGGTGCGGAAGCGAAGGCTTTTTTGAGAGAAACAAAGGCCTCTTCTGCCTCGGAGGACCATTCCTTAGAGTTTACACCTTTCCGGGTTAAGGCTGTGATTGGAGCCACTCGGGTGGAAAAGTGTGGAATAAATTGCCGGTAGTAATTGGCGAACCCGAGGAACCTTTGTATGGCTTTTAGCCCAGACGGACGAGGCCAGTTGAGAACTGCAGACAACTTCTCCGGATCCATCTTTAATCCTGTGGAAGATACAATGTACCCAAGGAAAGGCAAAGAAGACTGCTCAAAGAGGCATTTCTCATATTTGGCATATAGCCTGTTCTCTCTCAGTCTTTGTAAGACCAGGCGTACTTGCCTCCGGTGTGACGTCAAGTCAGCAGAAAAAATCAAAATATCGTCCAGGTAAACCACGACACAAGTATAGAGCAAATCCCTGAAAATGTCATTAACAAATTCCTGAAAGACCGCAGGTGCATTGCTTAGGCCGAATGGCATTACCAGGTATTCATAGTGGCCGTCACGGGTGTTGAAGGCTGTTTTCCATTCGTCCCCCTCTCTGACTCGGATCAGGTTGTAGGCCCCTCTGAGGTCCAATTTGGTGAAGATCTTGGCCCCTCGGAGACGATCAAACAGCTCTGAAATAAGAGGTAATGGATACCTGTTTTTTACCGTGATTTGATTTAGACCTCGATAGTCAATGCAGGGCCGCAAGGATCCATCCTTTTTCTTCACAAAGAAGAATCCAGCTCCTGCCGGTGACGATGACTTTCGGATAAATCCTCTAGCCAGATTCTCTTGGATATAGTCCGACATGGCCTGAGTCTCTGCCTGTGAAAGAGGATAAACCCTCCCGCGAGGAGGAGATGCTCCAGGAAGAAGCTCTATCTGACAGTCATACTGTCAAGCTGTCTCTGTATACAGGAGAACCGGGGTCTATGCTGACCCTAAGCTGGGGTCCTGGCTAATCCCTCTACCTGGAGGTACTGTTGGAGGTACAGAGGTCCAGGCCGCCAGCGTAAACCCTATCTCCTGTGAATCCCTAACCACTGTAATCTAGTCCTGAGAAGGACCCTGATTACCACCGCAGGGATCAGGAAGGTATCTGCCATCACACACAGTATAAGACAAACGAGACAGTACAAGGGGTAAAAATAAAAGAACACCTTGCATACAAAACTACCACTACCGAGGGAACACAAACGGGTAGGGAGATAAGTAATAAAGCGAGGAGAGGAGAAAACCACAACAGGTATTCTTAGCTTAGACTTCTCAATACGATCCGCTCTGCTGGTCTGCATGAATGCTTTGAAGTCAGGGTGTGCAATCGCGACGATCTTCGCAGCGACGCACCCGTGACAGTACCCCCCTTCTACGAGGGGCCTCTGGACCCTCAGGACCGGGTTTATCTGGGTGAGTAGTGTGGAAGGCCCGAACCAATCGGTCTGCGTTAATATCCGACGCAGAAACCCACATCCTCTCCTCAGGACCATACCCCCTCCAATGAACAAGGTACTGAAGGGACCGGCGATTCAGACGTGAATCGATGACTCTCGACAACTGGAACTCCAAGTTACCATTGACCACTACAGGAGGAGGAGGTAAAGGTTCCGGTATCACCGGCGCCACATACTTCTTAAGTAACGATCTGTGAAACACATTATGAATCTTAAATGTAGGAGGGAGGTCAAGACGGAATGCAACCGGATTAATTATAGCACTGATCTTGTATGGCCCGATGAACCTGGGACCCAGTTTCCAGGAGGGAACCTTAAGTTTATAATTTTGGTAGACAACCATACCAGATCGTTCACACTTAGGTCCGGACCAGACACTCTCCTCCTATCAGCCATACGTTTGTATCGGTTCCCCATAGTACTCAAATTATTCAGCACTCCTCTCCACACTGAAGCAAGTGACGACGAAAATCGTTCCTCCTCAGGAACCCCAGAAGAGCCCCCCCTATTGAAAGTACAAAACTGGGGGTGAAAACCATATGCCCCAAAAAACGGGGACTTACCAGTGGACTCGCTCCGCCTATTATTTAGACCAAACTCCGCCAGAGGCAAGAACGAAGCCCAGTCTTCCTGGTTCTCTGACACAAAACACCGGAGATATGTCTCCAAGCTCTGGTTCAGACGCTCTGTCTGACCATTGGTCTGCGGGTGAAAAGCCGATGAGAATGACAACTGCATCCCCCGCCGTGTACAAAATGCTTTACAGAATTTGGACACGAACTGAGACCCCCGATACGACACCACATCGGAGGGTAACCCGTGAAGCCTCACAATCTCCCCAATAAACACCTGCGCCAGAGTTTTAGCATTAGGAAGAGCAGGAAGAGCGATAAAATGTGCCATCTTGCTGAACCTGTCCACCACAACGAGTATGACTGTTTTACCCGAAGATGGCGGGAGATCCGTAATGAAGTCCATAGACAGATGAGTCCACGGACGCTCCGGGATCTTCAAAGGTAAGAGGGCCCCAGACGGACGGGTATGTGGGGTCTTAGAGCGCGCACAAACCTCGCAGGACGCGACAAAAGTTACCACCTCCTTATGTAAGTTAGGCCACCAAAACCGGCGCGAGAGGAGATCCTCAGTAGCTTTACTCCCTGGATGTCCTGCCAAAGCTGAATTATGGTGTGCCTCGATCACCTTTTGTCGCAACTGATTTGGAACAAATAGTCTCCCTGGAGGTCCTACAGGGGCGTCCCCCTGAGCCTCCAATACCTCTTCCTCAAGCTCAGAGCATACTGTCGACACCACCACCCCCTCCTGAAGGACCGGAACCGGGTCCTCCGTATTCCCAGCCCCTGGGAAACAGCGAGATAAGGCATCCGCCTTAACATTTTTTGACCCAGGACGATATGTGACAACAAAATTAAACCTGGTAAAAAACAACGACCACCTAGCTTGTCTGGGATTCAGACGTTTAGCGGATTCCAAATATAACAAGTTTTTGTGATCGGTAATGACAGTGACCGGGTGGACTGCCCCCTCCAAAAAATGACGCCACTCCTCAAAAGCCAACTTAATGGCCAAGAGCTCCCTATTGCTGACATCATAATTCCTCTCAGCGGACGACAATTTTTTAGAGAAGAAGGCGCACGGATGCCATTTACCAGGGGACGAACCTTGTGACAATACTGCTCCCACACCCCTACCTCGGAAGCGTCCACCTCAACAATGAATGGCTGAGACGCATCAGGCTGAACAAGTATGGGTGCAGAAGCAAAACATTTTTTCAAAGAGGAAAACGCTTGAAAAGCCTTGTCAGACCACTTTGAAAAATCCGTCCCTTTCTTAGTCATGTCTGTGAGAGGTTTAACTATGGAGGAAAAATTACGAATGAATTTCCGGTAGTAGTTAGCAAACCCCAGGAAACGTTGTAATGCCTTAAGATCCTCTGGCAGATCCCACTCAAGAACTGCCCGCACTTTCCCAGGGTCCATACGAAAACCGGATGCTGAGACCAGGAATCCTAAAAACTGAAGTTCCTGTACGGCGAACACACACTTCTCCCATTTGGCGTACAGTTTATTATCCCGCAAGATCTGTAACACCTGCCTAACATGCTCCTGATGAGACTCAAGATCTGGCAAGTAAATTAAGATATCATCCAGATATATGACCACAAACTGTCCCATTAGGTGGCAAAAGATGTCATTTACAAAGTGTTGAAACACCGCCGGGGCAATACTCAGACCAAATGGCATGACAAGGTTCTCATAATGCCCCTCCGGAGTGTTAAACGCCGTTTTCCACTCATCCCCCTCCTTCATCCTAATAAGATTGTACGCCCCCCCGAGATCCAACTTAGAGAACCATTTGGCACCCACGATCTGATTGAAGAGATCGGGAATAAGTGGGAGCGGATACGGATCTCGTACCGTAATCCGATTAAGCTCACGGAAATCCAGGCAAGGGCGTAGGCCTCCATCTTTTTTCTTCACAAAGAAGAACCCCGCGGCCACCGGGGAAGATGAAGGTCTAATATGCCCCTTAGCCAGACTCTCTGAAATATAATCCTTCATGGCCTGTCTCTCAGGACCAGAAAGGTTATACAACCTAGATTTCGGTAACTTGGCCCCAGGGATCAAGTTAACAGCACAGTCATACTCGCGATGAGGAGGTAGTTCTTGACACCCTTCCTCCGAGAATACATCCTCAAAGTCCACCAGAAATGGAGGTAAGGCCCTAGGAGCGACCGCACCAATGACCGTATTCATTCAGTTTTTATTACAGAAATCGCTCCATTGGCTTATCTCTCTGGATTGCCAATCAATAACCGGGTTATGCTTAGTTAGCCAAGGCAGGCCCAGCACTATAGGAGTGGGAAGACCCTCCAACACATAACAAGACAACAGTTCTTTATGTAGCGCCCCCACTTGAAGATCAATGTTATGCACTGCTTGCACAAAACTTCCCTGACCGAGAGGTCTGGCGTCGATCGAGAATATGGGGACGGGTTTAGCCAACCCACACAATCGCATACCTTGAACCCGGGCAAAGCGAGCATCCACCAGATTAGCCCCGGCCCCACTATCCAGAAGAACAGATATCCTATCAGTTCTCGCACCCACCACCACCTCCGCCGGTACGAGAAACTGAGATGAACTTAGGGACGAAATACTTACTCCCAGATTGCCGTCCACCACACAATCTGGGATCAATAGTTTTCCGGCGACTTCTCACTCTGCAAAGGACTGGATGGACACCCCCTAATAAAATGTCCCTTTTTTCCACAGAAGAAACAACTTCTAGTTTTGTGGCGCCCCACCGATCCCCTCCCCCAGAATGATGTCCCTCCGAATTGCATAGGCTCCTCTGGACTGACCAGGGGAACCTCCGTGTAAGGGACCCTTGAGGAAGGTGGAGTCATCACAGGGAGCGGAGTTACCCTGCACCTCTCCCGCAACCGTCTATCAATGCGAATAGCAAGGGCCATAGCGGCCTCCAGTGACGTGGGAGGGTCATACTGCGCCAAGACATCTTTTAATTTGTCAGATAAACCTTGACAAAACTGGCTCCTAAGAGCGGGGTCATTCCACTGGGTGTCCGTGGCCCACCTACGGAACTCCGAAGAAAATTCCTCTGCCGGACGATCTCCCTGCTGTATCCTACGTAACTTAGATTCAGCAAGGGAGACCCGATCCGGGTCATCATATACAAGACCCAGAGCTGCGAAAAATCTATCCACTGACTGGAGAGCCGGGGAGCCCGGGGGAAGAGAGAACGCCCAGGATTGGGGGTCCCCTTGTAGGAGCGAGATGACAATTCCCACTCTTTGATCTTCACTCCCAGATGACCGAGGTCGCAGCCGAAAGTACAATTTACATGCCTCCCGGAAAGCAAAAAACTTGTCCCGCCCTCCAGTGAACCTGTCCGGGAGAGCTACTTTAGGTTCAGTTCTGGCTTGCTTCGGGGGGTACAAAACCTTGGACTTAACATCCCTCAGCTCCATGGACAAACTCTGCAACTGCTGAGCTAGACTGGCTACTGGATCCATGGTGGCCGGGGAGAATCTTAAATTTTAGGTCGGTGAAAATGTCACGCTGTCTCTGTATACAGGAGAACCGGGGTCTATGCTGACCCTAAGCTGGGGTCCTGGCTAATCCCTCTACCTGGAGGTACTGTTGAAGGTACAGAGGTCCAGGCCGCCAGCGTAAACCCTATCTCCTGTGAATCCCTAACCACTGTAATCTAGTCCTGAGAAGGACCCTGATTACCACCGCAGGGATCAGGAAGGTATCTGCCATCACACACAGTATAAGACAAACGAGACAGTACAAGGGGTAAAAATAAAAGAACACCTTGCATACAAAACTACCACTACCGAGGGAACACAAACGGGTAGGGAGATAAGTAATAAAGCGAGGAGAGGAGAAAACCACAACAGGTATTCTTAGCTTAGACTTCTCAATACGATCCGCTCTGCAGGTCTGCATGAATGCTTTGAAGTCAGGGTGTGCAATCGCGACAATCTTCGCAGCGACACACCCGTGACACATACGACCTGTGTGGAGGTAGTCTCTCAGCCTCCTTTTTCCCAAAGACGTCAGAGAAGGACCAATAGGCGGAAGGCAACCCTGGCAGGGTATCAGGCTGGACTGGAAGCGAAACAGGTTGAATCCGGGTTAAGCAACGATTCATGCAGGTTTCTCCCCAACGCAGAACTTCTCCAGTTTTCCAATTAAGGACTGGTTCATGCATCTGGAGCCAAGGTAAACCTAAAAGCATGGGATGGGATAAACCGGGATATACATAAAATCGCATTCGTTCAGTATGCATTAGACCTACCCGGAGTTCCACCAACTCGGTTTGAAACTGGACGGGCTCGGTCAGCGGTTTGCCACCCACGGCGGACACCTGTAACGAATCAGGAAGACGCTGGACTGGTAAGCGGTAATTATCCACAACCGCCTGCTGGATGAAGTTCCCTGCAGCTCCAGAATCCAGTAGACAATGTTCGGAGAATTTTATTGTTCCATAGGACACGGAGACTGAGATGTGTAAAGAGGGAGAGGACTGTTCTCTACCTAGGTTGGCCCCTCCTACCCGACCTAGGCACTGGAGTTTCCCGACTTTTTAGGACAGAAATGGATCAAATGTTCAGAACTACCGCAGTAGTAACAACTTCCCTCCTTGCGACGTGCCTCCCGGCGGCGGGTGGCCAAACTTACATGGTCCACCTCCATGGCCTCGGAGGCGGAGGGCGAAGTACCTGTTTTGTACAAACTAGAGTCCAGGTGATAGGACCTTTTGTCCCGCTTGATCTCCATGGAGCGCTCCTGAAAACGCAGGTCAATTCGGGTTGCCAAGGATATTAGCTCTTCCAAGAGGGTAGGTCTGTCCCGTCCCGCCAGCTCATCCTTGATTTTTCCGGATAGGCCTTCCCAGAAGTTAGCAACCAGGGCCTCATTGTTCCACGATAATTCAGACGAGAGGGTGCGGAATTTAACAGCATACTGAGCTACCGTGAGAGTACCTTGGCGCAGGCGGAGCAGAGCTGAGGCAGTCGAAGTGGTGCGACCAGGTTCATCGAAAGTCCTGCGAAAAGCCTCTAGGAAAGATTGAAGATTGTTAACCAGCGGATCCCCTCTCTCCCATAGCGGGTTTAGCCAGGCGAGGGCCTCTCCTCCCAGGTGTGACATGATGAAGCCCACCTTGGCTCTGTCAGAAGCAAACATGTGCCCCAAGATTTCGAAGTGTAGAGTGCACTGATTGAGAAAACCCCGACACAGAGTAGGGTCACCCTGGAAACGGGTAGGAGCCGCCAGACGGGGACCTTGACTTGCCATGGGAACGGGTACCTGATTATTGATAGAAGAGTCAGGTGCAGACGAGGACCCCAAGGAATCCATGCGGGTAGACAAGGTGCGTAGATAAGTCGTGATCTTGTCCTGTTGAACTCCTAAACGGGTCACCTCCTGGCACAGATCCGTGGACGGAGATCTCTGGGATCCAGTGGGTTCCATGGCCGGAGCAATCTGTAACGAATGGAAGCGGAGGCAGAGGTGGTGAAGTTCACATTCGTTTTTATTTTTTAATGTGGAACCTCGAGACCGCGGTCCGGGGGGCTCCGAAGGGGGTGTAACTAGTGAGCCCCGGGTACCCGAAGTAAGGTCCCTCGAACAGGACCAGAATGGAATACCCGGAGGACACAGGTGCTACCTCCAGTTAGACCCCGGACACGTGGCAGCTGTCCCAGAGGGACCAAAAGGGTAACAGGTATTTACAGAGTCCGTGGAAGGTTCTTGACGGAGAAGGTTAAGGTCCTGGTCCAGAACGGATGGTAGTAGGCTGGCTCCAGTGACCTTGTCACGGTCCACGGGTACGGATGGCTGATGGCGGAACGGGATGACACTTGCGCCAGTAATAGCCGAGATTGTCCAGATTAGCCAGATACGGGTTAGCAATTATCTGAGGAGACAAACAGTATCAGCGAAGCACAGAGACTGCAGATGCAGCGCAGACAGAACAGGCACAGAACCGGATGTAGCAATGATAGAACACGTTGCTCCGGCACTCCCCTAATGGTGGAGTGACCAGATATAGTACTGAGTGCGCAGCCATTGGTTAATTAGCCATTTCAAAAAATGCACGCTGCCCCTTTAAGAGAGACGGTGGGCGCGGCCTCGCGTCCTAAGCAGACTATCTGGAGGCCTGCCAGCAGCGTGCCAGAAAGTGGAGGAGGACACAGGACGCCGAGAAACAGATGGGACAGGTGAGTGAGCAGGACGGAGTGCAGAGGCAGCGCTGGGACCGGGTGTAACAGATTCATTGTTCCGCGTTGGCCGGTCATCCGGAATTTTTGGTACCAGAGACTTGGTTAGTAGGTCCTTTTGGTGGCCTACTTTGTCTTGTGACGTCAGGGAATTTGTGCAATCCTGCGGGACTTGCTCTCGCTCCAAGCATTGCTCTCGCTCTAGTGGTTTGTTGATGCCATTGCCTGTGCCCAAGAGACAATGGACCCATATCTCTATGGATTTCATTTCCCACCTCCCTGTTTCTCAGAGAATGACCATTATCTGGGTGATTTGTGATAGGTTTTCCAAAATGATACATCTTGTGCCATTACCTAAGTTGCCTTCCTCCTCCGAATTGGTGCCTTTGTTCCTTCAGCACGTGGTTCGGTTACACGGCATTCCTGAGAACATTGTGTCTGACAGAGGAGTCCAGTTTGTTTCCAGATTTTGGAGGACTTTTTGTTCTAAACTTGGTGTTCAATTGTCTTTCTCCTTGGCTTTTCATCCTCAGACCAATGGACAAACTGAGAGCACAAACCAGACATTGGAGACTTATCTGAGATGCTTTGTGTCTGCTGATCAAGATGACTGGGTCTCTTTTTTGCCTTTGGCTGAGTTTGCTCTTAATAATAGGGCTAGCTCTGCCACTTTGATGTCTCCATTTTTCTGCAATTTTGGGTTTCACCCTCGATTTTCTTCGGGACAGACGGAGGCTTCTGTCTGTCCAGGTGTTGACTCTGTTGTGGAGCGTATGCAGCAGATTTGGGACCAGGTAGTGGAGAGGTTGTCCCTCTCTCAGGAGAGGGCCCAGCGGTTTGCCAACCGGCATAGGACTGATGGTCCTCGGTTTGAAGTGGGGGACTTGGTCTGGTTGTCCTCAAGAAATATCCCTATGAGAGTTGCATCTCCTAAGTTTAAGCCTAGGTTCATTGGACCTTATAAGATCATGGAGATTCTTAATCCTGTTTCCTTTCGTTTACTTCTTCCAGGGACATTTAAGATCCATAACGTGTTCCACAAGTCCTTATTGAAGAGGTTTGTCGAGCCAGTGGTTCCTATGGCTGCGCCTCTTGACCCTGTTTTGGTTGAGGGCAATCTGGAGTATGTGGTTGAGAAAATATTGGATTCTCGTTTTTCTAGACGGAAACTCCAGTGTTTGGTTAAGTGGAGAGGTTATGGTCAGGAGGACAATTCTTGGGTGTTTGCTTCGGACATCCATGCTAGGAGACTGATCCGTGCGTATCACAGAGCTCATCCTGACCGACCTGGTTGCCCAAATGAGGGTTCGGTGACCCCTCCTCAAGGGGGGTACTGTTGTGAATGTGTTAGAAATGAATTCTGAGCAGAAGCTCCCTCTGGTGGTTACAAACAGTACTGAACCATTCAATGAAGATTGGCAATCAGGAGTTACAGACTGGTCTTATATAAGGGAGGTTCCCTCCCATCATGGTTGCCGGTGATCAATTGTTCTTGTCTCAACTGTGGTTCCTGGTTCACTTGGAAGCTTGCTGAGTCTTGCCTCTTCTCCTGCTCTCAGATAAGATATTTTCTGTTTTTATTTTTGTGCTTGCTTTTTGCATTGTTTCCTGCACTTTTGTGGAGGTCAGCCAGGTCCCCTCCGGGGGCTTGTGCTCCTCTCAGTTTGTCTGAGCCACTGTTGTTTGTTCATTTGCCTTTTCCAGTTTTTTCAGTGGCTGCGGCTTAGTTTTGTTACACCAGAGAACTAATTTAGGTGGTAGAGGTCGTGTGATCTCAGGTGTTTTTGCAATTAGTAGCGTTGGCTTTTTTTAAGGTTTTTTTGGATTGCAGTAAGTATCCTTCCTATCCTTTTCTGTCTAGGAAGATTGGGCCCCAACGTTTGCTCATACTATTTTCTGTCTGTGTCTGTATTTCCTCTTGTCTAACCGCCATTACATGTTTGGGGGCTTCCTATGTTCTTTGGGGATCTGCTCCGGGGCAGATAGCTTTCCTCTTTCTATCTTTAGGTGTAGTTAACCTCTCAGGCTGTGACGAGGCGTCTAGGACCAACGTAGGAACGCTCCACGGCTGCCTTTAGTTGTGGTGGTTAGTCAGGGTACTGCAATCCAGTAGATTCCAACCTCTCTGGTGTATTGCCGTTTTTGCTTGCTCTCCTCAGCTACCAAATCATAACAGGCGGGGGATTTAAATCCCGCGTCGCTCATTGGCTGAGCCGCCCGCTGGCTCTGCCAATGAGCGGTGCCACACGGCCGGGGGATTTGAATCCCGCGCCGCTCATCGGCTGAGCCGGCGGGCGGCTCAGCCAATGAGCGGTGCCGGCATGGCTTTGGCCGGGGATTTGAATCCTGCGCCTCTCAAATCTGCGCCGGCACCCCTCTTTGGCTGAGCCGCCCGCCGGCTGTGAAAATGTGCACTGTAGGTGTGTTTACTGTCCTCCCCCCCCAGCCGACTTGTATTCCCCATTGACTTGCATTGGGTTTCGTGTTTCGGCTGAACCACTGACTTTTCACGATAGTCGGCCGATTTCACTCGACCCGACTTTTGCGAAAGTCGGGTTCTGTGAAACCCGACTCGACCCGAAAAAAGGGAAAGTCGCTCATCTCTAATTATCTGTATTACTATATACTTACCTCCATTCCATATGTATACCATATATGTGACTGAGTTGTGGTTTTAGGTGTCACTGCTTGCGGTACCAACCGCATCTTTATCTTTATATATGTGTTTTTTCAGGTGTATTATATAATGCAGAAAGAGGGCAGATTTGTGCCCATACCCAAGATGGCCATATTTCCATATGACCCACTGCGCATGTTATTTAGATTACTCTGTTGTGAATGTGTTAGAAATGAATTCTGAGCAGAAGCTACCTCTGGTGGTTACAAACAGTACTGAACCATTCAATGAGGATTGGCAATCAGGAGTTACAGACTGGTCTTATATAAGGGAGGTTCCCTCCCATCATGGTTGCCGGTGATCAATTGTTCTTGTCTCAACTGTGGTTCCTGGTTCACTTGGAAGCTTGCTGAGTCTTGCCTCTTCTCCTGCTCTCAGATAAGATATTTTCTGTTTTTTTTGTGCTTACCATTTGCATATTTCTCTGCATTTCTGTGAGGTTAGCCAGGTCTCCCCCCCCCAGGGGTGTTATGATTTGGTAGCTGAGGAGAGCAGGCAAAAAAGGAAATAAACCAGAGAGGTTGGAATCTATGGGATTGCAGTACCCTGACTAACCACCACAACTAAAGGCAGCCGTGGCGCGTACCTACGTTGGTCCTAGACGCCTCGTCACAGCCTGAGAAGCTAACTACACCTAAAGACAGAAAGAGGAAAACTATCTGCTCCGGAGCAGATCCCCAAAGAACAAAGAAAGCCCCCAAACATGTAATGGCGGTTAGACAAGAGGAAAATACAGACACAGATAGAAAAATATGAGCAAACGTTGGGGCCCAAATTTCCTAAATAGAAAAGGATAGGAAGGTCACTTACTGCAATCCCAAAAAACCCTGAAAAGCAGGGTGGATAAAAATCAATGATTTTTTTAAAAAAATCAAAAAAATCTGATTTTTTTTTTTATTTAAATCGGATTTTTTTGATTTAAATCGGATTTTTTCAATAAACTGCTTTTTGAGGAAAATATTTTACCATCCAAACGTTCTTCCATCATGAGATAAAGCTGAGTTGTTTAACTCAGTAGAATAAAGGCTGTATATGTATAACATTCACAATGCCATGCTCTTCCAGAGGTTTCTGTAGGATTAGTGGGCAGTTTCTCTCCTATATTATCACAGACGCTCGCTTTACTTACGCAGTTCTCAAAACTGAATTTGACTCCGCAGAGGTCCCAGCCTCTTCTTCACGGCAAAAATGTTACAACATGAACAGAGTTGAGAAAAAGACCTTAATCCTATTGTTCTACAAACCTATATGAATACAGAATCAACCACTTCAGTGCCAAGTCCAAGAAGTTAGACAATATGTTTCTGATTGTTTGGAGTGGAATAGATCTGCACAACACAAGAAGAATGTGAATCTAAGTGTGAGGAGGAGGAAGGGCAAGCAGACAAGAAAATGAAAGTGAAACTTTGAGCACAATACTGCAGCATAGCCACAGACAGACAAGTCTGGATCTGTTTGTGTGTACGATCTGAAGTTCATTACATTCTTTCCTTATAATGGCAGCAGGCCATAAAAGAGACCCAGTTTGGGAATATTTAATGAAGCTCCTTCGCCTATCGGTAAGGCAGGCATGCGTGCAAAATGCAAACGATGCAACAAAGAGATCATGATGCAAGGCCTGGTGGCGCGAATGAGGCAACATCATGAGAAGTGTGGTAATGAAGATGACCAAAGAAACACTTCTGAACAGGCAGGATCTTCAGGTTGGTAAACATTTTTATTGAATCCTATTTCTAAAGACTGAACTGTCATGTGTGAGAAAAATTATATTTTTTATTATTACTGCATGTTACTGTCATTTGGTACAGTTATGAAGAAAAACAAATATTCCTTTTGGGGCAGTGCTGTGTTGTGTACAATAAGCAGAAATTGTATAAACAATAAAATAACAGCATTGACTTTTTTTGTTTAGGGGAATTCATGGATTCTGGAAACTATCCACCTCCAAGATCACCATCATCCTGTTCTACAGTTTCAGAGTTATCCATCCAGGATAGTGCTTCATTAGCAGCAGCAGCATCATCAGACACCCACAGCCACATATCACCATCACCCAAAAGGAAGAAAAAACCTTTACCTCCTGGAACCACCATAGATAGGTTTGTGATAAGAACTAGCAGATTAGAAAAAGAGTTGATTGGTGAAAAAATTGCCCAGTTTATTTATGCAACGAACTCTTCTTTCCGTCTGACTGAGAACCCACATTTCATTAATATGGTTCAGTCACTGAGACCAGGATACAGTCCACCCAGCAGAGCTGATGTTGCAGCGAAACTGCTGGATCAAGTGTATGACAGAGAAATGGAGCAATGTGCAACAGCTCTGGAGGGTAAAATTGTTAACCTAAGTATTGATGGGTGGAGTAATGTCCACAATGATCCTATTGTATGTGCTTGTATAACAACAGAAGAAGGTAAAGTCTTCCTTGCACAAACAACTGATACGTCAGGAAATGCACACACAGCAGAATACTTACAAGAGGTGGCAGTAAAAGCTATAACAACATGTGAACAAAAATTCAAATGTCTAGTACGCAGTTTGGTCACTGACAATGCTGCAAATGTATCCAAGATGAGAAGAAATTTAGAAGAGCAGGGAGGGAATACAAAGCTAATAACATATGGTTGCAGTGCTCATTTGCTGCACCTCTTAGCCAAAGACTTAAGTGTTCCAGAAATAAAGGCTAATGTTGTTGAAATTGCTAAATACTTACGTAATAATCATTTTGTTGCAGCAGCTCTGAAAAGGATGGGTGGAACCAAGCTAACGCTCCCACAAGATGTTAGATGGAACTCTGTGGTGGACTGTTTTGAGCAGTATATCAAAAACTGGCCTATTCTGATGACACTTTGTGAAGAAAATCGAGATAAAATAGATGGCACTGTCACGGCCAAAATCCTCAACATTGGGCTTAAGAGAAATGTTGAACATATGCTGAGCTTCCTGAAACCCATCTCTCAAGCTTTAAACAAAATACAGAAAAATAGCTGTTTTATTGCGGATGCTGTTGAAATTTGGAAGGAACTGAGTGAACACTTAAAAACAGAACTACACATGGACAGAATTAAATTACAAGCAGTAAACAAACGAATGGGACAAGCACTGACTCCAGCTCATTTTTTGGCAAATATTGTCAATATCCAATATCAGGGTCAAAACCTAAGTGCTGAGGAAGAGGAGTTAGCTATGACATGGGTATCCAGCAATCATCCATCTTTAATGCCAACTATAATAAACTTCAGAGCTAAGGGGGAACCATTCAAGAAATATATGTTTGCTGAAGATATTTTAAGTAAGGTCACACCAGTAAACTGGTGGAAGTCACTTAAGCGCTTGGATTTAGAGACTGTTCAAGTAATGATTTCACTTTTAACAGCAGTAGCTTCTTCTGCAGGCGTTGAAAGAATATTCTCTTCCTTTGGACTCATTCATTCTAAATTGAGAAATCGGTTGGGACCCAATAAAGCAGGAAAGCTTGTTTTTCTTTTCCAGATTATGAATAGGAATAAAGAAGAAGATGATGATGATGAAGATGACGACGAGTGAGCTACAGAGGACAGCAGGGACAGTAGTATTTAAGTTTTTCATGTGTCGGCTGGGCTGACAGTCTAAGTTTCTTAAAATATATATATATTTTGTTTAGCCAAATTAGTTAACAAACATGGATGTTTGTTTAAGCAAATAACTTATGCTGTAATGTTATTGTTTCAGTTGAATAAATCTATTTAAATTGTTATTAAGGTCAGGATTATTTTTCTCCTTCCTAAGTACAACATAACAGTGGTGTCCAAATATGAATGATTAACCCATTAAACTGGGGAGAAAAAAGTAATATAAAAAGTGATTCTAAAAATCTTCATCTACTTGCATGTTAAAGTAGCAAGAACTAGTTTAAGTAGAAACTTTGATTTAAATCACTGATTTAAATCAAGCCTTACTGACTAGTGATTTAAATCGTGATTTAAATCGTGATTTAAATCAGTTTGATTTAAATCAAATCCACCCTGCTGAAAAGTACCAACTCTACTAATTACAAAAACACCTGAGATCACATGACCTCAACCACCTAAATTACTTCTCTGGTGTAACAAAACTAAACAGCAGCCACTGAAAAAACTGGAAAAGGCAAATGAACAAACAACAGAGGGGACCCGGCAGACCCCCACAGAAGCGCAGGACAAAATGCAAAAAGCAAGCACAAAAAACTAAAAGAAGAAAATGTCTTATCTGTTAGCAGAAGATGCAGGAACGAAACAGCAAGCTACAAAGTGAACAGGAATCAAAGATGAGACCAGAACAATTGATCACCGGCAACCCTGATGGGAGGGAACCTCCCTTATATAAGACCAGTCAGTAACACCTGATCGCCAATCTTCACAATCTTCATTGGATAGTTCAGTACTGTTTGTAACCACCAGAGGGAGCTTCTGCTCAGAATTCATTTCTAGCACATTCACAACAGTACCCCCCCTTGAGGAGGGGTCACCGAACCCTCATTTGAGCAACCAGGTCGGTCAGGTTGAGCTCTGTGATACGCACGGATGAGTCTCCTAGCATGGATGTCCGAAGCAAACACCCAAGAATTGTCCTCCTGACCGTAACCTCTCCACTTAACCAAATACTGGAGTTTCCGTCTAGAAAAACGAGAATTCAATATTTTCTCAACCTCATACTCCAGATTGCCCTCAACCAAAACAGGGTCAGGAGGCGCAGCCATAGGAACCACTGGCTCGACAAACCTCTTCAATAAGGACTTGTGGAACACGTTATGGATCTTAAATGTCCCTGGAAGAAGTAAACGAAAGGAAACAGGATTAAGAATCTCCATGATCTTATAAGGTCCAATGAACCTAGGCTTAAACTTAGGAGATGCAACTCTCATAGGGATATTTCTTGAGGACAACCAGACCAAGTCCCCACTTCAAACCGAGGACCATCAGTCCTATGCCGGTTGGCAAACCGCTGGGCCCTCTCCTGAGAGAGGGACAACCTCTCCGCTACCTGGTCCCAAATCTGCTGCATACGCTCCACAACAGAGTCAACACCTGGACAGACAGAAGCCTCCGTCTGTCCTGAAGAAAATCGAGGGAGAAACCCAAAATTGCAGAAAAATGGAGACATCAAAGTGGCAGAGCTAGCCCTATTATTAAGAGCAAACTTAGCCAAAGGCAAAAAAGAGACCCAGTCATCTTGATCAGCAGACACAAAGCATCTCAGATAAGTCTCCAATGTCTGGTTTGTTCTCTCAGTTTGTCCATTGGTCTGAGGATGAAAAGCCAAGGAGAAAGACAATTGAACACCAAGTTTAGAACAAAAAGTCCTCCAAAATCTGGAAACAAACTGGACTCCTCTGTCAGACACAATGTTCTCAGGAATGCCGTGTAACCGAACCACGTGCTGAAGGAACAAAGGCACCAATTCGGAGGAGGAAGGCAACTTAGGTAATGGCACAAGATGTATCATTTTGGAAAACCTATCACAAATCACCCAGATAACGGTCATTCTCTGAGAAACAGGGAGGTCGGAAATGAAATCCATAGAGATATGGCTCCATGGTCTCTTGGGCACAGGCAATGGCATCAACAAACCACTAGAGCGAGAGCAAGGCTTGGAGCGAGAGCAAGTCCCGCAGGACTGCACAAATTCCCTGACGTCACGAGACAAAGTAGGCCACCAAAAGGACCGACTAACCAAGTCTCTGGTACCAAAAATTCCGGGATGACCGGCCAACGCGGAACAATGAATCTCAGACATCACACTCTTTTTCCACCGGTCTGGGACAAACAATTTCCCAATAGGGCAGCGCTCGGGTTTATCCTCCTAACACCCTTCCAGAGCCAGTCTCAAATTGGGCGAGATGGCGGAAAGAACTACACCCTCTTTCAAAATAACAGCAGGATCAGATAACTCAGGAGAGTCCGCAAGGAAACTCCTCGAGAGGGCATCCGCCTTAACATTCTTAGTGCCAGGAAGAAAGGAAACCACAAAATTAAAACGTGTGAAAAACAAGGCCCACCTGGCCTGTCTAGGATTAAGTCGCTTGGCAGATTCCAGATAAACCAGATTCTTATGGTCCGTGAGGACCACCACCTGATGTTTGGCTCCCTCCAGCCAATGTCTCCACTCTTCAAAAGCCCACTTCATGGCCAATAACTCCCGATTACCCACGTCATAATTACGTTCAGTTGGAGAAAATTTTCGAGAGAAAAAGGCACAAGGGTTACTTTTAGAGGTCTCTGGATCTCTTTGGGACAAAACGGCACCTGCCCCAATTTCAGAGGCATCAACCTCCACCTGAAATGGCAGAGAAACATCAGGCTGCCGTAGAACAGGAGCAGAAGTGAATCTCTGCTTAAGTTCCTGAAATGCAGAGACTGCCTCAGGAGGCCAATTCACCACATCAGAACCCTTTTTGGTCAAATCAGTCAATGGTTTAACAATAACAGAGAAATTACCAATAAATTTTTATGATAAAAATTGGCAAAACCCAAGAATCTTTGAAGAGCCTTTAATGAAGTAGGTTGGACCCAATCACAGATGGCCTGAACCTTGACCGGGTCCATTTCAATAACAGATGGGGACAAAATGAATCCCAGAAATGAGATCCTCTGTACGCCAAAAAGACACTTTGATCCCTTCACATACAGAGCATTCTCTCTCAAAATCTGGAACACAGTCCGAACATGTTTCACATGAGAGTCCCAGTCATTGGAAAAAAATCAAGATATCATCCAAATAAACAATCAGAAATTTATCCACAAAATCCCTGAAAATGTCATTCATGAAGGACTGGAAGACAGAAGGAGCATTAGTGAGCCCAAAGGGCATCACTAGGTACTCAAAATGCCCCTCTGGGGTATTAAATGCCGTCTTCCATTCATCCCCGTGCTTAATGCGAATAAGGTTCTATGCCCCCCTGAGGTCAAGCTTGGTAAACCAAGTAGCACTTTTCACCCTGGAAAACAGGTCAGAAATCAAGGGTAACGGATATTGATATTTCACAGTGATATTGTTCAAGAGACGATGATCAATACACGGCCTTAATGAACCATCCTTTTTGGCCACAAAGAAAAAACCGGCACCCAAGGGTGAACAGGATGGTCTGATATGACCCTTCTCCAATGACTCCTTGATATAAGACCGCATAGTGTCATGTTCAGGTACAGACAAGTAAAAAAGGCGACCTTTAGGGAATTTACTACCAGGCACTAATTCAATAGCGCAGTCATAGCTCCTATGGGGGGCAAGGATGCAGATTTACTTTCGCTAAACACATCAGAAAAATCAGTCAAAAAGTCAGGAACATCCTGAGCCTGGGGGAGGCAGAAAAAACAGGAGTGTTGGTATTAACACATTGGCAGCCCCAACTGATAACAGACACAGATTTCCAATCCAAATCAGGATTATGAGACTGTAACCAAGGGAAACCCAGTACGATAATGTCATGCAGATTATACAGCACCAAAAATTTGCAACTCTCCTGATGATCAGGTTCAACCCTCATTATCACCTGAGTAGAGAACTGAGGTTTATTCTCAGCCAAAGGGGTAGAATCGATCCCCAGTAGGGGAATAGACTTCCGTAGGGGTATCAAGGGAAACCCACAATGTTTAGCAAAATCAAAATCCATCAGGTTAATAGCTGCTCCCGAATCAACAAAATATTGAGCAGAAAATGTGGACAGGGAGCAAATCAGGGTAACAGTCAACAAAAATTTAGTCTGAACACTACCCAAGACAACTGAACGTGAAAAACGTCTTCCCCGCTTAGGGCAGACTGAAATAGCATGAGAGGCATCACCACAGTAGAAACATAACCCATTGCGTTTACGAAACTCATGACGCTGTGCCCCAGAAGCCACTCTATCACACTGCATGGTTTCAGAAGCTGGTTCACAAGGCAACACTGTTCCACGCATACCTCTACGCTCACGCAAACGTCTGTCAATTTGAATCGCTAAAGACATAGAATCATTGAGACCAGAGGGGACAGGTAATCCCACCATAACATCCTTTACATTCTCTGACAGACCCTTCCGAAAAAGGGCTGCCAAAGCATCGTCATTCCATTTGGTCAGGACTGCCCACCTTCGGAATCTCTGACAGTATAACTCAGCGTCCTCAAGCCCCTGATTTAATGCCAACAAGGCTTTTTCAGCTTGATCAGTGACATTAGGCTCATCGTACAATAACTCCAGAGCCTGAAAAAAATGAATCAACATTACTCAAAACAGGATCCCCAGGTGTCAGGGAAAAAGCCCAATCCTGAGGATCGCCGCGCAGGAGAGATGACAATTTGAACCTGCTGTGCTGCGTTCCCTGAGGACTTAGATTTCAAGGCAAAAAAAACAACTTACAGTTATTTTTGAAATTCAGAAATTTAGCTCGATCCCCTAAAAACAAATCTGGCATGGGAATCCTAGGTTCCACAACAGGCAACCTTGCAAGATAGGTAGCAATACTCCGAACTTCAGTGGCAAGCTGATCCACACAGCCTGACAACTGTGCAAACTCCATTGAGAGAAAAAAAAAATCCTCCTCAGCATTCAGAGAAACAGAGGGAAAAAAAATAAAAAATCTCTGACAATCTTCTTTCTTTAACACTATTTTTCCCTTCTGTGAGTACCATACAAATATCAGTTTTTGGGCCGGTGATACTGTTATGATTTGGTAGCTGAGGAGAGCAGGCAAAAAAGGAAATAAACCAGAGAGGTTGGAATCTATGGGATTGCAGTACCCTGACTAACCACCACAACTAAAGGCAGCCGTGGAGTGTACCTACGTTGGTCCTAGACGCCTCGTCACAGCCTGAGAAGCTAACTACACCTAAAGACAGAAAGAGGAAAGCTATCTGCCCCGGAGCAGATCCCCAAAGAACAAAGAAAGCCCCCAAACATGTAATGGCGGTTAGACAAGAGGAAAATACAGACACAGACAGAAAATAGTATGAGCAAACGTTGGGGCCCAAACTTCCTAAATAGAAAAGGATAGGAAGGTCACTTACTGTAATCCCAAAAAACCTTGAAAAGTACCAACTCTACTAATTACAAAAACACCTGAGATCACACGACCTCAACCACCTAAATTAGTTCTCTGGTGTAACAAAACTAAACAGCAGCCACTGAAAAAACTGGAAAAGGCAAATGAACAAACAACAGTGGCTGAACTAAACTGAGAGGAGCACAAGCCCCCGGAGGGGACCCGGCAGACCCCCACAGATGCGCAGGACAAAATGCAAAAAGCAAGCACAAAAAACTAAAAGAAGAAAATGTCTTATCTGTTAGCAGAAGATGAAGGAACGAAACAGCAAGCTACAAAGTGAACAGGAATCAAAGATGAGACCAGAACAATTGATCACCGGCAACCCTGATGGGAGGGAACCTCCCTTATATAAGACCAGTCAGTAACACCTGATCGCCAATCTTCACAATCTTCATTGGATAGTTCAGTACTGTTTGTAACCACCAGAGGGAGCTTCTGCTCAGAATTCATTTCTAGCACATTCACAACACAGGGGGGCTTGGGCTCCTCTCAGTTCTTCTGGAGCCACTGTTATTTGTTCATTTGCCTTTTCCAGTTTTTTTTCAGTGGCTGAGGCTTAGTTTTGTTACACCAGAGAACTAATTTAGGTGGTAGAGGTCGTGTGATCTCAGGTGTTTTTGCAATTAGTAGAGTTGGTATTTTTTAGGGTTTTTTGGATTGCAGTAAGTGTCCTTCCTATCCTTTTCTGTCTAGGAAGATTGGGCCCCAACGTTTGCTCATACTATCTTCTGCCTGTGTATGTATTTCCTCTTGTCTAACCGCCATTACATGTTTGGGGGCTTCCTATGTTCTTTGGGGATCTGCTCCGGGGCAGATAGCTTTCCTCTTTCTATCTTTAGGTGTTGTTAACCTCTCAGGCTGTGACTAGGCATCTAGGACCAACGTAGGAACGCTCCACGGCTGCCTTTAGTTGTGGTGGTTAGTCAGGGTACTGCAATCCAGTAGATTCCAACCTCTCTGGTGTATTGCCGTTTTTGCCTGCTCTTTTCAGCTACCAAATCATAACAGTATCACCGGCCAAACTGAAAATTATATGGTACTCAACAGAAGGGAAAAATAGTAAAAGGAAAAAGAAAAGAGAAAGTTGTCAGAAATTTTTTTTTTCTCTATTTGTTGCATTTTTTCCCTCTTTTTCTCTGGGTGCTGAGGAGGATTTTTTTTTTCTCTCAATGGAGTTTGCACAGTTGTCTGGCCGTGTGGATCAGCTTGCCACTGAAGTTCGGAGTATTGCTACCTATCTTGCAGGGTTGCCGGTTGTGGAACCTAGGATCCCCATGCCAGATTTATTTTTGGGGGATCGAGCTAAATTTCTGAATTTCAAAAATAACTGTAAGTTGTTTTTTGCCTTAAAACCTAAGTCCTCAGGGAACGCAGCACAGCAGGTTCAAATTGTCATCTCTCTCCTGCGCGGCGATCCTCAGGATTGGGCTTCTTCCCTGACACCTGGGGACCCTGTTTTGAGTAATGTTGATGCATTTGGCTCTGGGGTTATTGTACGATGAACCTAATGTCACTGATCAAGCTGAAAAAACCTTGTTGGCATTAAATCAGGGGCTTGATGACGCTGAGTTGTACTGTCAGAAATTCCGAAAGTGGGCAGTCCTGACCAAATGGAATGATGATGCTTTGGCAGCCCTTTTTCGGAAGGGTCTGTCAGAGAAAGTAAAAGATGTTATGGTGGGTTTCCCTGCTCCCTCTGGTCTCAATGATTCTATGTCATTAGTGATTCAAATTGACAGACATTTGCGTGAGCGTAGAGGTATGCGTGGAATAGTGTTGCCTTGTGAACCAGCTTCCGAACCTATGCAGTGTGATAGAGTGGCTTCTGGGGCACAGCGTCATGAGTTTCGTAAACGCAATGGGTTATGTTTCTACTGTGGTGACGCCTCTCATGCTATTTCAGTCTGCCCTAAGCGGGGAAGACGTTTTGCACGCTCAGTTGTCTTGGGTAGTGTTCAGACTAAATTTCTTTTGACTGTTACCCTGATTTGCTCCCTGTCCACATTTTCTGCTCAGGCTTTTGTTGATTCGGGAGCAGCTATTAACCTGATGGATTTTGATTTTGTTAAACGTTGTGGGTTTCCCTTGATACCCCTATGGAAGTCTATTCCCCTACTGGGGATTGATTCTACCCTTTGGCTGAGAATAAACCCTAGTTCTTTACTCAGGTGATAATGAGGGTTGAACCTGATCATCAGGAGAGTTGCAAATTTTTGGTGCTGTATAATCTGCATGACATTATTGTACTAGGTTTCCCTTGGTTACAGTCTCATAATCCTGTTTTGGATTGGAAATCTGTGTCTGTAACTAGTTGGGGCTGCCAATGTGTTAATGCCAACACTCCTGTTTTTTCTGCCTCTCCCCAGGCTCAGGATGTTCCTGACTTTTTGACTGATTTTTCTGATGTGTTTAGCGAAAGTAAATCTGCATCCTTGCCCCCCCATAGGAGCTATGACTGCGCTATTGAATTACTGTCTGGTAGTAAATTCCCTAAAGGTCGCCTTTTTAACTTGTCTGTACCTGAACATGACTCTATGCGGTCTTATATCAAGGAGTCATTGGAGAAGGGTCATATCAGACCATTCTCTTCACCCTTGGGTGCCGGTTTTTTCTTTGTGGCCAAAAAGGATGGTTCATTAAGGCCGTGTATTGATTATCGTCTCTTGAACAATATCACTGTGAAATATCAATATCCGTTACCCCTTTATTTCTGACCTGTTTTCCAGGGTGAAAAGTGCTACTTGGTTTACCAAGCTTGACCTCAGGGTGGCGTATAACCTTATTCGCATTAAGCACGGGGATGAATGGAAGACGGCGTTTAATACCCCAGAGGGGCATTTTGAGTACCTAGTGATGCCCTTTGTGCTCACTAATGCTCCTTCTGTCTTCCAGTCCTTCATGAATGACATTTTCAGGGATTTTGTGGATAAATTTCTGATTGATTATTTGGATGATATCTTGATTTTTTCCAATGACTGGGACTCTCATGTGAAACATGTTCGGACTGTGTTCCAGATTTTGAGAGAGAATGCTCTGTATGTGAAGGGATCAAAGTGTCTTTTTGGCGTACAGAGGATCTCATTTCTGGGATTCATTTTGTCCCCATCTGTTATTGAAATGGACCCGGTCAAGGTTCAGGCCATCTGTGATTGGGTCCAACCTACTTCATTAAAGGCTCTTCAGAGATTCTTGGGTTTTGCCAATTTTAATCGTAAATTTATTGGTAATTTCTCTGTTATTGTTAAACCATTGACTGATTTGACCAAAAAGGGTTCTGATGTGGTGAATTGGCCTCCTGAGGCAGTCTCTGCGTTTCAGGAACTTAAGCAGAGATTCACTTCTGCTCCTGTTCTACGGCAGCCTGATGTTTCTCTGCCATTTCAGGTGGAGGTTGATGCCTCTGAAATTGGGGCAGGTGCCGTTTTGTCCCAAAGAGATCCAGAGACCTCTAAAAGTAACCCTTGTGCCTTTTTCTCTCGAAAATTTTCCCAACTGAACGTAATTATGACGTGGGTAATCGGGAGTTATTGGCCATGAAGTGGGCTTTTGAAGAGTGGAGACATTGGCTGGAGGGAGCCAAACATCAGGTGGTGGTCCTCACGGACCATAAGAATCTGGTTTATCTGGAATCTGCCAAGCGACTTAATCCTAGACAGGCCAGGTGGGCCTTGTTTTTCACATGTTTTAATTTTGTGGGTTCCTTTCTTCCTGGCACTAAGAATGTTAAGGCGGATGCCCTCTCGAGGAGTTTCCTTGCGGACTCTCCTGAGTTATCTGATCCTGCTGTTATTTTGAAAGAGGGTGTAGTTCTTTCCGCCATCTCGCCCAATTTGAGACTGGCTCTGGAAGGGTGTCAGGAGGATAAACCCGAGCGCTGCCCTATTGGGAAATTGTTTGTCCCAGACCGGTGGAAAAAGAGTGTGATGTCTGAGATTCATTGTTCCGCGTTGGCCGGTCATCCCGGAATTTTTGGTACCAGAGACTTGGTTAGTCGGTCCTTTTGGTGGCCTACTTTGTCTCGTGACGTCAGGGAATTTGTGCAGTCCTGCGGGACTTGCTCTCGCTCCAAGCCTTGCTCTCGCTCTAGTGGTTTGTTGATGCCATTGCCTGTGCCCAAGAGACCATGGAGCCATATCTCTATGGATTTCATTTCCGACCTCCCTGTTTCTCAGAGAATGACCGTTATCTGGGTGATTTGTGATAGGTTTTCCAAAATGATACATCTTGTGCCATTACCTAAGTTGCCTTCCTCCTCCGAATTGGTGCCTTTGTTCCTTCAGCACGTGGTTCGGTTACACGGCATTCCTGAGAACATTGTGTCTGACAGAGGAGTCCAGTTTGTTTCCAGATTTTGGAGGACTTTTTGTTCTAAACTTGGTGTTCAATTGTCTTTCTCCTCGGCTTTTCATCCTCAGACCAATGGACAAACTGAGAGAACAAACCAGACATTGGAGACTTATCTGAGATGCTTTGTGTCTGCTGATCAAGATGACTGGGTCTCTTTTTTGCCTTTGGCTAAGTTTGCTCTTAATAATAGGGCTAGCTCTGCCACTTTGATGTCTCCATTTTTCTGCAATTTTGGGTTTCACCCTCGATTTTCTTCGGGACAGACGGAGGCTTCTGTCTGTCCAGGTGTTGACTCTGTTGTGGAGCGTATGCAGCAGATTTGGGACCAGGTAGTGGAGAGGTTGTCCCTCTCTCAGGAGAGGGCCCAGCGGTTTGCCAACCGGCATAGGACTGATGGTCCTCGGTTTGAAGTGGGGGACTTGGTCTGGTTGTCCTCAAGAAATATCCCTATGAGAGTTGCATCTCCTAAGTTTAAGCCTAGGTTCATTGGACCTTATAAGATCATGGAGATTCTTAATCCTGTTTCCTTTCGTTTACTTCTTCCAGGGACATTTAAGATCCATAACGTGTTCCACAAGTCCTTATTGAAGAGGTTTGTCGAGCCAGTGGTTCCTATGGCTGCGCCTCCTGAACTGTTTTGGTTGAGGGCAATCTGGAGTATGTGGTTGAGAAAATATTGGATTCTCGTTTTTCTAGACGGAAACTCCAGTATTTGGTTAAGTGGAGAGGTTATGGTCAGGAGGACAATTCTTGGGTGTTTGCTTCGGACATCCATGCTAGGAGACTGATCCGTGCGTATCACAGAGCTCATCCTGACCGACCTGGTTGCCCAAATAAGGGTTCAGTGACCCCTCTCAAGGGGGGGTACTGTTGTGAATGTGTTAGAAATGAATTCTGAGCAGAAGCTCCCTCTGGTGGTTACAAACAGTACTGAACCATTCAATGAGGATTGGCAATCAGGAGTTACAGACTGGTCTTATATAAGGGAGGTTCCCTCCCATCATGGTGGCCGGTGATCAATTGTTCTTGTCTCAACTGTGGTTCCTGGTTCACTTGGAAGCTTGCTGAGTCTTGCCTCTTCTCCTGCTCTCAGATAAGATATTTTCTGTTTTTTGTTTTTGTGCTTACCATTTCATTTTTCTCTGCATTTCTGGAGGGTTTGCCAGGTCTCCCCCCCCCCCCCGGGGGGCTTGGGGTCCTCTCATTCTTCTGGGCCATGTTATTTGTTCATTTGCCTTTTCCCGTTTTTTTCAGTGGTGGGTTATTTTTGTTCACTAGAGAACAATTTTGGGGAAGGTCGGTACTCAGGTGTTTTTGCAATTAGAGAGTTTTTGTTTTTTAGGGTTTTTTTGGATTGCAGTAATGTCCCCTATTTTTTTGTTAGGAAGATTGGGGGCCCCAATGTTTGTCTTATTTTCGTCTGTGTCTGTATTTCCCTTGTCTAACGCCATTATTTTTTTTGGGGGGCTTCCTATGTTCTTTGGGATCTGCTCCGGGGGCGATAGTTTCCTCTTTCTTTTTAGGTGAAATTAACCTCTCGGGGCCTTCGGGCGTCGGGCCCAAACGTGGAACGCTCCACGGTCCCTTTATTTGTGGTTTTTTAGTCGGGGTTTACTGCAATCCATTGTTTCCCAACCTTTGGGTTTTTGCCGTTTTTGCCTGCCTCCTCACCCCAAAAATCAAACATTACTCACGTGGGCCTGCACCCTTTTTAACCCCGTGACGCCCTTTGATCGGTGCCCCTTTTTTTATGGAGAAAAATTTGGTTTGGTATAGACGGGGGGTGTTGTTTATTTAGGGCTTATTTATATCCATTCTGGGTTTACATTTATGCACCTTGCATTGTAGCGAAAGGGCATTTCGTGCCATCACTTTAAGATGTCTGAATTTCTGGGTCGGTGCCGCATGTCACCTTGGGCCGCCTCCGTCTTTCTCGGGCCGGGTTCCGGGGGGTTTTGGGTTAATTTTTCTATCTCCTCCATTGACGGGTCTGAAAACCGCACAGCATCGGATTATCCATATCCACAACCCCCCTCTTTTTTCCCAAAAAAACCCCCCCCATGGGGACGGGAGGTGGGTGCTGTCCGGATGTGTCAGGGTGCAGACTATTGCACTGCATCTTGCAGAGAAGTTCTCAGCGGTTGTTTGCGACAGTAGTCCCTCCCCCGGTGTGGTGTCATTTGGTCTGGGTGTTTTTAAAAACCCAGCCTCTTTTTGGGGGTTACGGGTTTATTTTTATTCCCCCCTTGTGAAGGGTTGGGGGCTACAGCAGTCGGGTACCTTCCTTTCTGGTTTTGGAGGGCCCTAGCTGCTAAAGATAAGAGTCCCCCCGTTTGTCATCCCAGTTTTTCTGTAGTGTAGTGGGGGTTGACTAGTGCTCATTTTTTCCTTCCCTAGCGGGGTTATCGCGAGGGTCTGGAAGGGCTTAGGGTTTCCCACTAACGAAAGGTGCGGAACCTATTTAGGGTTTAGGGGAGACGGGTACGCGTTTGCATGGGGGGTTTCCCCTCCGTGCTTCCCCACATGGG
>JARQOD010000057.1:169593-210588 GCA_033576555.1 Oophaga sylvatica | reverse complement strand
ACTAGGCATCTAGGACCAACGTAGGAACGCTCCACGGCTGCCTTTAGTTGTGGTGGTTAGTCAGGTACTGCAATCCAGTAGATTCCAACCTCTCTGGTGTATTGCCGTTTTTGCCTGCTCTTTTCAGCTACCAAATCATAACAGTATCACCGGCCAAACTGAAAATTATATGGTACTCAACAGAAGGGAAAAATAGTAAAAGGAAAAAGAAAAGAGAAAGTTGTCAGAAATTTTTTTTTTCTCTATTTGTTGCATTTTTTCCCTCTTTTTCTCTGGGTGCTGAGGAGGATTTTTTTTTTCTCTCAATGGAGTTTGCACAGTTGTCTGGCCGTGTGGATCAGCTTGCCACTGAAGTTCGGAGTATTGCTACCTATCTTGCAGGGTTGCCGGTTGTGGAACCTAGGATCCCCATGCCAGATTTATTTTTGGGGGATCGAGCTAAATTTCTGAATTTCAAAAATAACTGTAAGTTGTTTTTTGCCTTAAAACCTAAGTCCTCAGGGAACGCAGCACAGCAGGTTCAAATTGTCATCTCTCTCCTGCGCGGCGATCCTCAGGATTGGGCTTCTTCCCTGACACCTGGGGACCCTGTTTTGAGTAATGTTGATGCATTTGGCTCTGGGGTTATTGTACGATGAACCTAATGTCACTGATCAAGCTGAAAAAACCTTGTTGGCATTAAATCAGGGGCTTGATGACGCTGAGTTGTACTGTCAGAAATTCCGAAAGTGGGCAGTCCTGACCAAATGGAATGATGATGCTTTGGCAGCCCTTTTTCGGAAGGGTCTGTCAGAGAAAGTAAAAGATGTTATGGTGGGTTTCCCTGCTCCCTCTGGTCTCAATGATTCTATGTCATTAGTGATTCAAATTGACAGACATTTGCGTGAGCGTAGAGGTATGCGTGGAATAGTGTTGCCTTGTGAACCAGCTTCCGAACCTATGCAGTGTGATAGAGTGGCTTCTGGGGCACAGCGTCATGAGTTTCGTAAACGCAATGGGTTATGTTTCTACTGTGGTGACGCCTCTCATGCTATTTCAGTCTGCCCTAAGCGGGGAAGACGTTTTGCACGCTCAGTTGTCTTGGGTAGTGTTCAGACTAAATTTCTTTTGACTGTTACCCTGATTTGCTCCCTGTCCACATTTTCTGCTCAGGCTTTTGTTTGATTCGGGAGCAGCTATTAACCTGATGGATTTTGATTTTGTTAAACGTTGTGGGTTTCCCTTGATACCCCTATGGAAGTCTATTCCCCTACTGGGGATTGATTCTACCCCTTTGGCTGAGAATAAACCCTAGTTCTTTACTCAGGTGATAATGAGGGTTGAACCTGATCATCAGGAGAGTTGCAAATTTTTGGTGCTGTATAATCTGCATGACATTATTGTACTAGGTTTCCCTTGGTTACAGTCTCATAATCCTGTTTTGGATTGGAAATCTGTGTCTGTAACTAGTTGGGGCTGCCAATGTGTTAATGCCAACACTCCTGTTTTTTCTGCCTCTCCCCAGGCTCAGGATGTTCCTGACTTTTTGACTGATTTTTCTGATGTGTTTAGCGAAAGTAAATCTGCATCCTTGCCCCCCCATAGGAGCTATGACTGCGCTATTGAATTACTGTCTGGTAGTAAATTCCCTAAAGGTCGCCTTTTTAACTTGTCTGTACCTGAACATGACTCTATGCGGTCTTATATCAAGGAGTCATTGGAGAAGGGTCATATCAGACCATTCTCTTCACCCTTGGGTGCCGGTTTTTTCTTTGTGGCCAAAAAGGATGGTTCATTAAGGCCGTGTATTGATTATCGTCTCTTGAACAATATCACTGTGAAATATCAATATCCGTTACCCTTGATTTCTGACCTGTTTTCCAGGTGAAAAGTGCTACTTGGTTTACCAAGCTTGACCTCAGGGTGGCGTATAACCTTATTCGCATTAAGCACGGGGATGAATGGAAGACGGCGTTTAATACCCCAGAGGGGCATTTTGAGTACCTAGTGATGCCCTTTGTGCTCACTAATGCTCCTTCTGTCTTCCAGTCCTTCATGAATGACATTTTCAGGGATTTTGTGGATAAATTTCTGATTGATTATTTGGATGATATCTTGATTTTTTCCAATGACTGGGACTCTCATGTGAAACATGTTCGGACTGTGTTCCAGATTTTGAGAGAGAATGCTCTGTATGTGAAGGGATCAAAGTGTCTTTTTGGCGTACAGAGGATCTCATTTCTGGGATTCATTTTGTCCCCATCTGTTATTGAAATGGACCCGGTCAAGGTTCAGGCCATCTGTGATTGGGTCCAACCTACTTCATTAAAGGCTCTTCAGAGATTCTTGGGTTTTGCCAATTTTAATCGTAAATTTATTGGTAATTTCTCTGTTATTGTTAAACCATTGACTGATTTGACCAAAAAGGGTTCTGATGTGGTGAATTGGCCTCCTGAGGCAGTCTCTGCGTTTCAGGAACTTAAGCAGAGATTCACTTCTGCTCCTGTTCTACGGCAGCCTGATGTTTCTCTGCCATTTCAGGTGGAGGTTGATGCCTCTGAAATTGGGGCAGGTGCCGTTTTGTCCCAAAGAGATCCAGAGACCTCTAAAAGTAACCCTTGTGCCTTTTTCTCTCGAAAATTTTCTCCAACTGAACGTAATTATGACGTGGGTAATCGGGAGTTATTGGCCATGAAGTGGGCTTTTGAAGAGTGGAGACATTGGCTGGAGGGAGCCAAACATCAGGTGGTGGTCCTCACGGACCATAAGAATCTGGTTTATCTGGAATCTGCCAAGCGACTTAATCCTAGACAGGCCAGGTGGGCCTTGTTTTTCACATGTTTTAATTTTGTGGTTCCTTTCTTCCTGGCACTAAGAATGTTAAGGCGGATGCCCTCTCGAGGAGTTTCCTTGCGGACTCTCCTGAGTTATCTGATCCTGCTGTTATTTTGAAAGAGGGTGTAGTTCTTTCCGCCATCTCGCCCAATTTGAGACTGGCTCTGGAAGGGTGTCAGGAGGATAAACCCGAGCGCTGCCCTATTGGGAAATTGTTTGTCCCAGACCGTGGAAAAAGAGTGTGATGTCTGAGATTCATTGTTCCGCGTTGGCCGGTCATCCCGGAATTTTTGGTACCAGAGACTTGGTTAGTCGGTCCTTTTGGTGGCCTACTTTGTCTCGTGACGTCAGGGAATTTGTGCAGTCCTGCGGGACTTGCTCTCGCTCCAAGCCTTGCTCTCGCTCTAGTGGTTTGTTGATGCCATTGCCTGTGCCCAAGAGACCATGGAGCCATATCTCTATGGATTTCATTTCCGACCTCCCTGTTTCTCAGAGAATGACCGTTATCTGGGTGATTTGTGATAGGTTTTCCAAAATGATACATCTTGTGCCATTACCTAAGTTGCCTTCCTCCTCCGAATTGGTGCCTTTGTTCCTTCAGCACGTGGTTCGGTTACACGGCATTCCTGAGAACATTGTGTCTGACAGAGGAGTCCAGTTTGTTTCCAGATTTTGGAGGACTTTTTGTTCTAAACTTGGTGTTCAATTGTCTTTCTCCTCGGCTTTTCATCCTCAGACCAATGGACAAACTGAGAGAACAAACCAGACATTGGAGACTTATCTGAGATGCTTTGTGTCTGCTGATCAAGATGACTGGGTCTCTTTTTTGCCTTTGGCTAAGTTTGCTCTTAATAATAGGGCTAGCTCTGCCACTTTGATGTCTCCATTTTTCTGCAATTTTGGGTTTCACCCTCGATTTTCTTCGGGACAGACGGAGGCTTCTGTCTGTCCAGGTGTTGACTCTGTTGTGGAGCGTATGCAGCAGATTTGGGACCAGGTAGTGGAGAGGTTGTCCCTCTCTCAGGAGAGGGCCCAGCGGTTTGCCAACCGGCATAGGACTGATGGTCCTCGGTTTGAAGTGGGGGACTTGGTCTGGTTGTCCTCAAGAAATATCCCTATGAGAGTTGCATCTCCTAAGTTTAAGCCTAGGTTCATTGGACCTTATAAGATCATGGAGATTCTTAATCCTGTTTCCTTTCGTTTACTTCTTCCAGGGACATTTAAGATCCATAACGTGTTCCACAAGTCCTTATTGAAGAGGTTTGTCGAGCCAGTGGTTCCTATGGCTGCGCCTCCTGAACTGTTTTGGTTGAGGGCAATCTGGAGTATGTGGTTGAGAAAATATTGGATTCTCGTTTTTCTAGACGGAAACTCCAGTATTTGGTTAAGTGGAGAGGTTATGGTCAGGAGGACAATTCTTGGGTGTTTGCTTCGGACATCCATGCTAGGAGACTGATCCGTGCGTATCACAGAGCTCATCCTGACCGACCTGGTTGCCCAAATAAGGGTTCAGTGACCCCTCCTCAAGGGGGGGTACTGTTGTGAATGTGTTAGAAATGAATTCTGAGCAGAAGCTCCCTCTGGTGGTTACAAACAGTACTGAACCATTCAATGAGGATTGGCAATCAGGAGTTACAGACTGGTCTTATATAAGGGAGGTTCCCTCCCATCATGGTGGCCGGTGATCAATTGTTCTTGTCTCAACTGTGGTTCCTGGTTCACTTGGAAGCTTGCTGAGTCTTGCCTCTTCTCCTGCTCTCAGATAAGATATTTTCTGTTTTTTGTTTTTGTGCTTACCATTTGCATATTTCTCTGCATTTCTGTGAGGTTAGCCAGGTCTCCCCTCCCCCCCCCGGGGTGCTTGGGCTCCTCTCAGTTCTTCTGGAGCCACTGTTATTTGTTCATTTGCCTTTTCCAGTTTTTTTTCAGTGGCTGAGGCTTAGTTTTGTTACACTAGAGAACTAATTTAGGTGGTAGAGGTCGTGTGATCTCAGGTGTTTTTGCAATTAGTAGAGTTGGTGTTTTTTAGGATTTTTTGGATTGCAGTAAGTGTCCTTCCTATCCTTTTCTGTCTAGGAAGATTGGGCCCCAATGTTTGCTCATACTATTTTCTGTCTGTGTCTGTATTTCCTCTTGTCTAACCGCCATTACATGTTTGGGGGCTTCCTATGTTCTTTGGGGATCTGCTCCGGGGCAGATAGCTTTCCTCTTTCTATCTTTAGGTGTAGTTAACCTCTCAGGCTGTAACTAGGCGTCTAGGACCAACGTAGGAACGCTCCACGGCTGCCTTTAGTTGTGGTGGTTAGTCAGGGTACTGCAATCCAGTAGATTCCAACCTCTCTGGTGTATTGCCGTTTTTGCCTGCTCTCCTCAGCTACCAAATCATAACATTACTCACTGTGGGCCTGCTATCTCTTTAACCACCGTGATCTGTCCATTTGATCGGTGCCCGCTCTCTTTTATGGAGATAATGGGTTGTGGTATAGACTGGGGTGTTGTTTATTTATGGCGTTATTTATATGACCATTCTGGGTCTTACATTTATGCACACTATGCATTGTAGCGAATGGGCATTGCGTGCCATCACTTAAGATGTCTGAATTTCTGGGTGCGGTGCGCGCATGTCACTCTGTAGGTCCGCCTCCGTCTCTTCTCGCGGCGCTTCCGGGCGGTTGTGTGAATTTCTCTATCTCCTCCATTGACGGGGTCTGAGTATACCGCACAGCACTCGGATTATATCCATCATCCATCAACCCTCCATCATTTTCACAAAAACCGCCCCATGGCGACTGGAGAGGTGGATGACTGTCACGGATGTGTCAGAGGCTGCAGACTATTGCACTGCATCTTGCAGCAGAAGTTCTCAGCGGTTGCTTTGCTGACTAGTAGTCACCTCCCCCGGCTGATGGTGTCATTTGGATCTGGGTGTTTATAACTCCCAGCCTCTTGTTGGGAGTTACGGGTGTTATTTCTATTCCTCCCTTGTGAAGGCTTGGAGCTACAGCAGTCGGATACCTTCCTTTCTGGTGTTTGGAGGACTCTCTGAGTCTGCTAAAGATAAGAGTCCCCCCGTTCGTCTATCCCAGTTGTCTGTAGTGTAGTGGGGATTGACTAGTGCTCATTTTATCCTTCCCTATGCAGGGCTTATCGCGAGGGTCTGGAAGGGCTTAGGTATCCTACTCAACGATAGGTGGGAACCTATTTAGGGTCTTAGGGCAGACAGGGTGACGCTAGTTATGCATAGGGGTCTCCACTCCGTGCTTCCCTAGCATTGGGCTCCACCTTATTCCCATGTGTGTTGCACTTAGTTTGTCTTACACCTTGAGTGACATTAACACCTGCCGTTCACATTTGCAAGAGCAAAAAAATCTGACACTTTTTTGTGTTTTTTTTTCTGTTTTTTTTTCTTTTGCATGGATTCATGGATTCTGTGTCTACGCTAGCAGAGCAGCTGCAGAGGTTGGCATTGGAGGTGACTGACCTTGTTCTATAGTTCACATCGACAGCGGCTGCAGGATCCTTTGTGGGGTACCCTGCAGTAAGTCGGTCCAGCTTGAACCCAAAATTGCCCTCCCAGACAGGTTTTCCGGGGTAGGGACAAGTTTATTGTGTTTAAGGAGGCATGCAAATTGTTCTTTATGTCTCTTGCACAAGTCAGTGTCTACAGTATGTGTGGTGACAGTTTTGACACTTACTGGAGACCATGTTTCCATGGACCGTGTGTACGTGGGCAAAAAACGCTAACATGTCGTTTTTTACTGTCAGCACGGGCCCCAAAACCCGCACACGTGCACACAGAGAACACAGATTGATGTCATCTGTGTGACATGCATTGGCACCAGGAAGAAGCGCTACAGTAAACGCTGTTCCCCAGAGGTGGGTGCTGAAGACACTCTCATCATTCTCCCCTGCTCTGTTGGCGATCGGCCCGAGCAAGGGAGAATGATGAGAGTTATATTAAAGTCAGAACGATGAGAGCAAGTGGGGGCTTTTGGGAGTATTACTCCATCAACCTACACCTGATGTTGCTAATAACAGTGACAGCAGGAGCGGATGTTGGGGGTATTCCTCACCCGCCACCTGTGCAATAACTAAATAAATTAATGAAAAACCCGTTGGGTTCCCCCCTATTTGTGACAACCAGCCTTGTTAAAGCTCACAGCTGGGGACTAGTATTCTCAGGCTGGTACGGGACCATTGATACAGGCCCCACGGCCTAAAAATACAGCCCGCAGCTGCCCAAAAAGGCACATCTATTAGATGCACCAATTCTAGCATTTTGCCCGACTCTACCTACTTGCCCTGTAGCGGTCGCAAGTGGGGTTCATATTTGTGGGGTTGATGTCACCTTTGTATTGTCAGGTGACATCAAGCCCACAGCTTAGTAATGGAGAAGCATCTATAAGACACCTATCCATTACTAATTCTATAATTACATGTTAAATAAAGACACAGCAAGAATAAAGTTCTTTATTTCAAATAAGACTAAACACAGTTTTCCATTTTTATTTAAAGCCTAATTCTAGCAAAGTCCTCGATCTGTAATAAACCCCACAAATATGAACCCCACTTGCCACCACGGCAGGGCATGTGGGAAGATCCAGGCAAAGCAGCAGAACTGGCGCATCTAATATATGTGCCTTTTCTGGGCAGCTGCGGGCTGCTGTTTTGAGGCTGGGTAGGCCTATATTAATGCCCCTTACAGCCTGAGAATACCAGCCCCCAGCTGTGAGTTTTAACCCCTTCATGACCCAGCCTATTTTGACCTTAAAGACCTTGCCATTTTTTCCAATTCTGACCAGTGTCCCTTTATGAGGTAATAACTCAGGAACGCTTCAACGGATCCTAGCGATTCTGAGATTGTTTTTTCGTGACATATTGGGCTTCATGACAGTGGTAAATTTGGGTCGATAATGTTTTGCGTTTATTTGTGAAAAAAATGGAAATTTGGTGAAAATTTTGAAAATTTCGCAATTTTCAAATTTTGAATTTTTATTCTGTTAAACCAGAGAGTTATGTGACACAAAATAGTTAATAAATAACATTTCTCACACGTCTACTTTACATCAGAACAATTTTGGAACCAAAATTTTTTTCTGTTAGGAAGTTATAGAGTTAAAAGTTGACCAGCGATTTCTCATTTTTACAACAAAATTTACAAAGCCATTTTTTTTACGGACCACCTTACATTTGAAGTCACTTTGAGGGGTCTATATGGCAGAAAATACCCAAATGTGACAACGTTATAAAAACTGCACCCCTCAAGCTACTCAAAACTGTATTCAAGAAGATTATTAACCCTTCAGGTGCTTCACAGGAACTAAAGCAACATGGAAGGAAAAAATGGACATTTTAATTTTTCAACAAAAATTTTCTTTTAGCATCAATTTTTTCAATTTAGCATGGGCAACAGGATAAAATGTATCCTAAAATTTGTTGGGCAATTTCTCCTGAGTACACCGATACCTCATATGTGGTCATAAACCACTGTTTGGGCGCATGGCAGTGCTCAGAAGGGAAGGAGCGCCATTTGACTTTTTGAATGGAAAATATGCTGAAATATTTAGCGGTTGCCATGTCGCATTTGGAGAGTCCCTGTGTACCTAAACATTGGAGCTCCCCCATAAGTGACCCCATTTTGGAAACTAGACCCCCCAAGGAACGTATCTAGATGCATAGTGAGCACTTTGAACCTCCAGGTGCTTCACAAATTGATCCGTAAAAAAAGAAAGTACTTTTTTTTCACAAAAATTTTCTTTTAGCCTCAGTTTTTTCATTTTCACATGGGCAACAGGATAAAATGGATCCTAAAATTTTTTGTGCAATTTCTCCTGAGTACACCGATACCTCATAATGTGGTCATAAACCACTGTTCGAGCCACGGCAGGCCCAGAAGGGAAGGAGCACCATTTGACTTTTTGAATGGAAAATTAGCTCCGATCGTTAGCGGACACCATGACGCGTTTGGAGAGCCCCTGTGTGCCTAAACAGTGAAAAACAACCACATGTGACACCATTTTGGAAACTAGACCCCTTATGGAATTTATCAAGATGTGTTGTGAGCACTCTGAACCCCCAAGTACTTCACAGAAGTTTATAACGCAAAGCAGTGAAAATAAAAAAATCATTTTTTCCTCAAAAATGATTTTTTAGTCCGCTATTTTTTATTTTCACAAGGGTAACAGGAGAAATTGGACCACAAAGTTGTTGTGCAATTTGTCCTGAGTACACCAATACCTATATGTGGGGGGAACCACTGTTTTGGCGCAGGGAGAGCTCAGGAGGGAAGGAGCACCATTTTGGAATGCAGACTTGATGGAATGTCTGCGGGCGTCATGTTGCGTTTGCAGAGCTCCTGATGTGCCTAAACAGTAGAAACCCCCCACAAGTGACCCCATTTTGGAAACTAGACCCCCCAAGGAGCTTATTTAGATGTGTAGTGAGCACTTTGAACCCCCAAGTGCTTCACAGAAGTTTATAACGCAGAGCAGTGAAAATAACAAAATCATTTTTGTTCCACAAAAATCATTTTTTAGCTCGCTATTTTTTATTTTCCCAAGGGTAACAGGATAAATTGGACCCCAAAAGTTGTTGTCCAGTTTTTCTGAGTACGCTGGTGCCCCATATGTGGGGGGGAACCACTGTTTGGGCGCACGGCAGGGCTCAGAAGGAAAGGAGCGCCATTTGACTTTTTTAATGGAAATTAGCTCCAATCGTTAGCCGACGCCATGTCGTGTTTGGAGAGCCCCTGTGTGCCTAAACTTTGGAGCTCCCCCACAAATGATCCCATTTTGGAAACTAGACCCCCTAAGGAACTTATGTCTGTGCAAAGTGAGCACTTTGAATCCCCAGGTGCTTCGCAGAAGTTTATAATGCAGAGCCATGAAAATTTTTTTTCTCAAAAAATGATTTTTTAGCCCCCTAGTTTTTTATTTTCGCAATGGTTACAGTAGAAATTGGACCCCAAAGGTTGTTGTCCAGTTTGTCCTGAGTACGCTGGTACCCCATATGTGGGGGGGAACCACTGTTTGGGCACACGTCAGGGCTCGGAAGGGAAGTAGTGACGTTTTGAAATGCCGACTTGATGGAATGGTCTGTGGGCATCATGTTAGGTTTGCAGAGCCCCTGATGTGCCTAAACTGTGGAAACCCCCCCAAGTGACCCCATTTTGGAAACTACACCACCCAAGGAACTTATCTAGATGTGTAGTGAGCACTTTGAACCCCCAAGTGCTTCACAGAAGTTTATAACCCAGAGCCATGAAAATAAAAAAAAAAATTTCCCTCAAAAAATGATTTTATAGCCTACAATTTTTTTATTTTCACAAGGGTAACAGGACAAATTGGACCACAAAAGTTGTTGTCCTGAGTACCCTGGTACCCCATATGTGCAGGGGAACCACTGTTTGGGCACACGTGGGGGCTCGGAAAGGAATTAGTGAAGCTTTGTTATACCGACTTGATGGAATGGTCTGCGGGCGTCATTTTACGTTTGCAAAGCCCATGATGTGCCTAAACAGTAGAACCCCCCCCCAATTGACCCCATTTTGGAAACTAGATCCCCCAAGGAACTCCTCTAGATGTGTGGTGAGCACTTTGAATATCCAAGTTCTTCACAGAAGTTTATAACGCAGAGCTGTGATAATAAAAAAATCATTTTTTTTCCACAAACATGATCTTTTAGTCCCCAATTTTTTTTCCCTAGGGTAACAGGAGAAATTAGACCCCCCAAAGTTGTTGTGCAATTTTTCCTGAGTACGCGGATACCCCATATGTGGGGGTAAAACCACTGTTTGCGCACACGTCGGGGCTCGGAATAAAAGGAGCACTGTTTGACTTTTTGAACGCAAAATTTACAGGAATCAATGGTGGCGCCATGTCGCGTTTGGAGACCCCCTGATGTGCCTAAATAGTGGAAACCCCTCAATTCTAACTCCAACCCTAACCCCAACACACCCCTAACCACAACCCTAACCCCTACACACCCCTAACCCTAATCCAAACCCTAACCATAACCCTAACACTAACTCTAATTCCAACCCTAATTAACCATAACCCTAATTCCAACCCTAACCCAAATTCCAACCCTAACCCTAATTCTAACCATAACCCTAATTCTAACCTAATGCTAAAGGCTAGGTTCACATTACGTTTTACCAGCCCGTTCAACACATAGCACTGACGGGCTGGTAACGGTATAGTATAACGCGATCGCGTTATGCAATACTCGCTAACGCAGAGGAATCAGCAGATGATTCATCTGCGCTAGCGGTGACAGAGCCCAGACGCTGCAGGCCGCGTCCGAGGCTCCATCACTGAGTGACGGCACGTCGCAAATGCATGCCGCTTTACAGCATGCGACGCGATGCGCCCGCAAATGGGGTTGAATGGCAGCGTTAACGGACTGCGTTACACCGCGTTATACCGTGGTGTAATGCAGTCCGTCTAACGGACTGCCATAACGCGATATGAATCCAGCCTAACCCTAACCCTAATTATAACCCTAACCCTAATGCTAACCCTAGTCCTAACCCTAACCTAACCCTAAGGCTATGTTCACATTACGTTTTACCAGCCCGTTCAACACATAGCGTTGAATGGCTGGTAACGGTATAGTATTACGCGATCGCATTATGCTATACCCGCTAGTGCAGAGGAATCAGCAGATGATTCATCTGCGCTAGCGGTGACGGAGCCCAGACGCTGTAGCCCGCGTCCGAGGCTCCGTCACTGAATGACGGCACGTCGCGAACACATGCCGCTTTACGGCATGCGTTGCGATGCGCCCGCAAATGGGGGTGAATGGTAGCGTTAACAAACTGCGTTACACCGCGTTATACCGCGGTGTAACGCAGTCCGTCTAACGGACTGCCATAATGCAATATAAATCCAGCATAATCCTAATGCTAACCTAAGCTAAGCCTAAGGCTAACCCTAACCTAACCCTAACTGTAATTCTAACCCTAATAGAAAAAAAAATAAATTTATTTTTTGTCCCTACCTAAGGGGGTGATAAAGGGGGCGTTTATTTAATTTTTTTATTTTGATCACTATGAGAGTTTATCACAGTGATCAAAATAAATTTTTGGACTTTAGAAGGTGCACTGCGCATGCGCCCGCCATTTTCCAAGATGGCGGCGCCCATGAAGAGTCCCGGATGGATGCCGGGACGGATCCACGGGCGCCAGAAGACCGGGGAAGGTGAGATGACACTGGGGGGATCAGAAGGCGGGGGCAGCAGACCGGAGCGGAGGGGAGAGGACCGGAGCGCAGGGCAGCAGATAGTAATGGCGGTGACCGATCGCTGCCATGAAATCGGTGGCGGCGGCCGATCACCGCCGTTACTCGGTGTGGGGAGGGTCGTAACTCCGTGTCCAGCCATGGCCGATGCTATTGCTACATCGGCCATGGCTGGATTGTAATATTTCACCAAATTTCATTGGTGAAATATTACAAATCGGTCTGATTGGCTGTTTCACTTTTAACAGCCAATCAGAGCGATCGTAGCCACGTGGGGGTTAAGCCACCCCCACTGTGGTGATGCACAAAGGGTCCTGTTACTGTGGGTCGGGTGACCTTTCAGTGACCCCGGTCACCCGACCCACAGGAACATGATTTATAGCATGATGCCTACGTTGGCGTCATGGGTCGGGATGCCACTGGTTTTCATGACACCAACGTAGGCGTCATGGGTCGGGAAGGGGTTAACAAGGCTGGTTGTTTAAATAATTAAAAAAACAGTGTGGGGACCCCTCTATTCTTGATAACCAACCTTGCTGAAGCTGACAGCTGAGGGTTGCAGCCCCCAGCTGTCAGTTTTGCCTGGTTGGTTAAAGAAAATAGGGGGAAACCCACGTCGGGTTTTTCATTCATTTATTTAGTTAGATCGCAGGCGGTGGGTGAGGAATACCCCCATCATCCACTCCTGCTGTCACTGTTATTAGCGGCAGCAGATATCGGATGATGGGAGTAATAGTCCCATCAGCCCCCACCTGCTGTCATTTTCTGACTATAATATAACTGTCATCATTGTCCGCTGCTTGCGTTGAGCGCCGTCTTCGGGACCCGGCGCCGGGGAACAGTGCTTACTGTAGCGCTTCTTCGCCGGCAGCCGGAAAAAACTGACGCTTGAAACCGCCTTAAACTGTGTCCTTACTCTTCTGGAGATGAGAACAATAAGTAGGAATTGTTATTTCACTGCTGAAAGGTAACCTCAGTCCTGGGCGTTTTCTCTACCACAGGATTCTATGTGTCTGCAGTCTGTGGAGGATTTTTTAGGACCCTAGCCTTATCTATGATGATCCTGACCGTATTTCCTTGGCTGAATCCCAGCTGTGTCACATTAGCAAGGGATCATTCAGTGGAGACTAAGGCTGTGGTTCCACGGTCCGGAACCACAGCGCTTTTGACGGAGCGGAAATTCCGCTCCGCCCAAAGCCCGTCCCCTTTTGTACACGCGCTCATTCCAGATGTGTTCAGACACCTCCGGAACACATGCGGAATGATCGCAGGGCTGCATAGCCCTGTGTTATTTCCGTTGCGGCGATGCAGCGTCGCTGCAACGGACTAGACATGCGCGGTCTGAAAAGATGCGCCGCATGTCCGGAAACGCAGGTCTTCCGCCTGCGTGTTTTACAGCATAGTGGAGACGGATTTCTTGAAATCCCCTCCACTATGCTGTAACATCTGGACGCTGCGTGTTTCCTGATAGTGAAACATACGTTAGGCTGTGTTTCCACGTTCAGGAAACCAGCGCTTTGGACGGAGCGGAAAGTCCGCTCCGCCAAAGCCCGCCCCTAGAGAACGCGAGCTCATTCCGATTGTTTCAGGAACACATCCGGAACACATCGGAATGACCGCAGGGCTACATCTGGACGCTGCGTGTTTGACGCTGCGCCAACGCACAGCGTCAAACACGCAGCTAATCCGGACTATTCCTGAACGTGGAAACATACCCTAATAGCTCTGAATTCCGCAGGTGGTCTACTGATACCAAATAGATTGACCCGTCTCTCAGAAGCCAATTCCTTCAGGGCCTCACTGAAAGGTTAAATGACGCTTTACCAGTATATGAAAATCCTGTCATTGGCGGCTGCCATGTCCTTGGCTATTTGGGTGGATAGACGCCTGCGGGACAGATGGGTAAGACCACCTACTTCTGAGCCTGCTTTCTGGGACAAAATCCCAATGTTGGAGGAAAGGTCTGGGGGTGAACCTATACTTGCGGAGTTAGAGGAACCCATGCAGTTGTGATGTAAATTCACGTCTCGTTATTTCCCCAGATATTTGCAAGAAAAAGGGTGCATTTTTTTTTTGTGGGAAGAAGGGATATTTTAATGGGGCATGTCCTGCAATCCCAAAGCAAAAAGAGACTTGATTAACCCTTGGGAGCCTTGAGCTTGATAATCAAGGGGTGTGTTCATCGTCAACTTGCAATTGTCATTTTGTCCTGACAGCAGAGGTGTGCTAGAGGCAGGTCTGAAAAAATGTCTGTGTTTGTAGTCAGTGAAGCTGTAGTCAGTATGGTGGATGCTGAGTTTGCTAGAACTCATGGTTTTGTCTGCTCTAACTTGGCTAAACCTATTGCTATTTGCGCCATTGACCTAGCACCACTTGCACAGAGAACACTGACACAAATTGTTCTTAACAAAAGACTGAAGGTGGGATCTTTTCATCATGAAGTAATCCCTTGTTTATGTCCTAAAGGGTGTCCACACTCCACTGGTTCTCGGTTTACCCTGGTTGGTGAAGATTAATCCAACAGTGGATTGGCAACGAAGAGAGATTGTGAAGCGGGGAGATTACTGTCATGGTAACTGCCTAAACGTTTCCCATTCTGTTTTATATACAGGGATCTTACCAACATTTTTTTCTGGCTTTGAGGACCCTGCCACAATTTTGCAGGAGGGGTAGATATCTCGGCCTTGTTCATTAACCTGGAGGGTGAAGTGTTGGAGGCTCAGGGAGATGCTCCTGCCCTTTGGGGAGGTTATTTGTGCCGTCTAAATTGTGCCACAATGTAATGAGAGAATTTCATAACTCTGTACTTGCTGGACACCCGATTGGTAAGGCAAGCGCAGATCTCAATTCTCGTCGTTTTTGGTGGTCGAGGTTGCATCAGAATGTGATTGAACGTGCCTGCCTCCAATGTTTGCGCACATCCTAAAGTACCACATGCCTGTCCATCTGGTCCTGTTTTGCCACTTCCTATGCCTAACATGGTCAACGGAGACAGGTATAAACGTACGACTGTCAGTTAAGAGATATGTGGAACCTCTTGAGCCCTCATTCCTACCGACTCCTCCAATAACGGTTGATGGAAACCTGGTGTTTCAAATTTCGAGGATTGTAGATTCTTGCCTCCGACTTTGTTCCTTACAATACTTGGTGCATTGGAGGGGTTATGGTCCAGAGGAAAGGTTGTGGGTTTCTGCAACAGAGATGACTGTCCCCAGGTTGGTTCATTCGTTCCACACCTCTTATCCTGAGAAACCTGGTCGGAGGAGGTCACTCGTAGAAGGGGGGTACTGTCACGGATGTGTCAGAGGCTGCAGACCATTGCACTGCATCTTGCTGCAGAAGGTCTCAGCAGGTTGCTTTGCTGACAAGTAGCCACCTCCCCTGGCTGATGGTGTCACCTGGATCTGGGTGTTTATAACTCCCACCTTTTGTTGGGAGTTGCTGGTGTTCTTTCTATTCCTCCCTTGTGAAGGCTTTGAAGCTACAGCAGTCGGCTACCTTCCTTTCTGGTGTCTGGAGGACGTCTCGTGTTATCTCTCTGAGTCTGCTAAAGATAAGAGTCCCCCTGTTCATCTATCCCAGTTGTCTGTAGTGTAGTGGGGATTGACTAGTGCTAATTTTATCCTTCCCTATGCAGGGCTTACTGCTAGGGTCTGGCAGGGCTTAGCTATCCTGCTCAGCGATAGGTGCAGAACCTATTTAGGGTCTTAGTACAGACAGGGTGATGTTAGTTCTGCCTAGTGATCTCCACTCCCTGCTTCCCTAGCGTTGGACTCCACTTCACCTTATCACTTTGTGTTGCACTTAGTCTGTCTTACACCTTACGTTACGATGGCCGTATATAAGCCTTAGCCGGACTCTAGAAGGGGTTAAATAAACGAGATTTCGGCATTTTAGTTCCTGGTATGGAGTCGATAGCACAATCAGATGCCGCCATATAGGAGCCGTCCGGTCACTGGTGATAATTCCCTCATGTGTGGGGTCTATTTGTCTCCAGAGAAATCACACATTACATTCCACACATAACACTGTGTAGAAAAGGCGGCGCGGGGGAATTGTGCCAGTAGTGAGGGGAATAATGGCGGGAATGTCACTGACTGAGGAGTAGTCTCCATGTAGCGTCTGCACTCCGGATATCATGTGACCCCTGACTCCTCCCCTCCTGTGACCTCATCACAGGTCCTGTGCCCACTGCCCACAGATCAGCCATATATGTGTGAGTGTATGGCTGGTATGGGCCATTATCCTGAGTAGGGAGGGCTGTGGTGGACTATAAATGTCTCCATACCGAGTGGGGGTTCTAATTTCGTGTAGCAGGTTGTGGTGGACATAATACTGTGTGAGGTGCTGTGGGGGCCATCATACTGCATGGGAGACCTCATTCTGAGCTACATGGCACACAGGAGAACAATTTCCTTGTGTTGTAGCTGTTTTTGTTCTGACCCAAAGTCAGATATGTCGGATCTCCAGTGAGGCTGAATTAAGAGATTAGGCCCTCAGATAATGAGCGCTCAGAGAAAAGCATGCACACTGGTTGTGAGCAAGTCACCTTTTCTAGTTTATTCACACAAGAAGAAGTATTTTATGCCATTTACAGCAGTGTATATCCGTGTAACTCATGTAGCCCCCTGTTACCCAGGTCTTGATGACCTATATTTACCATGTACCCAAAACATGTTTTTGCAGACTCTTGAAAACATTGCATATGAGATAAGAAGTAACAAAATCCTTGAATCCAGAGACTGAGGCTACAACAACATAAGAACAAATTCTAGCAACAGAAGGAAAAATATCCCTTATATATCACTTGTGATGAGTCAGATAGAAAGTGAGAAATACTGAACTTTGGTCTATGTGATTGCAGTCCTGAATTGATATGGTGTTGTGTGCCAGGAGGGAGACAGCAGATAGTACGTTCTGAAGGAATGCAAAGATATAATGGCTGTGGGAATCTGGATTCCAGGCAGGGAGCATAGCGGAGACAAAGAGTAGGGCAAGGTTTGCTGGACTATTGAAAATTGCAACAAAAGTTATGTACTCCCATATGTGTTAGGGTTTGAGTTCCCGCTGCTGCACAAGGGGAGTCTCGAACCAGTCCCGCTGCGGTCCCCCATTCATCTCCGTCTGCAGTGGAGCCTGCTCAGCTTAGATGTCGGTCCCAGCGTCTCGCCCAGTCTAACAGTGTGCAGAGGATTACTGCTGCTCCTCCAGGCTCTGCTATTGTGGCCAGAACTGGTTAGCGGCGAGCAGACGTCTTTAGGACAAAGTCCTTGTTTTCCCCTTCTGAGCATGCCCAGAGTGAGATCTCTCATTGGAGATCAGGGGTCACATGCTCAGGTACTGCAGCAGCTCCTATTGGTCCGCCAGGAGGTCCTGTGACTACTGGTGTTCTGGAACAAGTTTCATTGGTCCTTGTTTCTGGCAGGTCCTGTAGCTGTTACTATAAAAGGGTAGCATGGCTGGGCCGCCATGCGCTAGTATCAATCGTCATATGCTTTGTGCCAGTGTGGTCATGCGTGTGTGTGGTTAGGGCCCGGCTGAAATAAGCCCCTAGAATACCGACTTAATCGGTGAGGAGTTTGGTATGCTAGCTGGTCAGGGTCGGTGTCCTAGATACCCTAGATTACCGGCATAACCGGTGAGGAGTTTGATTGCCGTATTCAGGGCCTGGCGTTCAGACGCCATAGATTGCGGGTGTCTCCCGCGAGCATGATCACGTTCTATGTTCGCTTAGCAGTCAACTGGGTGCCTGACAGGACACAGAAGTTTGTCTCAGCGGCTCTGTGACGTAACAGGGTTCGCTTTCAACGCTAGACAGCGCCCTAGCGTGTTTATTTTGCGACTCAGTGGTGTTAAGTGAGTTCGCACACATAGCCATATAGCGCTGCGGCACTCCTTCTAGCGGCTCTGTGGAATAACAGAGTTCGCACATATTGCCACAGCGCATTACGGCGTTTATTTTGGCGACTCTGTGGGATAACAGAGTTCGCTTCTTGCGCCATTTTACTAGCAGCAGGCTCTGCCTGCACGGTGGACCCCGGGCTGCGAACGCACCTTTTGACATCGTATATTTGGTGCGTTCTGCAGACCCTAACAATATGTAACTGGAAAGTTCCTGACAGCAGAATGCAGAAGAAGCATTCATAAAGTGTTGTACCTGCTATCTGATGAATATACTTCTCATTATTATTACGCCATTTATTCCATACGCTTTACATGTGAGGAGGGGTATACGTAATAAAAACAAGTACAGTAATCTTAAACAATATAAGTCACGACTGGTACAGGAGGAGAGAGGACCCTGCATGCGAGGACTCACAATATACAAGGGATGGTGAGGATACAGTAGGCGAGGGTAGTGTCAAGATCACGTCTGGGTTGGAGCCGATGTTACTGCAAACACTAGGGGAAGCAGAGGCAGGTAGCGTAGTCAGATGGCAGCCGGAGGTCGGTACACAGGAAAGCAGTGTTTGTAGCAATGGATCAGGCGGATAACGTAGTCAGGTGGCAGCCGGAGGTCGGTACACAGGAAAGGCAGTTCGGTAACAGAGGAGCAGGCAGATAACGTAGTCAGGTGGCAGCCGGAGGTCGGTACACAGGAGAGCAGTGTTTGTAGCAATGGATCAGGCGGTGAGCGTAGTCAGAAGGCAGGCCGAGGTCGGTTCACAGGAGAGCAGTGTTTGTAGCAATGGATCAGGCGGAGAGCGTAGTCAGAAGGCAGGCCGAGGTCGGTTCACAGGAGAGCAGTGTTTGTAGCAATGGATCAGCAGGAAACGCTTGACTAAAGGCTTGGAGCTGAATAATCTCGCAATGACACACCCACAGGGCCAGGTTTATATAGGGTGTGTAATTGGCAATCAGAGGCCCAATCAAGAGAGCACTAGGTGTAGCCAATCAGGAAGAACAGTCAATGGTATCTGGATTCAGCAAGGAACTTTGCAGCCAGCAGAATAGCTCAGATGGTAGAGCTGCTGGCCAGTGGACAAGAGGTACTGAGTTCGACTCCTGACAGTACTCCCCTCCTTCCAGGATGGCCTCTGGACATCTCAGGAGCTGGCTTATCCGGGTACCTCTGATGAAAGGCTCTTGTTAGTCTAGGAGCATGGACGTTGTCCCTTGGTTCCCATGAATTTTCCTCTGGTCCGTAACCCTTCCACTGCACCAGATACTGCAGTTTACCTCTGAATTTTCGGGAGTCCAGAATCTTATCCACAATGTATTCTTCTTCACCACGGATCCTTTCTGGTGGAGGAGGTGGCTGAATTCTTCCTGGAAACGGGTTTTCACAGAAGGGTTTGAGCAAGGATATGTGAAACACTGGATGAATCTTTAGATTGTTGGGAAGTTTTAAACGAAAAGCAACCTGGTTAATTTTTGCAGAAATTTGAAAAGGTCCAATGAATTTCTGACCCAATTTGGAGGATGGCACATGTGTCTTAAGGTTTTTAGTGGACAGCCAAACTTTGTCTCCAACCTGAAGAGCAGGGGGCACTCTCCGATGTTTATCTGCTGCTTCCTTATATTCTTCCTGGGTCTTGAGCAATATCTCTGATAATTCCTTCTGGGATTCCTGTAATTTTGTAAGCCTGTCATTAACAGCAGGAATGGGAGTGTTCACTGGCAGATTAGGGATAAATACTGGATGTACTCCATAATTAGCAAAAAATGGGGTTTGAGATGTAGCGCTATGTATGGAGTTGTTGTAGGCAAACTCTGCTGTTGGTAAATAGTCCACCCAGTCATCCTGAAGATAGGAAATGAAGCAACGGAGGTATTGCTCCAAAGTCTGGTTCGTTCTCTCCGTCTGGCCATTGGACTGAGGATGGAAAGCGGTAGAAAGATTCACCGTGACTCCCAAGGCTGTACAGAAACTCTTCCAAAATTTTGATGTAAACTGAACGCCTCTGTCAGACACCACGCTGTCAGGAATTCCATGTAACCTGAATACCTCTTTGATCATCAGTTCTGCAGTTTTTTCAGCAGTAGGAATTCCTTCAGTTGGAATAAAGTGGGCCATTTTTGTGAGTCGGTCCACTATGACAAGGATGACGGTCATCTGTTTGGAAGGGGGTAGTTCCACAATAAAATCCATGGAAATAGATCCCCAAGGCCTGGATGGAACTGGGAGTGGTTGTAAGAGTCCTAGAGGAGACGATCGTGGGGTCTTGTTTCGTGCGCATGTTAAACAGGTTGAAACATATTTCCTCACGTCCTTCCTACAATTAGGCCACCAAAAGAAACGAAGTAGTAAGTCTTGTGTTTTTGCAACTCCAGGATGTCCTGCCAGTTTAGAATCATGGACACTTTTGAGGACTTCAAGGCGAGAAGATTCAGGTACATATATTTGGTGTTTCTGCATCCAAAACCCCTCTTTGAATGAAAGATCGACGTCTTCCGAAGGATGATTAAGGAAAGAGTCCTCTTGATATCCATCTTTAATTCTATTACCTAGTCCTCTAGAGTGCAATATTCCCAAAAAATTTTTAGGGCCTAGAATTGTATCATCATTACTAGACCTCTCCTGAGGTTCCGAACACATCCTGGACAGGGCGTCAGCCTTGCCATTTCTTGAACCAGGCCGGTAAGAGATTATAAAATTGAATCTTGAGAAAAATAAGGCCCATCGTGCTTGTCTTGCAGACAATCTTTTTGCTGTACGGAGGAATTCAAGATTCTTGTGGTCCGTGAGAACAGTCACAGGGTGATTGGCACCTTCCAGAAGATGTCTCCACTCGGAGAAGGCAACTTTAATGGCTAACAGTTCTTTATTACCAATGTCGTAGTTCTTTTCTGCAGATGACATGGTGTGGGAAAGAAACGCACATGGGTGAAGTTGCATCTTGTCCCCAACTCGCTGAGACAGAATCAGGGTGGATTGATTTAAATCACGCCGATTTAAATCAACGATTTAAATCATGATTTAAATCTAATGATTTTTTTCTATTTAAATCAGATCGATTTAAATCGTGATTTTAATCATGATTTAAATCACTGATTTAAATCAAAAGATTTTTTTAATATAAATCACGATTAAAATCTAAAACTTTCAATCATTGTTCAATTAACTCCACACTTCTAGCTTGGTTTCACTTTCTGTAGCTTGGTTTCAGTTTCTTTTTCCATTCAGTTGACATGCCCAAACTTGTTGGATAGTCAGTCAGCAGTACTTGGCTGTAGTAACAATCAAACTTCAGAAGTGATCTGCGTGAGCCATGGCAGCTCGTAAGAGAGACCCTATTTGGGTTCATTTTGTTGAGATGCCAGCAGAGCTTGGAAAGAAAGGTGGGAGAGCAAAGTGCAAATACTGTCAAAAGGATATCCAAGGACTTGTTTGCCGTTTGAAATCACATTATGAAAACTGCAACCAGAAGGGAAATGAAAATGTTGATAGTGATACAACTAATGTCAATGAACCCCCACAGCTTCTTATGCACCAGGACCCTAGCACTAGTGGTAAGTCTGGCAATTACAACCTATTTTAACAGACGTTTTACTGGGATGGTTAAAGTCTATGAAAAGAAAAATTTCTAGCACTAGTTCTGGAGTATAGAATTTAAATTTATGTTAAGGCAATATTTCACAGACGATTAACGTTAAGTAAAAATAAAAGAGTGTGTATACGCCTATTTTTTTTTTATTGTAGGCTACAATTCACTTTTGAAGTCTGCCAAATTGACCATTTTTTTAAAAAAACATTTTTAAAACTTTTGTGACATAATTTTTTTCAGTTGCTCTGATATTATTAGTATTACAGCAACTTCACCGGAAACTTGAGTAGCATAACTTTTGAGACAGCCCTTATAGGACGAGGACCATTACATTGTTCAAAAAGTTTGTTTCAAAATATTTTCGTTATATTTCTTCAAATACGCAGTCGAATTATATTTTTAATTACTGTGCTTTCAGGGTCAAATATGGCTTGTGCTGCACGTGACAATCAATATCTGGGTACAACTTCAACAAAGCAGCCCAACAAAAAACTTTGCGTGCAAAGTGTAGAAAAATTCCTCTTAAAGACTACGACGAGCCAGAAAGAACATTTTGATGAATTAATTGCTAAATTCATATTTGCAACCAATTCTTCTTTCCGACTAGTTGAACACCCATTGTTTGTACAAATGATCGAAGGAATAAGACCAGGCTACAAACCACCAAGTAGATTTGATATCTCAGGAAAACATCTTCAGGCTGTATACGACAAAGAAAGAGCGGCTTGTACAAAATATTTGAAAGACAAAGTTGTTAACATGAGCTTGGATGGTTGGAGCAACATCCACAACGACCCCATAATTTGCACTTGTGTCACAACAGAAGATGGTGAAACTTACCTTACAGACACAATCGACACATCTGGAAATTCACATACTGCTGAATATTTACTTGAAATTGCTAAGAACTCAATTCACCAATGCCAAGAACAGTTTGGATGTAAAGTAAGGAGCTTAGTTACTGATAACGCAAGCAATGTGGCAAAAATGCGAGCGGAACTGGCACATGAGGATGACACAAATGTCATTACATACGGTTGTTCTGCCCATTTGTTGCATCTTTTGGCAAAAGACCTGCATATTTCGGGTGTCAAGGAACATGTTGTAGAAATTGTTAAATATTTCCGCAATAATCATTTTGCACATGCAACCTACAAGGAAATGGGAGGACTGAAGTTGTTTCTACCACAAGATGTTAGATGGAATACCTTGGCTGAATGCTTGGAACTGTTTATTAACAACTGGTCAAAATTAGTGTCCATTTGCGAAACACATCGGGATAAAATTGATTCTAATATACGAAGCAAAGTATTAAATCTTGGTGTGAAGAGAAATGCCGAGGACCTTTTGGAAAGGTTAAAGCCAATATCTATTGAGTTGGATAAAATGCAGAAAGATACTGCAACCATAGCTGATGCCACAGAAGTTTGGAAAGATTTAGAAGGTTCGCTAGATCGCTTGAACCTCTCAAACAATGTAAAGGTTGCAATACACCACCGCAAGGACCAAGCATTAAAAGAAGAACACTATTTAGCCAATATCTTGCATCCCATCTACAGAGGGAAAAAAACTATCTGAGGCGGAAATCAACTCTGCAATGGAGTGGCTCGCCAATACTAACCATGACATTGTGGCAACTGTGCTGAAATTGAAGTGTGAATCTGCACCATTTCAAAAATACATGTTTGCAGATAACGTCGTTAATGAACTAAAACCACTGGACTGGTGGAAGTCGCAATCACTTGTTCTTCCAGCGAAGATAATAAATGTAGCTACTCAGCTACTGACTGCATCGGCTTCATCGGCAGGAGTAGAGAGATTGTTTTCTTCATTTGGTTTTGTGCACACAACAGTCCGAAACCGCTTAGGAACTGCTAAAGCAGGACAACTAGTTTTCCTATTAAAAGTCCTAAATAAACAGTAGGCTTAAAGGACTGATGTATTCACTGAAGATGTTTGCTTACTTCAAACGTTAGAGATAGGCTATTGTTAAAAAGTACTTACTCTCTGTAGTTCAATTCTGATTGTTTAATAGTGCAAATAAAAATTATTAGGTTTCATAATCATCAACTGTTTTAATATTTTTATTTGTGTAAAATAATTTGATTTGCAAAAAGACAAAGTTTTGCTTGTGTACAACTTGATTAAAAAATCCTATTTAAATCAAAAAAATCCGATTTAAATCAAAAAAATCCGATTTAAATCAAAAAAATCCGATTTTTTTGATTTTTTTAAAAAAAATCATGATTTTTATCCACCCTGGACAGAATGGCTCCCACTGCAGAGTCCGAGGCGTCCACTTCGACAGTAAATGGCAATTCAGGATTTGGGTGTACTAACAATGGAGCAGACGTAAAAAGAGTTTTCAACTTGTCAAAAGCCTCCTGTGCCTCCGGAGACCAGAAAAATGCTTTGGTCTTTTTTGTTAGTGTAGTAATTGGTAGTATGATCCGTGAAAAGTTCTTTATAAATTTTCGGTAAAAATTTGCAAATCCTATGAAACGCTGGACGTCTTTTAAATTTCTTGGAACAGGCCAGTCCACTACAGCATTGATTTTGCCGGGATCCATGCTCAGACCTTCTGGGGAGATGATATATCCCAGAAATTGGATACTGGTTTGTTCAAACTCACATTTTTCAAGTTTAATGTAGAGATGGTTCTCCTGTAGTCGTTCCAAGACTAACTGGACGTGCCTGCGATGCTCTTCCAAGGTGTCTGAAATATAAGAATGTCATCGAGATAAGCCACAACGAATTGGTCCAAGAAATCTCGAAATACATCATTAAAAAAATGTTGAAAGGTGGCTGGGGCATTGCTAAGGCCAAAGGTCATAACAAGAGATTCAAAATGTCCATATCTCGTTCTGAAGGCGGTCTTCCACTCATCTCCTGGGCGAATCCGTATGAGGTTGTAAGCCCCTCTAAGATCCAGCTTCGTAAAGATTTTCGCAGAACGGAGTCTCTCAAATAGTTCAGGAATCAAGGGTAGCGGGTAGCGATTCTTGACAGTGATATTATTCATCTCTCTGTAGTCAATACATGGCCGCAGAGTGGAGTCTTTCTTTTCAACAAAGAACAGGGGTGCCCCAGCTGGAGATGTGGAAGGTCGAATAAAGCCTTTCTCTAAATTTTCATCCAGGAACTTTCTTAATACCTTCAATTCAGGTTCGGAAAGATTGTAAATCCGTCCAAATGGAATGGTTGCTCCTGGCAGCAATTCAATGGGACAGTCGTAAGGACGGTGAGGAGGTAATTGATCTGCTTTCTTCTTACTGCAGACATCAGAGAACTGCTGATATTGAGGTGGTAGTTTCTCTTCCTTCTCATGCGAAATCTCAGAGATTTGGACTTGTTGGAGAACAGGGGGTTCCTTATGACAATTATTCTTACAGTAGTCAGATGGAAAGGTGATGGTCCTTGATGCCCAGTTGATAGAAGGGTTATGGACTGAAAACCAGGGATCCCTAGAATAACCGGAAATTTCGGAGATGAAATAAGGTGGAAACTGACAGCTTCATGATGATCCGGGTCGATACAAATCTCCAGTTCGATTGTCTCATGCGTGACAGGTCCAGAAGACAAAGGTGATCCATCCACAGTTTCCATTTCAATTGGTGTGGATTTGGTCCTACTGGAAATATTATTATCACGTGTAAATTTTAAGTCCATAAAATTTCCTCCTGCTCCCGAATCCAACAGGGCAGAGCATTGTATTTTTTGGGTGCCCATTACAACCTGAATGGGGATTACAAAATGAGATGATGTGGTATGTATTTTGTCTATTTCTGGCGTTACTGATGAGATAGTCTGCAAGATGGAATCCGACTGCTGAGAAAGGTCCGTATTGCTGGCAGACCTGTTGTTGGTAAAGGCTATAGTCCTTTTGTTAGGAAAGTTGATGGCATAGTGTCCAGGGTCCCCACAATAGAGGCAGAGATGTTCTGCACGTCGCCTCTCCTTCTCCTGTGCAGAGAGTGGTCTTCGGATGACGTAGATCTGCATCGGTTCAGACACAACTTGCGTCTTTTCTTGGTGGTCTGATGCTGAAAATGAGAAGCCAGGGCTATTCCCAAGTGCTCGCAGTCTCTCCTTTCTCCTTTCAGTAAGTCTCTGGTCAATCCGGATACATAGTTGAATAAAGTCCTCCAACTGGTCAGGGGTCTCAACCCTGGCAAGCTCGTCTTTCACTGGTTCTGATAACCCTCGTCGAAATTGACTTCTCTGGGCCGCTGGATTCCAGGTGGTGTCGGCCACCCAGCGACGGAACTCCGATGTATATTCCGCAACAGAGCGACGTCCTTGGCGCAAATTATGTAATTTGGTTTCTGCTGTGGCACAGCGGTTTGGGTCATCAAAAACTTGATTCATAGCTGCGGTGAAGGCTTCCAGGTCATTAAGGAGGTCATAGTCCTTTTCTACATAAGGTGAAGCCCAAGCAAGAGCTTCATCCGTCAGGAGATTTATCATGAAAAAAACTTTCTTCCTCTCACTGGTAAAGGGAGCAGGTTGCATCTGGAAGTATATGCGGCATTGATTGAGGAATCCTCGGTACTGCTTGCGATCCCCACTGAACTTTGCAGGCAGCGGCAGCCGCGCGTTTGATTCGGACCCTGAATTGCGCACGTCCAGAAGTTGTTTTTGTAGCTCAATTACTTCCTGTTGTATCGCCGTGAAATCAGTTTGTAACTTGGCATATTTTCCTTGAGAGTCAGTACAAAAACTTTGAAGCTCCGTAACTTGCCGTCTCAGGGTGTTCACAGCGGACTCCATTTTGGCGCGAGATTATTCTGTCAAGATCCCGTCTGGGTTGGAGCCGATGTTACTGCAAACACTAGGGGAAGCAGAGGCAGGTAGCGTAGTCAGATGGCAGCCGGAGGTCGGTACACAGGAAAGCAGTGTTTGTAGCAATGGATCAGGCGGATAACGTAGTCAGGTGGCAGCCGGAGGTCGGTACACAGGAAAGGCAGTTCGGTAACAGAGGAGCAGGCAGATAACGTAGTCAGGTGGCAGCCGGAGGTCGGTACACAGGAGAGCAGTGTTTGTAGCAATGGATCAGGCGGTGAGCGTAGTCAGAAGGCAGGCCGAGGTCGGTTCACAGGAGAGCAGTGTTTGTAGCAATGGATCAGGCGGAGAGCGTAGTCAGAAGGCAGGCCGAGGTCGGTTCACAGGAGAGCAGTGTTTGTAGCAATGGATCAGCAGGAAACGCTTGACTAAAGGCTTGGAGCTCAATAATCTCGCAATGACACACCCACAGGGCCAGGTTTATATAGGGTGTGTAATTGGCAATCAGAGGCCCAATCAAGAGAGCACTAGGTGTAGCCAATCAGGAAGAACAGTCAATGGTATCTGGATTCAGCAAGGAACTTTGCAGCCAGCAGAATAGCTCAGATGGTAGAGCTGCTGGCCAGTGGACAAGAGGTACTGAGTTCGACTCCTGACAGGTAGAGCTGGTCGTGCAGTGGTTTGGTCAATCGGTGGTTACTGCAGGTTGTAGGCTTGTCGGAATAGGTAGGTCTTCAGGTTGTTTTTGAAGGTTTCCACAGTGGACGAGAGTCTGATATGTTGTGGTAGAGAGTTCAAGAGTAGGGGGATGCGCGGGGGAAATCTTGTATGCGATTGTGGGAAGAGGCGATAAGAGGGGAATCGAGAAGGAGATCTTGAGAGGATCGAAGGTTGCGTGCAGGTAAGTACTGGGAGACGAGGTCACAGGTGTATGAAGGACACAGGTTGTAGATTGCTTTGAATGCCATGGTTAGGGTTTTGAACTGGAGTTTTTGGGTAATGGGGAGCCAGTGAAGGGATCGACAGAGGGGATAGGCTGGGGAATAGCAGGGGGACAGATGGATTAGTTGGAAAGCAGAGTTTAGAATAGATTGGAGGGGTGCAAGAGTGTTAGAGGGGTGGCCACAGAGCAGGAGGTTGCAGTAGTCGAGGCGGGAGATGATGAGGGCATGGACTAGGATTTTTTCAGATTCTTAGTTGAGGAATGTACGGATCCGGAAATGTTTTTGGGTTGAAGTTGGCACGAAGTGGAAAGGGCTTGGATATGTGGTTTGAAGGAGAGATCAGGGTCAAGGATTACCCCGAGGCAGCGAGCTTGTGGGACTGGGGAGAGTGAGTAACCATTTACTTTAATGGATAGGTGTCACGCTGTCTCTGTATACAGGAGGACCGGGGTCTATGCTGACCCTAAGCTGGGGTCCTGACTAATCCCTCTACCTGGAGGTACTGTTGATGGTACAGAGGTCCAGGCCGCCAGCGTAACCCTATCTCCTGTGAATCCCTAACCACTGTAATCTAGTACTGAGAAGGACCCTGATTACCACCACAGGGAACAGGAAGGTAACAGCCTTCACACACAGTATAGGATGAACGAGACAGTACAAGGGGTAAAATAAAAGACCACCTTGCATACAAAACTATCACTACAGAGGGAACACCAACGGGTAAGGAGATAAATAATAAAGCGAGGAGAGGAGAAAACCACAACAGGTACTCTTAGCTTTAGACTTCTCAATACGATCTGCTTTGCTGGTCTGCATGAATGCTTTCACCGACACTTCCCCAGCAGACAGGCAGGTATATGAAGGAAACCAATTACCACAACATTAATTGCAGCTGAGCGAGGCTGGTCTAGTCCAGCACAGAGAGAGGAAGAATTAACTCTCTCACTGCCGAAAAACACCCAGCACCAGAAACTCAGCTGTGAGAAGTCAGGGTGTGCAATCGCGACGATCTTCGCAGCGACACACCCGTGACAATAGGTCCGTTGGGGGGTTCGAGTGAGATGGGGAAAGATGAGGAATTCTGTTTTGACCATATTAAGTTTTAGAAATCTTGCGGAGAAGAAGGATGAAATAGACAGACATTGTGGGATTCTCATTAGTATGGTGGTGATATCTGGTCCAGAGATGTAGATCTGTGTGTCACCAGCAAAGAGGTGATACTGAAAGCTATGAGATTATATGAGCTTGTCTGAGGCCAAAGATGGAAATGTAAAAGAGCAGGGACCCTAGGACAGAACCTTGTGGGACTGTGACAATTAGGGGGCGTGGTGAGGAGGTGGTGTGCGAGTGGGAGACGCTGAATGTCCAGTCTGTTAGTTATGAAGAGATCCAAGATGGGGCCAAGTCAGTGATACCAAGAGATGAGAGGGTCTGTAGTAATAGGGAGTGGTCCACTGTGTCAAAGGCAGAACACAAGTCCAGGAGGAGAAGGACAGAGTAGTGTCACTTGGCTTTTGTGGTTAAAAGGTCATTGGTGACTTTTGTTAGGGCAATTTCAGTGGAGTGATGCGGCTGGAAGCCAGATTGTAAGTGGTTAAAGAGGGAGCAAGAAGAGAAGTGGGAGGACAGTTCGAGATCGACATGTTCCAGTAGTTTTGATGCAAGGGGAGAAGTTATATAGGGCGATAGCTATATACAGAGGATGGTTCAAGAGAGGGCTTTTTGATGATGGGTGTGATTGAGGCGTCTTTAAAGCTTGAGGGAAAACACCAGTTGTTAATGATAGGTTGAAGAGATAGGTTAGGGTTGGGATGAAGACTGTGATGAGGTTTGGGATGAAGAGGGATGGGATTGGGTCAAGTGCACAGGTGGTGAGATGTGATCTTGAGAGTAGAGTGGAGAGTCAATCTTCTGTAATGGTGGTGAAGTTGGTTTTATAGGAGGAGGGCTGAGCAGTTAGGAGGAAGTGCTCTGGGGTTGTCGACCAAAGCTATCTGATGTTATCAATCTTCTGCTTGAAAAATGAGGCAAAGTCTTCGGCCGAGATGAGTGGAGAGGGAGGAGGTGCTGGGGGACGGAAAAGAGAGTTTAAAGTATTGAATAACTGTTTAGGGTTGTGAGACAGGGAGGATATAAGAGAAGAGAAGTATGTTTTTTTGCGGCGAGTGTGGCCTTAAAAGTAGTGAAGGACTGTTTGAATGCAGTGAAGTGCTTGTTGGAGTGTGATCTTTTGCATCTTCGCTCAGTAACCCAGGTAGCCCGTCTCAGTTGTTTGGTCAGGCTGGTGTGTCAGGGCTGTCTGTTGATTTTGCGAGCTTTGGTATGTGTGAGAGAGGCAACCGATTCCAGAGATGCAGCTATTGTGGTGCTATATAGAGCGGCATCCGCATTGTGTAGGGAACTTGTCTGTAAGAGGGAGAAGTGATTCAGACAGTGAGTGTAGATTGAGGTGTTTAAGATTTCTGCGAGGGTGTACAAGTTTGTAGAGTGGGAATTGTGGACAAGGAGTGGAGAGGGAAGAGAATGTAAGTAGGTTGTGGTCAGAAAGAGGAAGAGGTGAGTTAGAGAGCTTAGATAGAGAGCAGAGGCGGGTGAAGATGAGGTCCAATGTGTGGTCATCTTTTTGAGTGGCTGCAGAAGACCAATGATTGAGGCCGAATAAGGAAATGAGAGATAGTTTAGTGGCAGCTGAGAGGGAAGTGACAATGGGGATGATGAAGTCACCCATGATGATAGTGGGGATATCAGCGGAGAGGAAATGAAGTGGCTAGGTGGTGATGTGTAGCCCTGGTGTTAGGCACACGCAGTACCCTGGAGAGTGTATGGCGAGACAGCAGTTTAATGCTAAATATTCATTCACTCGACATATACTAGACACACCCTTAGGGTAGTGGAGTTTGCTCTTGAGGGAGTGGTCAAGGTATGTGTTAGAGTGATTTGTAGTCTGTGTCTAGACTTCAGAGAGAGAAGACGTCTGGAGGGAGGAAGGAGTCCAGCCTGCTCTATCATCAGTTCAGATCGTGGAGGCTGGTACAGGTGGTTTCATTCACCTTAGCCTAGTCAGAGCTGTACCTCAGCAGCATACACTGGAAGGAAAGAAGAAGTTTAGTGCAGAAAGTCTTCAGCATCCCTGTCTAAAGGACGGTATAAGGTTCAGAGACGTGCTCCTGCCTTTTGATAACTGAGCATCTGTAGCTAACTTTGAAGTGAAGGAAAAGAAAGAAGTGACTACTCGACCCTTGGCTAGTGTGAGTGCTTATGTTACCAGCGAGGACAAGGCGAAAGGCACAGTGGTTTATTGGAATAGTGCTTACGGATTGCAGAAGTCCTGCACATTGCTCCCGGTCACTGGGGACCGAAGGATCACTACTGTTTCAAGCATAGTGATAAGAAAACCAGGAATTTACCGGACCTTAGGTCGCGGCAAACAAGCCCCTTATAGTCAGTACGTAACTGGGGTCAGGGGAAGTGAAGACTTTGAGTCAGTGCACGACAAGATAAGAATTCAGCTTCTTCGCAGGAAGGCTCCTAACACAAAGCTGACTGGGCAGGTACAGCTATAGATTAGCTGGAGATTTTGAGGGAACTACGCTTCAGGCTGGTTGTACTCGTTGTATTGGAAGTAAAGGAGGCCCCTAACTTGTCCAGCTGCTGTCTCAAGATACACTCTCCTTGGATCAGCCTCCCTGGGACCTGCCTGAACATCTTACAAGTAAAGGTATGGAAAGACGCTGACCGTGTGAGACTGTGTTCTTTATCTGCACCCGACTTCACAAATCCCATAGACTTTGAGGGACCAGTCCCACCTGTAGGGGACCCGACATCTAGCTGCATCACCATCCCCTCAGAGATCTACAGCAGCGCTGGTACATATTACCAGAAGACTACAGGTGGCGTCACGAACTGTATATAAATCAATCCCCTGTAAATATTCCCCCAACATACGCCAGACCGCCAGGGCCACAGACCGAGCCACAGCTACCTGTGACAAAATCCCCATAGACTTCTACGGGCTCGGCTCTGAGTACCCCATTGCCCTGGTAACCCACAATTGTGGTGGCGGGTCGACACAACTTTGGCGTCACGAACAGGATGCGAAACTCGCGGAATTGCGAGCCCTGTGTGCCTAAGGAATTGTTTTTGTAAAAAGGACTGTTTGCACTTTTGGCGCCAAAATCGCCATTTTTGTCGCCATATTCGCGCCCTCAGGCGCTGGAGAAGAAGGTGGGCGTACCTTCGTGGGCGTCTACCCCCCTGTGGCGCGAAGAAAATGCCTGCCCTCTCAAAGTGCTATTACAACATGCGATCCTGCCCTACAGCAAAGGAGGTCCGCCTCCTCTTCATCTTCCCTGCGAGGAGGAGGAGACGCAAACCCCACCTCCACGGAAGAGACCGGATGTCTCCGCAGAAAGAAGGAAGAATCTTCTGGAACATCATGGAGGCAGGACGTGTGCAGCCGAGCGGGGAAGCGGAGGAAGGCAGGCCCCGTGCCCCAGCCAAGCTGCCACCATCACAGGAGTCTTCTGTGATCCTGCACCTGCAACAGGCGTTGCTAGAGATAAGAGAAGAAAATGCACGCCTAAAGAAGATGGTCCAGCACCAAACTGGACTGGAGGAGATTGAGAGACGCCGATGTAACCTGATGCAGTGGCGACTGTGGAACACAGCGTCCTCTCCCCTCAACGACCCCCCACGATTCCAGATACCGAAGAGTCTGCTGCCCAAGGCGGAGGAGCAACCGGAGGCTGCCCCCGAAAGTACCGATCCCGATCCCACCGGTGAAGCGGTGGAAGCGAAGGAGGTTGAGGAGGTACAGCCAATCCCGGAACGCCCGCCCGGCCAAGAGGCCGCAGCAGATGATCGGTCCCCGGCAGGGACACCGGAGGGGTCCTGTCCGTCACTACCAGATGTGGACTGGGACGAAATGGCGCGCCTGGATGACGTCGCCTATACCGCCCAGTGGGAACAAGAATGGCAGAGTCGTGAGGAGAAGAAGAAACGCCGGCAGGAGGAAGAGCGGGAGACTCAGAGGAACCGTCAGCGACAATACGCCGAGCTGATCGCGGACAAAGAGAGTGTCCGGAGAGATAAAGGTACCCTGAGGGAACCGCGGCGGCAGGGGTGTGTGACTGAGTTCCAGCTCCGGAAGGGCTGGGGCTTTATCCGTGAACCGGGCCTCTACCCAGTGGTCTTTGTCAGCAGGCGTGACGTAGAATCCCACCTGCCGCAAGGCCATCCCGGGAGGGACTTAGCAAATGGAGATATCGTCACATATACGCGGCACTGGGGAATGAAGGGGTGGTATGCCCTTAACGTCACCATCGTCCGTGACCCCGTCCCAGACGCAGGTACCGTCACCATTACCGCAGCGTCCCCGTCTCCAGCTCAAGCAGCATCCGGCCGTGCCCCAGCATCGCCCCCTGCAAATTCATCGCAACAAGCGACCCAGATTTCATCGCAAATTAAAGCCACCTCTACATCGCAACATGCGACCCAGTCTCAATCGCAATCCATGACGCGGTCCATATCGCTAACTGTGATTGAAACGCAATCGGTGTCACGTGAAGAAAATGTACCCGTTGCGCCCCTAGAGGTTCGCACCAGAACTGTGGCGACCCAGACCCTAATCGCAGCACATGATTTGCTAGTCCTGGGATCTAGGGCCCATTGCATCGTTCCAGCCCCCGGGGTGGAAAGTGTATTTGCAGAGAATGAATAGATAGTGAGGAAAAAGTGGTGAGATCTCTATCGGGTCTACCCAAAAGTAAACAAGTTTGAAATGTTTTATAAAGTTTTGCACAAAATTATATAGTGAATATATATATTTCTACTGTAGAATGCCCGGCTGGGTAAATGATAAACAGTAACCAGAAAAGTTGCACTTTCGTATTATGTGATTTGATATAATATGTCTTTGGTTTTACATTGGACTTGGAGGTTGAGGACTGTGCCAACCCAGAACTTACTTGTAAATAGTTGCGCTTCGGTGCTTTCTCTTGGTTTTACATAAACCAGTCACAACTACCTCTGAAAACAAAACCCGTGTGGTGTGGCACTGAGTGAGGTCTGCAATCGGATGTCCTGCAGCCCACCCAGGACCCACGTTGAAGGTTTGGTGCGGGTCCTTCACAAGTATACTGTATATTTATTAAATGCTATTTAATATTTGTATTTTCTATAATGTTTGCAACGTTCAAGATATTCTCACCTCCCGGATGGGAAGAAGTTATTGTTTAATGTTTTCTATGCATAAACAAAATGTCTCTTTTGTATTTTACAGCCCGGGAGTGCTGTCTTTTACCATGGGGGAATGTGTAGCCCTGGTGTTAGGCACACGCAGTACCCTGGAGAGTGTATGGCGAGACAGCAGTTTAATGCTAAATATTCATTCACTCGACATATACTAGACACACCCTTAGGGTAGTGGAGTTTGCTCTTGAGGGAGTGGTCAAGGTATGTGTTAGAGTGATTTGTAGTCTGTGTCTAGACTTCAGAGAGAGAAGACGTCTGGAGGGAGGAAGGAGTCCAGCCTGCTCTATCATCAGTTCAGATCGTGGAGGCTGGTACAGGTGGTTTCATTCACCTTAGCCTAGTCAGAGCTGTACCTCAGCAGCATACACTGGAAGGAAAGAAGAAGTTTAGTGCAGAAAGTCTTCAGCATCCCTGTCTAAAGGACGGTATAAGGTTCAGAGACGTGCTCCTGCCTTTTGATAACTGAGCATCTGTAGCTAACTTTGAAGTGAAGGAAAAGAAAGAAGTGACTACTCGACCCTTGGCTAGTGTGAGTGCTTATGTTACCAGCGAGGACAAGGCGAAAGGCACAGTGGTTTATTGGAATAGTGCTTACGGATTGCAGAAGTCCTGCACATTGCTCCCGGTCACTGGGGACCGAAGGATCACTACTGTTTCAAGCATAGTGATAAGAAAACCAGGAATTTACCGGACCTTAGGTCGCGGCAAACAAGCCCCTTATAGTCAGTACGTAACTGGGGTCAGGGGAAGTGAAGACTTTGAGTCAGTGCACGACAAGATAAGAATTCAGCTTCTTCGCAGGAAGGCTCCTAACACAAAGCTGACTGGGCAGGTACAGCTATAGATTAGCTGGAGATTTTGAGGGAACTACGCTTCAGGCTGGTTGTACTCGTTGTATTGGAAGTAAAGGAGGCCCCTAACTTGTCCAGCTGCTGTCTCAAGATACACTCTCCTTGGATCAGCCTCCCTGGGACCTGCCTGAACATCTTACAAGTAAAGGTATGGAAAGACGCTGACCGTGTGAGACTGTGTTCTTTATCTGCACCCGACTTCACAAATCCCATAGACTTTGAGGGACCAGTCCCACCTGTAGGGGACCCGACATCTAGCTGCATCACCATCCCCTCAGAGATCTACAGCAGCGCTGGTACATATTACCAGAAGACTACAGGTGGCGTCACGAACTGTATATAAATCAATCCCCTGTAAATATTCCCCCAACATACGCCAGACCGCCAGGGCCACAGACCGAGCCACAGCTACCTGTGACAAAATCCCCATAGACTTCTACGGGCTCGGCTCTGAGTACCCCATTGCCCTGGTAACCCACAATTGTGGTGGCGGGTCGACACAGTGAAGTGGTCGAAGAAGGTGGTGGCTGGCCCTGAGGGGTGGTAAATGACATCCGGTTGGAGGAGTGCACCTCAAAGGAAGGGAGGGTAACAGAGGGTGGCAGTGGGATTGGGGTGAAGGAGCAGTTATCTGACTGGACAAAACCAACTTCTCCACCATGCTAGTTGCTGGGGTGGAGGTGTGGGAAAGGTGGAATCCACCATACGAAAGTGCAGCAGGAGAGGCTGTGTCAGAGGGGGTGAGCCAGGTTTTGGTGATAGCGAGGAAGGAAAGTGTGTTAGTAATAAAAAGATCATGGATGTAAGAAAGTTTGTTGCAGACAGAGCGAGCATTTCATAAAGCTCCTGTTAGTGGGACTGGGGAAGCGGGGGCTGGGTGAATGGGTATAAGGTTAGAAAGGTTACAGAAATTTGTGATAGAGCGTGGATGGGAGGTAGAAATGACTTTGGGGATGTGGTGAAGAGGACCAGGATTTGGAGAAATATTACCGGCAGTCAGGAGGAGCGGAGAAAGTGGGAGCAGGAGAGGGCATGAGGGGGCTGTCTGTGTTTGGAGACAGAGGATTGTTCTGAGGAGGTGAGATGGATGGGGAGGATGGAGGGAGAGATGACCAGTTCCCTGCTAGGTGTAGGGACTAGGGGGGTTAGCAGAAATTGAAAGATTATGTGAGAGTGAAAACAAATAGAAACATTGTTTACAGTGATTGTATCCAGTTCCATTCAGTTCCTTTCTGGTTCAATTCTGGATTAATTCTGAAGCTTCACACTTGTATGATACATACTTATGCGATACAAGGGGCAGACATGTCATCAAGTTATTGTTAAGTAAAAGTTTATTATTGGACTTTGGTCTCCCTCATTCATCTCCATACCATCTAGTCCCAGCCTGTCAAGTACAACAGGAGATATGACTTCTCCAAATATACAGTACAGACCAAAGGTTTGGACACCTTCTCATTCAAAGATTTTTCTATATTTTCATGACTATGAAAATTGCACATTCTCACTGAAGGCATCAAAACTATGAATTAACACATGTGGAATTATATACTTAACAAAAAAAGTGTGAAACAACTGAAAATATGTCTTATATTCTAGGTTCTTCAAAGTAGCCACCTTTTGCTTTGATTACTGCTTTGCACACTGTTGGCATTTTCTTGATGAGCTTCAAGAGGTAGTCACCAGAAATGGTTTTCACTTAACAGGTGTGCCCTGTCAGGTTTAAAGAGTGGGATTTCTTGCTTTATGAATGGGGTTGGGACCATCAGTTGTATTGTGCAGAAGTCTGGTGGATACACAGCTGATAGTCCTACTGAATAGACTGTTAGAATGTGTATTATGGCAAGAAAAAAGCAGCTAATTAAAGAAAAACGAGTGGCCATCAATACTTTAAGAAATGAATGTCAGTCAGTCCGAAAAATTGGAAAAACTTTGAAAGTGTCCCCAAGTGCAGTTGCAAAAACCATCAAGCACTACAAAGAAACTGAGTCACCAGCCTCAGAAATCGCATGTTAACAGCAGCTCAGATTAGAGACCAGGTTAATGCCACACACAGTTCTAGCAGCAGACACATCTCTACAACAACTGTTAAGAGGAGACTTTGTGCGGCAGGCCTTCAAGGTAAAATAGCTGCTAGGAAACCACTGCTAAGGACAGGCAACAAGCAAAAGAGACTTGTTTGGGCTAAAGAACACAAGTAATGGACATTAGACCAGTGGAAATCTGTGCTTTGGTCTGATGAGTCCAAATTTGAGATTTTTGATTCCAACCACCGTGTCTTTGTGTGATGCAGAAAAGGTGAACGGATGGACTCTACATGCCTGGTTCCCACCGTAAAGCATGGAGGAGGAGGTGTGATGGTGTGGGGGTGCTTTGCTGGTGACACTGTTGGGGATTTATTCAAAATTTAAGGCATACTGAACCAGCATGGCTACCACAGCATCTTGCAGCGGCATGCTATTCCATCCGGTTTACGTTTAGTTGGACCATCATTTATTTTTCAACAGGACAATGACCCCAAACACACCTCCAGGCTGTGTAAGGGCTATTTGACCAAGAAGGAGAGTGATGGGGTGCTACGCCAGATGATCTGGCCTCCACAGTCACCAGACCTGAACCCAATCAAGATGGTTTGGGGTGAGCTAGACCGCAGAGTGAAGGCAAAAGGGCCAACAAGTGCTAAGCATCTCTGGGAACTCCTTCAAGACTGTAGGAAGACCATTTCCGGTGACTACCTCTTGAAGCTCATCAAGAGAATAACAAGAGTGTGCAAAGCAGTAATCAAAGCAAAAGGTGGCTACTTTGAAGAACCTAGAATATAAGGCCGGCGTCACACACAACGACAAAAAATCGGACCGTTTTAGTCTGTCGATTATCGGACCAAAATGTAATCAACAGACATCCGCCTGGCATTTGATTTTCCTTCAAAGATGCGATTTAGTCGCATGTGGCCGTACCTTGATTTACATCCGACCACCGTTTTTTTTGTTGCAGCGCACCAAAAAGGACCAATAATGGTTTTGAGGCCTGATGCTCATTTAAATCATCAGGCAGAGCTATATTTAAGTCCTCTGCTACAGGTGTGACCCTCCCACCTTTGCACTGGTGTCATTTTGTTCCTTGTGCTTAGTGCTTTCAAGCTGCTTCATCCCAAACATGAGCGACACACTCAGATTTATCCCACTGAGCGTGTGCTGTTACATTGGGTTATATCCCGACGTTTTGGGGAGCCATATCCTGTGATAGCAGATCCCAGAAGGCGCAGAAGAATGTGGGTACATCCACTTTTGACAAGAAGGATAACTATGCATGAGCATATCTACCTTTGATACGTTGCTTGACATTGTGCGCCCTGGGATCACATTTCAGGACACCAGGATGAGAAAAGCAATTTCTGCAGAGGAACGCCTTCTCCTAACAATAAGGTATGTGTGTCAACAATATGTTGATGATGTTTGCCTCGACATAGTCACTTTGCAAGTGTTGTAGCACACTTATTGTACAGTTATAATGTGAGTAATGTATTTCTCAAGCTTACCTATCTAAATTATTAGCTTTGGTCTATTCCACAGAAGGCATGGCTTGTAATATCATTTACTGCATGTGTGCTTTAACAAACTGAGGCATTGTAAGTGTTGTGAATGCTGTGTTTCTTCTTTTTGTTGCTGATGTCTCCATGTTCTATGTTCTTTGTGTGTTACAGGTTCCTTTCTACTGGGATGTCCTACGCTGCTCTGCACTTAGAGTTCTTAATAGGGCGATCAACAATTTCAGGCATTGTGTGGTAAACTTGTGTGGAAATTTGGAGCAGACTACATCAAGACGTCATGCCTGAACACAAAATGAGGGACTGGTTGAGGATAGCGCAGGGTTTTGAAGAAACTTGCCAGTTTCCACACTGTATAGGAGCCCTGGACGGGAAGCACATACGTGTTCGTAAACCTCCTAACTCAGGCTCCCAATTCTTCAATTATAAGCAATATTTTTCCATAGTTTTGTTGGCCTTGGTCGACACAAACTACAGGTTTATAATTGTAGACATTGGGGCCTATGGAAGGACTGGAGACTCCAGAGTCTTCAATACTTCCATAATGGGTAGGCGGATACGTAATAACCAACTGGACCTACCACCAGCAAGTCAACTTACAGACTCTATTCCAGAACGTGTGCCTTATGTTATAGTAGCGGATGATTGGTCATTCGTCCTGGTTATATGTATTGTTAGATTGACTATTTGTCTCTCTCATTTTGATATTTCCTCACTATTAAACTCTATTTGATTGGTTTTTGCACACATACCTATAGCAAGACTGCCACCTTGTGGTGCACATTTTAAAAATGTATTAATGGTTTTCAAATAGAGAGTATGCACTGTGCACTTTATATATCTTCATTCATTTTCTGCATGATAAATTAGTGATTTAATCTGTGGTAGGCATTCAGATGGATCCATTGTGATTTTTTGCTGACTGTGTTTGGATTTCAACCTCCATTTTTCAGTGCTGTATTCTGATGATAAATTTATTGATTACTGCTTTATATATTTTTTCAATAATTTTTTTTTTTATATTTTTTGCAAATCTGTTTTCTAGTCACTTCATTCAGTTTTTATACCCCCAATTCATAGGAAAGTATAAAAACAATTGTATCAAAAGCTTGGAAAAAGTATAATTTGCTACTTTTTTGTGTATTTTTTGTACGGCGTTCACTGAAGGGGTTAACTAGGGTGACGCTTTTATAGATTGGATTGGATTTTATGGACGTGGCGATTCCAAACGTGGTTTTTTTTGTTTATTTTATTTTTTTTTACATATAAATGTGTATTTATTAGGGGAATTTTTTTTATTTTTTAATATTTTTTTTTTACATTTTTTTTTCAAAAATGTTTTTTTTTACCTAGTCCCTTTATGGGAATTTCACTTTTTAACTTTTCATTGCCGGTATAATACATTGCAATGCTCCAGCATTGCAATGTATTATGCCTATGCAGAAAGCTTCTGAGAACATGCTGTGAGCATGGTCTCAGAGGCTTTCCGTAGCTGGATGACCCGGGGGTCTGAGGCAGAGGGAGCCCCTGACCCTCTGCCTCCCCCCCTGAACGCTGCGATTGCGCTCGAACGCAGCAGTCAGGGGGTTAACAGCCAGGGGCGGCGCGGACGCCGTTCCCGGCTGTCAGTGCAGGAAGCTCGGCCACTGCAGCGCTGAGCTCCTGCACTGATCGGGCGGGAGATGCTGAAATTTCAGCACCTCCTGCCCGATCGCTGCTGTGTTTGGTCAGTCAGATTGACTGACCAATCACAGCGCTGTGGGTGCGGGGACTGAATGCAAGGGTCCCTGCACCACTTTTCGTGCCTGTCAGCTGTCATAGACAGCTGTCGGCACTAAACTTTCACTGAGTGTTTAAATGCAGGACGTGCACAGTCCGTCATGGTGCCGGAACTGACATCCTGCCATGACGGACTGTGCATGTCAATGGACATTAAGGGGTTAAAAATAAAACTATTACAATCAATACACATATTTGGTTTCGCCGCGTTCAGAATCACCTGATTTATCAAGATATAGAAAGAATTAATCCGATCGGTAAACGGCGTAGTGAAAAGAGAAGTCAAAACGCCACAATTATGTTTTTTGGTTGCCGCAACATTGCATTAAAATGCATATTGCCGAAAAATATAAAAGTTATCGGCTGTGATGTGAAGGGGTTAAAGTTTTTTTTTCAAATTAGCAAAATATAAAAGTCTAAATAAATCTAGTATCACCACGTCAACTACCGCAAAATAAAAACAGCGTTCCCCTTTTACCCCCCAGGGGATGCATGAAAAAATAATAACAATAAACCAAAAAAATTCCCAAAAGCGATGTTTTTTCATTCTGGGGCCAAAAATATGAATAAAAAATGTTCAAAAAAAATTTGCACCCAAAACAATTTAAAAAATTGATTTTAGGGGGAAAAGTAGGAAAAAAATAAAAAAATCCTAATTAACGTGTACGCGAAATGTACCGCAAAAGAATAAAGCTGTCTTACACTTTTAAACCGCATGGTGAATATCATAAAAAAAAAAAAAGAAAAGCAATTCTTTAGTTTTAATTTATCCGTGCTCTCGCGAGAAACTGTAATTTTTTATAACCACAAAACCAGGAATTTCCACAGTCCCTGCACCTACAAAAGGTTGAAAATTTTAAACAATAGGAAAAGTTTCTCCAATAAAAATGATTCCGCTCTTTCATGCATTTTTACATTCAATGATCACCACCGAAACAATGATCTTGTGAAAATGCTTTTTACTTTGAAATTCCCTTAATCGCCCGGCTCCTCCAGCCTTATGCTGACCCCAAAGGGCCCGCCCAAAATTTTACTACTCGTTTTCAATATTAACGCCGTGGAAACACCATGGTCAAATGTACACATCAAAAACTGGAGGCCACTGTACCTCCAGCGGACGTCACAATGACTGTGGGCATGTGCACATCAAAACGGGGGGCCACGTTTCCTTCACAGCATATCACAAACTGTGGGTCCAAAATTTCATCACAAATACGGGGGCCATTGTTACCTCACGCATGACTCCAATACGGGGTCATATTGTCATCACAAATACAGGAGGCCGTTTACCTCCACATG
>JARQOD010000057.1:121439-169493 GCA_033576555.1 Oophaga sylvatica | reverse complement strand
CCTATTGGTTCCAGGGTCCGGGACTATGGTGTTGGGGAACAAGTTTCATTGTCCTTTTTTCTGGAGGCCCGTAGCTTTATAAAAAGGGGGTAGCATGGGGGGGCCGCCATGCCTAATCAATGTCATAGCTTTGCGCCAGTGGTTCATGGTTGGGTTGGGCCCCGGCTAAAAAAAGCCCCGAAACGACTTAATCGGTAGGATTTGGTATGTATTCAGGCGGGGCCTAGAGCTCTTTTTACGGAAAAAACCTGGGGATTTTTTTCCCGTTTTCAGGGCCTGGCTTCGACGCCACAGTTTGGGGGGTGTCCCCGCGAGGACTTCGCTGATCACGTTCTATGTTCGTTGCAGTAAAAATGTGTCCGGGTGCCTGAGGGGACACAGAGTTTTTCTGGGGCCTGTGACGTAGCGGGTTTTCGCTTTCAACGTAACGCGCCCCCCGTGTTTATTTTGGATCAGGGTGTTAATGTTTTGCCAATCCCAAAGCGTGCGGCACTCCTTCTGGGGGCTCTGTAAAAAAACACTTTCGCACATTTGCCACATCGCGTTACGCGTTTATTTTGGCGACCTGCGGGTAACAGAGTTGCTTTTTGCGCCATTTTCTAGCGAGGCTCCGCCCCGGGGGGACCCGGGTGCGAACGCACCTTTTTACATATAATTTTTGCGTTCTGCAGACCCTTAAAAATATTAACTCAAAAATTCCGACAGCATTTTTCAAAAAACATTATAAAGGTTGTACTGCTATTGATGAATAACTTTCATTATTTTTATTATTACGCCTTTTTTCCCCTGCCCTTTCATGGGGAGGGTATACTATAAAAAAAAGTCGTAATCTTAAAAAAATAATCACAACGGGGACAGGGGAGAGAGGACCCTACATGCGAGGTACAAATACAGGATGGGGGGGGGTAAGTGGCGAGGGTAGAGTGGTTTTTGCAGTGGTTTGGTAAACCGGGGGTTACGCAGGTTTTAGGTTGGGGAAATAGGTACTCTTCAGGTTGTTTTTGAAGGTTCCACAGTGGCGAGAGCTGATATGTTTTGGAAGTTTTTAAGAGTGGGGGGGAAAAACCGGGGAAAACTTTTAAGCGATGTGGAAGAGGAGTAGGGGGAATCGGGAGATCTTAGAGGACGAAGGTTGGGGGAGGTAAGTATGGGGGACGGGGGCACGTGTATAAAGGGGGCACAGGTTGTGGATGTTGAATGCCATGGTTAGGTTTTTGAACTGGGTTTTTGGGTAAGGGGGAGCCAGTAAGGGATCAAAGGGGGGGAGAGGGGGGGGATTTAGCAGGGGGACGTGGATTAGTTAAAGCAGTTTTTAATAGTTGGGGGGGCGAGGTGTTAGGGGGTGGCCATGACAGGGGGAGTGGGGGGCGGGGAGATGAGGGGGACTTGATTTTTCAATTTTTATTTGGGGGAATGTAGGACGGGAAATTTTTTGGGGTTTTGAAGTTGGCACGAAGGGAAAGGGGGCTTGGATTGTTTTTGAAGGAGAGATCAGTGAAAAGATACCCAGGCAGCGAGTTGGGGGGACGGGGAGGGAGAAAAATTTTTTTTTGGGAAAATAGGCCTTGGGGGGGTTCGAGTGAGATGGGGAAAGATGAGGAATTTGTTTTGACCATATTAAGTTTTGAAGTCTTGCGGAAAGAAGGATGAAAAAGACGACATTGTGGGTTTCCATTTATGGGGGTGATATTGGTCGAGAGTAGATTGTGTGTCATCAAAAGAGGTGATACAAAAACTAGGATTCTTGAGCTGTTTGGGGGGAAGAGGAAATGAAGAGAGCGGGACCCGGGGAAAACCCCTTTTGGGACTGTGACAAATAGGGGGGGGGGTGAGGAGGTGGTGTACGGTGGAAGACGCTGAATGTCCGTCTGTTTTTATGAGAGATTTTCCGTGGGGGCCAATCAGTGATGCCAAGGATGAAGGGGGGTGTGTAATAGGGGTGGTCCCTTTCAAAGGAGAACACAGGTCCAGGAGGAGAGGACGGTAGTGTCACTTGGTTTTTGGTTTTAAAAAGGATTTGGGGACTTTTGTTAGGGCAATTTCAGGGGGGATCGGGGGGGAAGCCAGATTGTAGTGGGTTAAGAGGGGGGAAGAAAAGTGGGAGGACTTCGAGATCGACATGTTCCCCTTTTTGATGCAAGGGGGGAAGTTATAAGGGCGAGCTTTAAAAAAAAAAGGATGGTTAAGAGAGGGTTTTTTTAGGGGTGATTGAGGCATTTTTAAAGTTGAGGGGGAAACCAGTTGTTTTGATGGTTGAAAAATAGGTTTTGGGTTGGGATGGACTGTGGTGAGGTTTGGGATGAAGAGGGGGGGGATTGGGGTCAAGGGGGCAGGGGTGAGATGTGTCTTGAGAAAGGGTGGAGATCAAAATTCTGAAAGGTGGTGAAGTTGGTTTTTTTGGAGGAGGGGGGAGCAGTTGGAGGAAAAATTTTGGGGGGTTTTCGACCAAAGCTGTTGATTACAATCTTTGCTTAAAAGGGGGAAAAAATTTTGGGGGGGGGAGTGGAGAGGGAGGGGGGGGGGGGACGGGGAAAGAGATTTAAAGTATTTAAAAAATGTTTAGGGTTTTTCAAGGATATAAGAGAAAGAGAGTTTTTTTGGGCGAGTGTGGGGCCCTTAAAAAAAGTGGGGGACGTTTGAAATGCGGTGAAAGGGGTTGGTTGGGTGTGATCTTTTTCCCCTTTGCTCCGTAACCCCCGGAACCGTTAGTTGTTTGGCCCGGGGGGTGTGTCAGGGCGTCTGTGATTTTGCGATTTGGTATGTGTGGGAAAAGGAAAAGATTCCAGGAGGAGCTATTGTGGTGTTATTAGAGCGGCATCGGCATCCCATTTTGTGGGGAACTTTGTCTGTAAGGGGGGGAAAGTATTCAACAGTGAGGTAATTGAAGTGTTTAAGATTTCTGGAGGTGTACAATTTGTAATGGGGAATTGTGGAAAGGGGGAGGAAGAGAATTAAGTATTTTTGGGAAAAAGGAAGAGGTGAGTTAGGATTGTAGGGACGAGGGGGTGAAAATGAGGCCCCAATTTGGGGGCATTTTTTGAGTGGCTGCGAAGACCAATGTTGAGGCCGAATAAGGAAATGAGAGATATTTTAGTGGCAGCTGAAGGGAATACAATGGGGATATGAAAGTAACCCCATGATGATAGTGGGGATATAGCGGAGAGGAATGAAGTCCCAGGTGGTGAAGTGGTCGAAGAAGGAGGTGGCGGCCCTGAGGGGGTGGTAAATGACATCCGGTTGGAGGAGTGCACCTCAAAGGAAGGGAGGGTAACAGAGGGTGGCAGTGGGATTGGGGTGAAGGAGCATTATTGACAGGACAAAACCAACTTCTCCACCATGCGGTTGCTGGGGTGGAGGTGTGGGAAAGGTGGAATCCACCATACGAAAGTGCAGCAGGAGAGGCTGTGTCAGAGGGGGTGAGCCGGTTTTGGTGATGGCGAGAAGGAAAGTGTGTTATTTAATAAAAAGATCATGGATGTAAGAAAGTTTGTTGCAGACAAAGCGAGCATTTCATAAGCTCCTGTTATGGGACTGGGAAGCGGGGCTGGGTGAATGGGTTTAAAGGTTAGAAAGGTTACAGAAATTTGTGATAGAGCGTGGAGGGGAGTAAATGACTTTGGGGATTGGTGAAGAGGACCCGGATTTGGAGAAATATTACCGGCAGTGAGGAGGAGCGGAGAAAGTGGGAGAGGAGAGGGCATGAGGGGGCTGTATGTGTTTGGAGACAGAGGATTGTTCTGAGGAGGTGAGATGGATGGGGAGGATGGAGGGAGAGATGACCAGTTCCCTGCTAGGTGTAGGGACTAGGGGGGGTTAGCAGAAATTGAAAGATTATTGAGTGAGAGTGAAAACAAACAGAAACATTGTTTAGTGATTGTATCCAGTTCCATTCAGTTCCTTTCTGGTTCAATTCTGGATTAATTCTGAAGCTTCACACTTGTATGATACATACTTATGCGATAACAAGGGGCAGACATGTCATCAAGTATTGTTAAGTAAAAGTTTATTATTGGACTTTGGTCTCCCCATTCATCTCCATACCATCTAGTCCAGCCTGTCAAGTACAACAGGAATATGACTTCTCCAAATATACAGTACAGACAAAAGTTTGGAACCACCTCATTCAAAGATTTTTTCTATATTTTCATGACTATGAAAATTGTACATTCTCACTGAAGGCATCAAAAATAAATTAACACATGTGGAATTATATACTTAACAAAAAAAGTGTGAAACAACTGAAAATATGTCTTATATTTTAGGTTCTTCAAAGTAGCCACCTTTTGCTTTGATTACTGCTTTGCATACTGTTGGCATTTTCTTGATGAGCTTCAAGAGGTAGTCACCAGAAAAGGTTTTCACTTCACAGGTGTGCCCTGTCAGGGTTTAAAGAGTGGGATTTCTTGCTTTATGAATGGGATTGGGACATCAGTTGTATTGTGCAGAAGTCTGGTGGATACACAGCTGATAGTCTACTGAATAGACTGTTAGAATGTGTATATGGCAAGAAAAAAGCAGCTAATTAAAGAAAAAACGAGTGGCCACAATACTTTAAGAAATGAATGTCAGTCAGTCTGAAAAATTGGGAAAACTCTGAAAGTGTCCCCAAGTGCAGTTGCAAAAACCATCAAGCGCTACAAAGAAACTGGCTCACATGAGGACCGCCCCAGGAAAGGAAGACCAAGTGTCACCTCCTGCTTCTGAGGATAAGTTTATCCGAGTCACCAGACTCAGAAATCGCAGGTTTACAGCAGCTCAGATTAGAGACCAGGTCAATGCCACACAGAGTTCTAGCAGCAGACACATTTTCTAAAAAACTGTTAAGAGGAGACTTTGTGCGGCAGGCCTTCAAGGTAAAATACTGCTAGGAAACCATGCTAAGGAAGGCAACAAGCAGAAGAGACTTGTTCGGGCTAAAGAACACAAGTAATGGACTTTAGACCAGTGGAAATCTGTGCTTTGGTCTGATAGTCCAAATTTGCGATTTTTTGTTCCAACCACCGTTGTCTTTATGCGACGCAGAAAATTGAAGGGATGGACTCTACATTCCTGGTTCCCACCGTAAAGAGGAGGAGGAGGTGTGATGGTGTGGGGGTGCTTTGTGGTGACACTGTTGGGGGTTTATTCAAAATTGAAGGCATACTGAATCAGCATGGCTACCACAGCATCTTGCAGCGGCATGCTATTCCATCCGGTTTACGTTTAGTTGGACCATCATTTATTTTTCAACAGGACAATGACCCCAAACACACCTCCAGACTGTGTAAGTGCTATTTCACCAAGAAGGAGAGTGATGGGGTGCTACGCAGATGACCTGGCCTCCACAGTCCCAGACCTGAACCCAATCAAGATGGTTTGGGTGAGCTAAGACCGCAGAGTGAAGGCAAAAGGGCCAACAAGTGCCAAGCACCTCTGGGAACTCCTTCAAGACTGTAGGAAGACCATTTCCGTGACTACATCTTGAAGGCATCAAGAGAAATAACAAGAGTGTGCAAAGCAGTCATCAAAGCAAAAGGTGGCTACTTTGAAGAACCTAGAATATAAGGCCGCGTCACACACAACGACGACAAAAAAATCGGACCGTTTTAGTCTGTCGATTATCGGACCAAAATGTAATCAACAGACATCCGTCTGGCATCCGATTTTCCTTCAAAGATGCGATTTAGTCGCATGTGGCTGTACCTTGTAACATCGATTTTTCATCCGACCACCGTTTTTTTGTTGCAGCGCACCAAAAAAGGACCAATAACGGTTTTGAGGCCTGATACTTATTTAAATCATCAGGCAGAGCTATATTTAAGTCCTCTGCTACAGGTGTGACCCTCCCACCTTTGCACTGGTGTCATTTTGTTCCTTGTGCTTAGTGCTTTTCAAGCTGCTTCATCCCAAACATGATCGACACACTCAGATTTACTCCCACTGAGCGTATGCTGTTACATTGGGTTTATATTCCGACGTTTTGGGGAGCCATATCCTGTGATAGCAGATCCCAGAAGGCGCAGAAGGATGTGGGTACATCCACTTTTGACAAGAAGGATAACTATGCATGAGCATAGCTACCTTTGATACGTTGCTTGACATTGTGCGCCCTGGGATCACATTTCAGGACACCAGGATGAGAAAAGCAATTTCTGCAGAGGAACGCCTTCTCCTAACAATAAGGTATTTATGTCAACGATATGTTGATGATGTTTGCCTCGACATAGTCACTTTGCAAGTGTTGTAGCACACTTATTGTACAGTTATAATGTGAGTAATGTATTTCTCAAGCTTACCTATCTAAATTATTAGCTTTGGTCTATTCCACAGAAGGCATGGCTTGTAATATCATTTACTGCATGTGTGCTTTAACAAACTGAGGCATTGTAAGTGTTGTGCATGCTGTGTTTCTTGTTTTTGTTGCTGATGTCTCCATGTTCTATGTTCTTTGTGTGTTACAGGTTCCTTTCTACTGGGATGTCCTACGCTGCTCTGCACTTAGAGTTCTTATAGGGCGATCAACAATTTCAGGCATTGTGCGGTCAACTGGTGTGGAAATTTGGAGCAGACTACATCAAGACGTCATGCCTGAACACAAAATGAGGGACTGGTTGAGGATAGCGCAGGGTTTTGAAGAAACTTGCCAGTTTCCACACTGTATAGGAGCCTGGACGGGAAGCACATAACGTGTTCGTAAACCTCCTAACTCAGGCTCCCAATTCTTCAATTATAAGCAATATTTTTTTCCATAGTTTTGTTGGCCTTGGTCGACACAAACTACAGGTTTATAATTGTAGACATTGGGGCCTATGGAAGGACTGGAGACTCCAGAGTCTTCAATACTTCCATAATGGGTAGGCGGATACGTAATAACCAACTGGACCTACCACCAGCAAGTCAACTTACTGACTCTATTCCAGAACGTGTGCCTTATGTTATAGTAGCGGATGATTGGTCATTCGTCCTGGTTATATGTATTGTTAGATTGACTATTTGTCTCTCTCATTTTGATATTTCCTCACTATTAACCCCTTAATGTCCACTGACGTGCAGAGTCCGTCATGGCAAGGTGCCAGTTCCGGCACCAGGACGGACTCTGCACGTCATGCCTTTGATCTACCACTGCGTGTAAACACGCAGTGATAGATCAGTGCCGACAGCTGTCATAGACAGCTGACAGGCACGGCAAGCGGTGCGGGGACCTTTGCTGTCGGTCCCCGCACCCACAGCGCTGTGATTGGTCAGTCAATCTGACTGACCAAACACAGCAGCGATCGCGCAGGAGAAGCTGAAATTTCAGCTTCCCCAGCGCGATCAGTGCAGGAGCCCGGCGCTGCAGTGGCCAGGCTTCCTGCACTGACAGCCAGGAGCGGAGCCCCCACGCCCCTGGCTGTTAACCCCCTGACTGCTGCGATCCAGCGCGATCGCAGAGCTCAGGGGGGGAGGCAGAGGGTCGGGAGCTCCCTCTGCCTCAGATCAGCGCCACCGCAATGTATTTGCAGGGCCTGATCTCTGCCTTGATGACCCGGGGGTTGTCATGACAACCTCCGGGTCATCTAGCTACGGGAAGCTGCTGTGATCATGTCACAGCAGCTTTCCCCATAGGTACAATGCATTGCAATGCCAGAGCATTGCAATGCATTGTAACTGCAATAAAAAGTAAAAAAAGTGAAAGTCCCATAAAGGGACAAGTTAAAAAAATAATTTTTTTTAAAAAAATTGTAAAAAAAAAATATTAAAAAATAATTTTAAAAAAATCCCCTAAAAACACATTTTTATGTAATAAAAAAAATAAAAAACAAAAAACATACACATGTTAGGTATCACCACGTCCGTAAAAATCCCATCTATAAAAGCGTAACCCTAGTTAACCCCTTCAGTGAAAGCCGTAAAAAAAAAAACACAAAAAAGTAGTAAATTATACTTTTTCCAAGTGGTATCATTATACCGCTTGGAAAAAGTGCAATAACACGCGATCAAAAAGTCAGATATAAATAATCATGGTACCGCTGAAAACGTCATCTTGTCCCGCAAAAAACAAGCTGCTATATAGCATCATCAGCGAAAAAATAAAAAAGTTATAGCTCGCGGAATAAACTGATGCAAAAATAATTATTTTTTCTATAAAATTTTTTATTGTGTAAAAAACGCCAAAACATAAAAAAAAATATATAAATGAGGAATCGCCGTAACCGTAGTGACCCGAAGAATAAAGCTGCTTTATCAATTTTACCACACACGGAACGGAGGAAAAAAAAAAAAAACAATTCCTGAATTGCTGGTTTTTGTTCATTCTGATTCCACAAAAATCGGAATAGGAATCGATCAAAAAACGTTATGTGCTGAATATGGTACCAATAAAAACGTCAGCTCGTCCCGCAAAAAATAAGCCCACAGATAACTCTGTCGGCCGAAATATGGAAAAATTATAGCTCTCAAAATACGGCGATGCAAAAATTTCTTACAAAAAATTATTCCAAGAAAAAGCATCTTTTAGTGTGTGACAGAAGCTAAACATGAAAAAAGGATGTAAATCTGGTATCGCTGTAATCGCACCGATCCGAGGAATAAAGTCGCCTAATCACTAATCCGCACGAGGAACGGCGTAAAAAAGAAAACCAATTCTTCACCTTTTGTGGATTTGTTCATTGTGCCTCCCAAAGATCGCAGTAAGGCGATCACAGTGGTTCCCCCCCACATATGGGGTATCAGCGTACTCAGGGCCCCAAAAGCTATTGTGCATTTTGTCCTATTTCTCCTGTTACCCTTAGAAAAACAAAAATTTGGGGCAAAAAGATTATTTTTGTGGAAAAAAATATGATTTTTATTTTCACGGCTCTACGTTATAAACTTCTGTGAAGCACTTGGGGGTTCAAAGTGCTCACCACACATCTAGATAAGTTCCTTGGGGGTCTAGTTTCCAAAATGGGGTCACTTGTGGGGGGTTTCTACTGTTTAGGCACATCAGGGGCTTTCCAAACGTGACATGACACCGGCAGACCATTCCATCAAAATCTGCATTTGAAAAAGGCGCTCCTTCCCTTTCCAGCTCTGCCATGCGTCAAAATAGTGGTTCCCCCCCACATATGGGATATCAGCGTACTCAGGACAAATTGCACAATAACTTTTGGGGTCCTGTTACCCTTTGGAAAATAACAATTGGGGGTGGAAAGATCATTTTTGTGGAAAAGATATGATTTTTAATTTTACTGCTCTACGTTATAACCTTCTGTGAAGCCCTTGGGGTTCAAAGCTTTCACCACACATCTAGATAAGTTCCTTGGGGGGGTCTAGTTTCCAAAATGGGGTTACTTGTGGGGGGTTTCCACTGTTTAGGCACACAGGGGCTCTCCAAATACGACATGGCGTCCAATCTCAATTCCAGCCAAAAAAGTCAAATGGCGCTGCTTCCCTTCCGAGCTCTGCCATGCACCCAAATAGTGGTTTACCCCCACATATAGGGTATCAGCGTACTCAGGAGAAATTGTACAACAAATATTGTGGTTCATTTTCTACTGATACCCTTGACAAAATGTTAAAAAATTGTGTCGAAAGAAAAATTTAGGGAAAAAAAGTTAAATGTTAATTTTTTCCTTCCACATTGCTTCAATTCTTGTGAAGTACCTAAAGGGTTAATAAACTTCTTGAATGTGGCTTTGAACACGTTGAGGGGTGCAGTTTTTAGAATGGTGTCACTTTTTGGTATTTTCTGTCATATTGACCCCTCAAATTCACTTCAAATGTGAGGTGGTCCCTAAAAAAAATGGTTTTGTAAATTTTGTTGGAAAAATGAGAAATTGCTGGTCAACTTTTAACACTTATAAACTTCCTAACAAAAAAAAATGTTGGTTCCAAAATTGTGCTGATGTAAAGTAGACATGTGGGAAATGTTATTTATTAACTAAATTTTGTGACATATCTCTCTGATTTAATGGCATAAAAATTAAAAGTTTGAAAATTGCAAAATTTTCAAACTTTTTGCCATATTTCCGTTTTTTTCATAAATAAACGCAAGTTATATTGAAGAAATTTTACCACTATCATGAAGTACAATATGTCTCGAGAAAACAATCTCAGAATCGCCAAGATCCGTTGAAGCGTTCCAGAGTTATAACCTCATAAAGAGACAGTGGTCAGAATTGTAAAAATTGGCCTGGTCTTTAACCTACAAAATGGCTTGGTCTTTAAGGAGTTAAACTCTACTTGATTGGTTTTTGCACACATACCTATAGCAAGACTGCCACCTTGTGGTGCACATTTTAAAAATGTATTAATGGTTTTCAAATAGAGAGTATGCACTGTGCACTTTATATATCTTCATTCATTTTCTGCATGATAAATTAGTGATTTAATCTGTGGTAGGCATTCAGATGGATCCATTGTGATTTTTTGCTGACTGTGTTTGGATTTCAACCTCCATTTTTCAGTGCTGTATTCTGATGATAAATTTATTGATTACTGCTTTATATATTTTTTTTTAATAAATTTTTTTTTAATATTTTTTGCAAATCTATTTTCTAGTCACTTCATTCAGTTTTTATACCCCCAATTCATGGGAAAGTATAAAAACAATTGTATCAAAAGCTTGGAAAAAGTATAATTTGCTACTTTTTTGTGTATTTTTTTACGGCGTTCACTGAAGGGGTTAACTAGGGTGATACTTTTATAGATTGGATTGGATTTTATGGACGTGGCGATTCCAAACGTGTTTTATTTTTGTTTATTTTATTTTTTTTTACATAAAAATGTGTATTTATTAGGGGATTTTTTTTATTAATTTTTAATATTTTTTTTTTAATTTTTTTTTCAAAAATGTTTTTTTTTACCTAGTCCCTTTATGGGAATTTCACTTTTTAACTTTTCATTGCAGGTATAATACATTGCAATGCTCCAGCATTGCAATGTATTATGCCTATGCAGAAAGCTTCTGAGAACATGCTGTGAGCATGGTCTCAGAGGCTTTCCGTAGCTGGATGACCCGGGGGTCTGAGGCAGAGGGAGCCCCCGACCCTCTGCCTCCCCCCCTGAACGCTGCAATTGCGCTCGAACGCAGCAGTCAGGGGGTTAACAGCCAGGGGCGGCGCGGACGCCGTTCCCGGCTGTCAGTGCAGGAAGCTCGGCCACTGCAGCGCTGAGCTCCTGCACTGATCGGGCGGGAGATGCTGAAATTTCAGCACCTCCTGCCCGATCGCTGCTGTGTTTGGTCAGTCAGATTGACTGACCAATCACAGCGCTGTGGGTGCGGGGACCGAATGCAAGGGTCCCTGCACCACTTTTCGTGCCTGTCAGCTGTCAGACAGCTGTCGGCACTAAACTTTCACTGAGTGTTTAAATGCAGGACGTGCACAGTCCGTCATGGTGCCGGAACTGACATCCTGCCATGACGGACTGTGCATGTCAATGGACATTAAGGGGTTAAAAATAAAACTATTACAATCAATACACATATTTGGTTTCGCCGCGTTCAGAATCACCTGATTTATCAAGATATAGAAAGAATTAATCCGATCGGTAAACGGCGTAGTGAAAAGAGAAGTCAAAACGCCACAATTATGTTTTTTGGTTGCCGCAACATTGCATTAAAATGCATATTGACGAAAAATATAAAAGTTATCGGCTGTGGTGTGAAGGGGTTAAAGTTTTTTTCTTTTTTCAAATTAGCAAAATATAAAAGTCTAAATAAATCTAGTATCACCACGATCATACTGATCATATTAATCGTGTATCGCTGTAAATGTACCGGCATAAAGAATAAAGCTGTCTTATCACTTTTACCGCATATTCACAGTAAATAATTGCACAGATCTCCCAGATATTATGGTTGCACATATCCCTAGTCTTTATAACGATATTGCACTCATTCTCTGACAGACCGCAGCATGGCCATTAGATAGAAGCTGCTAATGATCTTTGGAGCAGGTAAGTTTTCCCTGAGTGATATATATTGGGCCGTCTGAGAACGGAGTTTAGTCTAGGACTATTTGTCTGCACTACTAATTGACAGCTGCCCAGAGGCGTAGCTAGGGGTTCAGCTAAGGGTTCAGCTCGGGTGGGAGGGCAAAAAATTTGAGTGGGCCCCTAACCGGTAACCCTGATTACAACTCCGGTGGAACACCCAGTGGCAGCAGCTCTGGGTGGGCCCCCTCAGACCAAGGGGCCCAGGGCAACCGCACCCTCTGCCCCCCTGGTCGCTACGCTACTGCAGCTGTTACAATACCAAACTAGGGCAGTCCCTATAGGAGAAAAAACACAATAATTATACTGTATTTTCACATACTTTCTATTCCTGACTGACCGACACTGGAGTGGCTTATAAACTTAAAGTACATAGTTTGAATTCTGGGATCTGCCAATATGTAGCTAGTTTTCTGACTGTTTTGGATAACATGATACATGATTTTAGGTTTTTTTTTTTTCATCTAGTCTGACTTGAATACATGTCAATATTAAATAAAGTCTCCCGATGAGTCGCCTTTGGTGAGGACGATGAAACCGTCACCTCTCTGTATAAACTGAAACGTGGGTCATATGGTTTTTCTATTAGTCACCTTCTAACTAACCTTCAGGGGTGAGTTACGGGTATAGCTTTACATTTGGAATTCATAAAGTTTAGTTTTATCCTTTTGTCAGTGAATCTTCTAATCAAGGGATCATTTTATGTATAATTATATATTGTAATTTTTTTTCACAGTGAACTCATTCCTCATGTTTGGCCTTATTAAAATAAAATCACTCATACTCCGCTGGCGGGCCGGCTCCACTTCAGCGGTGTTGAGACTCACTGTCCCTGGGCTTATGTGAGCTTGTTACATCACACGAGCCCTGTGCAGAAATTAATAACATTCATAGGGCAGCACGGTGGCTCGGTGGTTAACACTGCAGCCTTGCAGCGCTGAAGTCTTGGGTTCAAATCCCACTAAGGACAACATCTGCAAGGAGTTTGTATGTTCTCCCTGTGTTTGCATGGGTTTTCCTTCCACATTCCAAGGACATACTGATAGGGAATTTAGATTGTGAGCCCCATCAGGGACAGCAATGATAATGTTCGTAAAGCACTGCGGAACAAGATAGCGCTATATAAAGATTATTATTAGTTTTATCCTTTTTGTGAGCAAACATGAGGAATGACAAGAGACAACCCCTTTAAGATCGAATTTTGGTTAAAACTATTCCAACATTATGAAAATAAAAAGGCTTCTCCCCTGTGTGACATCTCTCATGTTGATTAACAGTTGATTTCCAAGTAAAATATTTCCCACATTAAGAAAATGGAAAAGGCTTCTTCTCTGTGTGAGTTCTCTGATGTCTAACAAGATGCTCTTTCCGGTTAAAATATTTCCCTCATTCTTTTTTTCATATTTAAATTCTTTTATTGAAATTTGAGAAAACACTGAAGTAACAGAATAAACAAGTCATTATTACACATCAATATCTGAGCATAAGCAAAAACTTGAGATAAGGATAAAGCTTTTCTTAATCCACATGTAAACAAAGTGTAAAGCTAAATTTATTGTCATTAATATTAAAATTAGTTAATGCACTCAACTTTGAAGAACATAGAGCACAGATACCACAAAAGACAACATGTACAGACACAACACATAATCACTTTCCAAGGGAAGATAGAGTAAAGAACAGAGGTGAGGAGTAGGAGGGGGCGGGGGAAGAGAAAAGAGCGTAAGATTGAGGACAAATGTCTCTATGGATATTAAATGAGAATAATGCAATAGATTATAGTGAGTAGACTAGTAAGCCAACGATAAAGTCTCTCCAGGATTCAGATAAATTTCAGACTGACAACCAAATCTGGTCTTTTCAAGAACCTTCATTATCTCCGTGACAATATGGTTTTAACTATCAGTCATAAGATTTCTCCAATTAAACCAAGGGTCCCATATCTGCAAAAATTGTTCTCGTGAGCCATTTAGCCAATGGAACGTCTCCTCCATTCTCCTTATTTGTTCCACTTTGTCTACCCAATGAACATATTCAGGGACCTCAGTCGATTTCCAATACACGGGGATTAAAAGTTTGGCTGCCGTCAAGAGATGCACCACCAGTGAGTTTTTCCCCAGAGAAATCTCTGAAGAATCCATATTCAAAAATACCATAGTTTGGTGTAATACAAATGGTTTGCCCAAAATATCTTGAATAGAACTGTGTACTTTTAACCAAAAAGGTTGGATACTAGGGCAAGACCACCAAACATGACTGAGTGTACCTCTATTAGCATTACATCTCCAGCATGTGTCTGGAACCGATGGAAACATCTGTGAGATTCTAACTGGCGACCTATACCATCTCAAGGTCAGCTTCAAGGCATTTTCTTGGGAAAGTATGCACCTAGAAAAACCATGTGAGTGAGTGAGGATTTGTCTTGTCTCTTCATCTGAAAACGTACAGGATAGGTCTGATTCCCACTGCAAAATAGCAAGAGGTTTAGCTGGAGGATGTTCCAATACCAATTTGTTATAGAAAAAAGAGGTCAGCCTATTGGGAAGAGCCGGTCCAGAGACCAGTTTGACAAACCATGAGGGGGAATCACGATGTGCTCCCAAAGTAAGAAATCTAGACCAGAAAAACAAAACATGCGAGCAATGAAATTCCCTTCCTCCTAAAGCACGTAAAGTCTCCAGTATCAAAGTTTTAGTTTCTGATTCCTTACCCCCCAACAACTGGCCTAAAGTCACGTTCCGTAATTTCGCCCATACACCCATAGTATCCCTAAACATGGGATCCACAAACCAAGGGAGTACCGCCAACGGGGTCGAATATAGTGAACAAGATATGAGTTGTTTTCCCTCATGTTCCCCTGTTCCCATTAAAGGAAGTCCCTTGAACAACCAGTGCATGTCTTTTAAAGTATGTAAAGAATTTTTTGATTTATCAAGAAAGGGAGCAGTCCAAAGTAATCTCACTCCTTTCTCCCCCATCAACCAAAAAGCCAATGATTTACTAGGTTTTGAATAAGAAGGTGAGAGCAATTCTGCCAATAATCTAAGGTGAGTCGCCCGATAATACAATCCCATATCAGGAAGCCCGATTCCCCCTAATTGTTTTGGACGTCGTAAGCAAGCATGTGCGTGACGAGGTCTATTTCCTTTCCATAAAAATGAAGAGAAAATACGTCTAATGGGTGTAAAGTAAGCAGGTCGGACTGGAATGGTAAGAGTCTGTAGAAGATATAAAATTTTGGGAACAACATAAGTTTTCAGAAGATTTTTCCTGCCCAACCAAGAGAGGAAAGGAATATCTATTTTTTGAAGCATAGCTTTAACTTCCACTAGGCTGACATCATAGTTAAATTCATATAATCTGGACAAATCTCCAGGAATTCTAATTCCAAGGTATGTTATGCAAGATGGTGGCCAAAAGAAGGGATATATAGTCTTTAGTAAGGTAATTGTGGGATTTGGGAGGTTCAAACCAATCATTTCGCATTTAGAAACATTAATTTTAAAATTAGAGATCTCTCCATATTGCTGGAGAAGCGTCATTACATCCTTGAGGGACTTGATAGGGTCTGATAAACTTAATAGTATATCATCGGCAAAGGCACTGACTTTGTATTCTTCGGAGTCAACTCTAAAACCCATAATATCAGGGCATTGTCTCATAGCTTGAAGCAGGGGTTCAATGGATAAAACAAATAGGGACGGCGAAAGTGGGCATCCCTGACGCGTACCATTATTAATGCGAAAAGGTGTTGACAATTGCCCATTAGCCCGTACCCTCGCTGAGGGCGATGAATATAGATTCAATATAATGGCAATGAAGCGGGGAGGAAATCCAAATTTCAGGAGAGTCTGCTCTAAAAATCCCCAATCCACCCAGTCAAAAGCCTTTTCCGCGTCAAGACTTAATAGAGAGAGGGGCAGAGAGCAACGCCTGGCAATCGCCAAAGAGTAAATCGCTCTCTGAACATTATCTCTCCCCAAAACAAAACCTGCCTGATCCGGGTGAACTAGGGATCCCAGCAGGCCCGCTATTCTACGGGCCAAAAGTTTGGTCCATAACTTATAATCCGTGTTGAGTAAAGAGATTGGTCGGTAATTACTACAGATTGAGTGGTCTTTGTTTGGCTTCGGAATGAGAGTGATAAACGCTTCTTGAGATTGGGGGAGGGGCGGAGAGCCTAATAAAAGTGAGTTGAAGTATTTGACTAAGTAAGGGGATAATGTTGAGAAGAACTTTTTATAATATATAATGGGGAACCCATCAGGCCCAGGGCTCTTTCCAGATGGTATCGAGCTTAATGTCTGTTTTATTTCATCTTCAGTCACCGGTGCCAGCAGAGATTCTGCAGTGGTCTTGTCTAGAGAAGGAAGCGACAATTTGTCTAAAAAGGTGTGCACTGCTTCTAATCTATCTGCATCAATAGAACAGTTTGTGGCAGATTGTAGATTATATAACGAGCCTAAATAAGATGAAAAAGCGTCCGCAATTCCCTTTGGGTCCTCCGTCAGTATGCCATTAGGACCCATCACTGCTGTAATAGTGGAAGAAGCTTTCTGTTTTTGAGAGCCGCAGTCATGTGTTTCCCCCCTCTATTGCCATGTAGGCAAGAGGTGAATTTGATTTTTGCAAAATTATTTGTAGCTATAGTGTTAAGTATATCTGCAAGCTGAGATCTACACAACTGCAGCTCCTCAAACGTTTGCGTCGCTAAAGTGTGTTTGTGAGCTATCTCCAAAGTATTAATCTTTGAGAGTAGAGATGTAATCTTATGCATGCGTTGTCGTTTAATAATGGACCCCAGTTTGATAAAATTTCCTCTCATCACGGCTTTGTGAGCCTCCCAAACCGTTGTCGCATTCATCCCCTCCGTATCGTTAGCTATAAAGTAATCTGAAATTTGAGATGTGATATTCTTCACAGTAGCCTCATTGTCCAGTAGTGTGACATTCAGCTTCCAAGAACCCCGGCGAGCGGGAAGATCCTGCAAACCAAATGCGACTGAGACAGGTGCATGATCGGAAATGCCTATAGTTCCTATCTGCGCCAATGACACAAAGGGGACCAAAGACTCAGGTATTAACAAATAGTCTATTCTGCAATAGGATTTGTGGGGATGTGAATAGAAGGAATAGTCCCGTTTGGATGGGTGAAGTAATCTCCAGCTATCCTTAAGTTTCAAATCTTGCAAGAGTAAATGTAATTTCCTCAGTGCTCTATAGGCAACATGGACCTTGGGTGTAGAGGTATCTAACAAGGGATTCAATACTATATTTAGGTCACCACCTACCAGCACAAGTCCTTCAGCAAATGTCTTAAGTTTTGCCAATATTTCTATCAGCCATGCAACCGTGCCTTGATTGGGAGCGTATATATTGCAAACTGTAACGATTATTCCTCCCAGCTTCCCCTTAACAAAAATGAACCTACCCTCGTCATCCAAAAATGTGGTAAGGATTTTAAAAGGACAATTCTTATGAATTCCAACACTTACCCCCCTAGTTGAGGAATCAGATGCAGTTGCATGCACCCACTGGCTGTACACCCTCGACGGCAGATGCGGGATTTTCCCAGTACGGAAATGGGTTTCTTGTAACAGAAGGAAATCAACTGGATTAGTACGAAGAATGGAAAAGACTTTACTACGTTTCACTGGGGAATTAAAACCCTTAACATTGTATGATGTTAATTTACATGAATAACCCGTCATGAGGATCAGTAAAAAGGCACAATAGGCAACGGAACGGCAGAGACAATACAAATCGCAAATGACTCAACGAGCAGACAGAAAACCAATGTTTTAACTCACTACTACATAATTCTCTGAGAAAGGAGGGACGGGAATCAGAGAACAACCCTTTCTGAAGGGAAATATGGGGTATTAGAAGAGAAGGAATTGGAATGCAACTATACAGAGGTTGAAGAAGACAGGACAACAAACATACACATACACTACAAAAATACACATAACAATCTAAACTTTTAAGAGTAAGCAAACTGGGGTGAGGCGTAGCTTCCAGGGGAGATCCACCCCCAAGCAGAAACACAAGGTCCCCCCTGAGAATAATCACCCCCAAAAGCCAGGCCCCACTTATCGGGGGGGGGGGGTTCACTATAGTGAAACTTAGTCAGACTCATTCCCACATGGCCACACGCAGTAGTTTTAGGAGCCCCCAGTTACTATAAAAATGTGAACTAAATGGTTCTATCTTTAGCCAGGTCAAGGAATAAGACAACCATAGTTATTAATGAACTAAGCTATTAATAAACTAATAATAAACTAACAATAAACAGTCTCATTCAGTAATATGACTACCAGAATGGCAATATTTATCATTTCCAAAAAAAGAAGGAAAAGAAAGATTATGAAAGAAGGGAGAGAAGAGGAACAGGAAGATAGACTGAAGTATGGGAGAAAAAGAGAACAGCAGGGATAATTAAGTAACTGTTGAATGAGTAGTCAGTTTCTCCCATCTAAGTACCAATCGGTCTATACCCTTCACATTGTTTCATATCTACTCAATAAAGCTTATCACAATAATTACATTGGTAGGAGGAGGGAGTGCAAGAAGAGACCATAAATAAGGTAACATTTCCCCAAGCTGGCAAATTACCGGCATGAACAGAATCAAATCATTAAATGTATTAACTGAATTCCTCCTCTCATTTTACTCCCACCACCATACAACTAAATTTAGCTGCAATAACCAAACAGTTAACTGTGGCAACAGACAACCAATGCCATCTAGTGGCCGAAGAATGTAAATTCTTCTAAATGAAGATTTAAAGAGATCTTTTCATAAAAGTTCAGGTCTTGTCTGATGTAAGATTTTTCTCCGTGGCCACAATTTTCTTTTTCTTCACAACTTTCCATGGAGACCCAGGAGTCATCTTACGGATCTTCGGTTTAGCATCCACTGTAAGCCAAGAAGGTATGTCTATCGGTTCAACTCCCAAAGCTTTCCAGAAACTGGTCAAGTCAGCAGGTGTATGTAACTCCAGACGTATGCCATTTATAGTGGCACGCAAGCCGAAGGGGAATAGCCAAGCGTACCTGCAATTATGTTGGGCAAGAACCTGGAGCAAGGGATGCAGCATACGGCGTTTAGTCAGTGTAGTAGGTGCCAAGTCTTGATAGAAATGAATGGTAGCTTCCCCATACTTTAAAGTGCCTTTGGTACGGGTTGCATTCAGAATGTCTCTTGTGTCTACATAAGAAAGTAACCTGCAAATCACATCTCTCGGTGGATCAGAAGGAGCACTTTGCGGCCTCAGGGCTCTGTGAATTCGTTCAATGGTAAGTGCTGCTGCTCTTTCTTGCCCCAACAAATCACTGAACATTTCCATGGCTACTTTGGGAAGGGCTTCAGAGGCCCAGCTTTCCGGTAGGCCTTTCATTCTAATGTTATTACGCCGGGACCGGTTCTCCTGATCCTCCAGCATTGTGTAAACGTGATTGAGATGTTGTGCATGAGATCCTGCCACCTCAGTCAGATCTTCTGTAGTTCTTGACAGCATGTTACAATCCTCCTCCACCTTCTCCACCTGCGCTGTTATTACAGCCCTAAAGTCAGAGAGTTCCTTCATAAGTGGTGTAAATACCTTCTGCAGAGCTGCATCTAAATACGATTTGGTCACAAGACTTTTGCTCGAAGCAGCGGTTGTTATTTCATCTCCACCTTCCATATCTGAGGTGTCAGACCCCTCTGATAGCGGGGAAGCTGAGCGTGCTGGGACTGTCGGCGCCATCTTGCGCGCTGTGCCTGGGGATGCACCGTTACCTTTCTGCACAAAACGCTGAATATTTCCTTGGCCTTTCAGTTTTTTGTGGGTCCCGGTAAGCTCCCCTCCTCTCTCTCTCCCGGTATGAACCATTAGGTCGCTGGATAAACTGCTTGAGGGCTCTCAAAACCAGCTCCAAGGCAGAGCTAGTCCTGCATGCGTCTTCACAGGAGCGCGGCCAGACTCCGCCCCCATATTTCCCTCATTCTTAACATGAAAAAGGCTTCTCCCCTGTGTGAGTTCTCTGGTGCTTAACCAAATTTGATTTATGGTTAAAACATTTCCCACATTCCAAACATGAAAAAGGCTTCTCCCCTGTGTGGGTTCTCTGGTGAGTAACAAGGTGTGCTTTATGTTTAAAACATTTCCCACATTCTGAACATGAAAAAGGCTTCTCCCCTGTGTAAGTTCTCTGGTGGGTAACAAAACTTGATTTGTGTGCAAAATTTTTCCCACATTCTGAACATGAAAAAGGCTTCTCTCCTGTGTGAGTTCTCTGGTGACTATTAAGAACCGATTTCCAGTTAAAACATTTCCCACATTCTGAACAGGAAAAAAGCTTCTCCCCTGTGTGAGTTCTCTGGTGTCTATCAAAATCCAATTTCCGGATAAAACATTTCCCACATTCTGAACATGAAAAAGGCTTCTCACCAGTGTGAGTTCTCTGGTGGGTAACAAAACTTGATTTGTGTGCAAAATTTTTCCCACATTCTGAACAGGAAAAAAGCTTCTCCCCTGTGTGAGTTCTCTGGTGTCTATCAAAATCCAATTTCCGGATAAAACATTTCCCACATTCTGAACAGGAAAAAGGCTTCTCCCCTGTGTGGGTTATCTGGTGTATAACGAGCTGTGATTTATGTGTAAAACATTTCCACATTCTGAACATGAAAAAGGCTTCTCCCCTGTGTGAGTTCTCTGGTGACTATAAAGAATCGATTTCCGGTTAAAACATTTCCCACATTCTGAACAGGAAAAAGGCTTCTCCCCTGTGTGAGATCTCTGGTGTTTAACCAAATCTGCTTTGTGGTAAAAACATTTTCCACATTCTGAACATGAAAAAGGCTTCTCCCCTGTGTGACTTTTCTGGTGGGAAACAAAATTTGATTTCTGTGCAAAATATTTCCACATTCTGAACAGGAAAAAGGCTTCTCCCCTGTGTGAGTTCTCTGGTGAGTAAAAAGCCCTGATTTATGTTTAAAATATTTCCCACATTCTGAACATGAAAAAGGCATCTCCCCTGTGTGAGTTCTCTGGTGACTATAAAGAACTGATTTCCGGGTAAAACATTTCCCACATTCTGAACATGAAAAAGGCTTCTCACCTGTGTGAATTTTCTGGTGATTAACAAGCCCTGATTTATGTTTAAAATATTTCCCACATTCTGAACATGAAAGTGACTTATTTGCTTTAGGAGCAGTTTGTTTTTTAATGCCTCTTTTGAGACGTTGATTTTCGTTTGTAGTTGGTAATGAATAAGAAGATGAGACCTGTTTCATAGGATCAGATGACAGATCTTTGCTGTGAATGGATGATGGTATATCTGGAGTAATAGCATTCACTTCAGTTGTATCTTGAAGGATCTCAAGATCATCAGATTTAAAAATTAAAGATGTCACTTGTCCCTCTGATCTCCTGATACAGTCATCTGCTAAGATAAAAAACAATTATTATTTTTTTTATAAAATATCCTTGAGTTTTATACTTTTGAACATTTCTACTTAAACTGTCCATAAAAATGGCAAGCTATGTAAAAAACTTTAAAGGGAATCTGTCAGCAGTTTTGGCCGATATAAGATGCAGCCACTGCCTTTCAGGGTTTATCTACAGCATTCTATAATGCTGTAGATAAGCCCCTTATCTAACCTGAAAGATAAGAAAAATAACTTTTATTATACTCACCCGTGGGGCCGGTCCGGTTCGATGGGTGTTGCAGATGCGAGTCCGGCGCCTCCCATCTTCTTGGGATGCTGACCTCCTGCTTGCATCATGGCTCCCCGGTATCGCGCTCCTGTGCAGTCGTACTTATCTGCGCTGTTGAGGGAAGAATAAAGTACTGCAGTGCGCAGGCCCCGGGAAAGGTCAGAGAGGCCCAGCACCTGTGCACTGCAGTACTTTGCCCTCAACAGAGCAGATAAATACACCTGCGCAGAGCGCGATGTCAGGGACCCATGACGCAAGCAGAAGGGTGGCATCGCAAGAAGATGGGAGGCCTGGACCGCACAGGAACGCCCCCAGGGTGAATATGATAAAAGTTATTTTTGTTATCTTTCAGGTTAGATCGGGGTCTTATCTACAGCATTACAGCATGCTATAGATAAGCCTTGAAAGGCACTGGCAGCATCTTTTATCAGCCAAAACTGCTGACAGGTTCACTTTAATTATTTACCAAGACAATGACAGTTCACAGTCTAATAGAAAACCTTGTTGGATGAACCAGTAGAGTGTGGCGTTCAACTGTTCGTTCATTCTGCCTCCCAGATATCGAATAAAAAGAAACCAATCAATGTTATGTAGGTGAAAATAATACCAATTCTCATCTCACAAAAAAACAAGTCCCCACTCAGGTCCATCATCTGTCAATGGAAAAACAGAGGTTCCCACATATCAGGAACCCTGCTGCAGACTTACAACAGGAGTCTGCGCAAGAATACTGAGAGGTCAAAGAGTGTGAGAGGAGAGCTGCGGTGAGCTTACCTGCCGAAGCGCAGGACCTGAAGAACGTGACCACCTGGGGAGTGGCTGGAGGTGGTCAGATGCCAAGTAGCGGCAGTGACCGGCGATGCCGGAGAGTAGTCAAAATGTGCCGAAGTCAAGCCAGGAGGTCGATGAGGTGCAAAAGGGTTAAATATAGAGAGTGGTCAGGAAGTAGCCAAATGTCAGAAAGCTGAAGATAGCGGTACAATACAAATATGGCAGATGGGTGGGAAGTCAGAGTAATCAAGCCAAAGGTCAGAGCCGGAATAGACAGTAAGCACAGAGTCACAAGGCAAGGCACAGAATGAGAAAACAGACCGGGTCATACACTGAGAGACAATCGGACAAAACAGTATGCAAGCACACCAGGGGTCAGACACACAGCCAAGAACAAATGTATCACTGACAAGGAATCCCAGACAGGGTGGGTACATATAGCCCTCCCTAAACCAGGAAAGGGAACCCTGTCCTCAACCATGATAGTACCCCCCTCTTAACGGGGGCCACTGGACCCCCAGGCTTCTCAGGATGCCTGGCATGAAAAGCCCGAACTAACCGATCGGCATGCACCGAACCGGCCGAGACCCAAGACCGGTCCTCCGGAGCATACTCCTTCCAGTGCACAAAATACTGAAGATTCCGGCGCACCCACCGAGAATCAACGATGCGCCCCACCTCATACTCCAGATGGCCCTCCACCAATACAGTAGGAGTGATGGATGAGGAGTCCTCCTCAACTGCTCCCAATGGTTTTAAGAGGGACCTGTGAAACACATTGGTTATTTTGAAGGAGGCGTGAAGCTGTAACCTGTAGGCCACAGGGTTGACAACCCTCAGAATTTTATATGGGCCAATGAACTTAGGCCCCAGTTTGACCAAGGGGATTTTGAGCTTAATATTATGGGTGGAAAACCACACCTTCTCGCCCACTACGAATGCAGGACCCTACCCCCTTCTCTTGTCTGCAAAAAATTTGTACTTTCCCTGGCTCTTGGTGATGTTTCGCTGGACCTCCCTCCACAGGGCCTTTAAGCTTTGCACTGTACCCTCCGCCCCTAGACAACCTGAATCCATGTGAGAAAACTCCCCAAAATGTGGGTTAAACCCATAGTTGACCAAGAAGGGAGACATTCCCGTGGACTGACTCACCCGACCATTGAAAGCAAACTCTTCCATGGGAAACGCATCACACCAGTCATCCTGTCTGGAAGGTGCCAAACATCTCAGAATTTGCGCCAAGGACTGATTAGTGCGTTCGGTCTGCCCATTAGACTCCGGATGGTAAGCAGAGGAAAAAGACAATGCGATTCCCAACGTTTTACAGAAAGCCCTCCAAAACTTGACCACGAACTGCACACCTCTGTCAAACACCACATTCATAGGCAACCCATGCAGCCGAACCACATGCTGCACAACCAACCTGGCCAAGGTTTCAGCAGACGGTAAAGCAGGCAGAGGTACAAAATGAGCCTGTTTGGAAAATCTATCCACCACCACCCACTCAATGGAGTTACCCCTGGAAGGAGGCAGATTAGTGATGAAATCCACGGACAAATGTGTCTATAGTCTATTCGGAATTGGCAAAGGCATCAATTCCCTGGCTGGCCAACAATGAGAGTTTTTTAGAACGGACCCAAACCCCACACGCAGATACAAATCTTTTAACATCAGTACAGATGTCGTCCTGAACAGCCGGGTGACAAGTAACTGATAGTCTGTGGAGAAAAATAGTGTAAGCGGAGCACTTGACAGAACACTGCAGACACAATAACAGCGGAACCGGAAGCTAGCAACAGAAGATACTTGTTGCTCCGGCCCACTCCCTATGGCGGAGGGGCCAGAAATAGTAATCAGTACCATGCCATTGGTCAAATAAAAAATGCGCGCTGACTCTTTAAGATACCGGGAGCGAGCGCGACCTAAGCACTCTCCCCGGGGACCTGCTTACAGCGCACCAGGAAGCAGAGGAGGGGAAGGAGCAGAGGCTGCACAGGACGGCGTGAGGCCGGCACAGAGTGGGAGTCCCGATGGGGACCCCGCAGAGGTATGGGACCGGGACCAGGTGTAACTGACAGATCTGGCTGGACCAACACTGGGGTGGAAATAAAACACTTTTTTAAATTCATAAAATAATTTTTTGCAGACGTAAACCAATTCTTAACATCAGCCCCCTTGAGTGTGAGATCAGTCAGGGGCTTAACCACCTGCGAAAAACCCTTAGTGAACTTTCGATAGTAGTTTGCAAACCCTTTAAATCATGAGGTTGAACCCAATCAGTAATGGCCTGGATTTTTTTCGGATCCATACGAAATCGCTCACAAGAAACAATTAAACCCAAAAAAGACAATTCCTGTACAAAGAATGAATATTTTTCCAAGTTAGCATACAAATGGTTTTCTCCAAGTCTCAGAAGAACCGTTCGCAGATGGGGCAAGTGGGTTTGATTATCCGAGGAGTACACTAAAATGTCATGAAGATAAATGACCACAAAGCGCCCAATCAGATCAGAAAAAATGACATTAATAAAATTTTGAAAAACCGCAGGAGCGTTGGTCAGACCGAAGGGCATGACCAGGTTCTCAAGCAGTCCTTCAGACGTGAGAAACGCCGTATTCCACTCATCTCCTTCACGAACCCTTATCAGGTAACAGGTCCCCCGTAAATCAAGCTTGGAAATACGGATTTTTGTGTTACTCACCGTAAAATCCTTTTCTCCGAGACGCTCATTGGGGGACACAGGACTGTGGGTGTATGCTACTGCCGCTAGGAGGCTGACACTAAGTAAACATAAAAAAAGGTTAGCTCCTCCTCCGCCGTATACACCTCAGCACTGGCCGCAGGCAAACCCAGTTTAGTGCAAAAAGCAGTAGGAGGCTAAAGAATAAATTAATGTTAATACAGGTACAATATATCCAGAAGTAAATCTACTGATATAGACCCAAGCAAATAAAATTAACTTAGAAATCGAAGCCATCCGGCTAATAGGGAGGGAGCTGTGTCCCCCAATGAGCGTCTCGGAGAAAAGGATTTTACGGTGAGTAACACAAAAATCCGTATTTCTCCTTCGTCTCATTGGGGGACACAGGACTGTGGGACGTCCCAAAGCAGTCCCTTGGGTGGGAAACCGACTCCACAGTGTAATTTATAATCAAGCATTGCTTATAGGTGCGCAACCGCGCCCTGAAGAATCCTTCTACCCAGACTGGCATCCGCAGAAGCCTGGGTATGGACATTATAATGCTTGGAAAAGGTATGCAGACTGGACCAGGTTGCTGCTTTACAAACCTGTTCCACTGAAGCCTGATGCCGAAGGGCCCAGGAGGCACCCACCGCTCTGGTGGAGTGAGCCTTGATCCCTGCAGGAACCACCGCGCCTCTGATGCGGTAAGCCTCCTGAATGGCTAACCGAATCCACCTAGCCAAGGTTGATTTAGAGGCAGCGAGTCCCTTCCTGCGACCTTCAGGGAGGACAAACAGCGTGTCCGTCTGTCGAAAGGACGCCGTCCGAGAAACATATCTCCTGAGTGCTCTCACCAGATCCAGCGTATGGAGAGCCTTCTCCACTCGGTGCGTCGGAGCTGGGCAAAATGAGGGCAAAACAATGTCCTCATTAATATGAAATGAGGACACGACTTTAGGCAAAAAAGGTGGAGTAGGTCTGAGCACTACCTTATCCTGATGGAAAAGCAAGTACGGAGCTCGACAAGACAGTGCAGCCAGCTCCGAAACCCGCCTTATGGATGTTATGGCTACCAAAAACACCACTTTCCAGGAAAGAAACGACAGAGAAACCTCCTGCAAAGGTTCAAAAGGAGACTCTTGCAGAACTCCCAGGACTAGATTGAGGTCCCAAACCTCTAAAGGAGTCTTGTAGGGAGGAACTATATGGACAACCCCTGAATAAAGGTCCTAACCTGAAAATTAGACGCGATCCTTCGCTGAAAAAGCACAGACAAGGCTGATATCTGCCGCCTAAGCGTACTTGGCGCTAGACCTGAATCTAGGCCTGCCTGGAGAAATGACAGAATGTTTGGAATTGAAAACCTAAGCGGGGAACAACCATGTTCCCTGCACCAAGCAAAAAAGATCTTCCAAGTACCGTGGTAGATGCGAGCCGAGACGGGCTTTCGGGCGCTAGCCATCGTCGCGGCGACCTTTTTAGAGAATCCAGCCCTGGTCAGGATCCAAGATTCAACGGCCAGGCCGTCAAACACAGGACCGCTGAGTTCTGGTGGTAAACTGGGCCCTGGGAGAGAAGGTCCGCGCGCTCTGGCAGTCGCCAGGGTGCGTCGGCGAGCAACTGTACCAGCTCCGCGTACCAAGAGCGACGCGGCCAATCTGGAGCGATTAATATCGCTGGAACCCCCTCTATCCTGATCTTTCTGATCACCCTTGGGAGAAGAGCTATTGGTGGAAATAAGTATGGAAGATGGAATTGATTCCACGGTAGAACCAGGGCGTCCACCGCAATTGCCTGCGGATCCCGGTACCGGGAGACGAAGTTGGGCACCTTGGCATTCATCCTGGAAGCCATCAGGTCCACATCTGTGGTTCCCCAGCGTCGACATATCTGCTGAAAAATCTCGGGATGTAGTGACCATTCCCCTGAAGCTATGCCGTGACGGCTGAGAAAATCCGCTGCCCAGTTTTCCTCGCCCGGAATGTGGACTGCTGAAATCACGGAGTGATTTACCTCTGCCCAGGACAGAATCTGTTTTACCTTGTGCATAGCCGCCCGGCTGCGGGTACCTCCCTGATGGTTTATGTATGCCACCGCCGTGGCATTGTCTGACTGAATTCGGACTGGGCGGCCTGCCAGATGCTGGTAAAAATGCCTCAGAGCCAGCCAAATAGCTCGGATCTCTAAAATATTTATCGGGAGGATCGACTCCTGCTGAGACCAAGTCCCCTGGGCTGTGTGGTGACGAAACACTGCTCCCCATCCGAGCAGGCTGGCATCCGTTGTGACTACCATCCAGATATTCGGAGGAAACAAACGGCCCTGTTGAAGAGTGGAACTCCTTGTCCACCACATAAGAGTCTGTCTGACCTGCAGGGACAGACGGCACCGAAGATTGAGGGAATAAAGGCTCCCGTCCCATACTGCCAAGAGTGCATGCTGAAGGGGGCGAAGATGAAACTGGGCAAATGGAATAGCCTCGATCGTTGCCACCATCCTTCCTAGGACCCTCATGCAAAACCGGATGGTATGAGGAATCGGTTTGTGAAGGATCCGTACCTCTTGACGGAGAACTAAGGCCTTGTCCTGAGGAAGGATTATCAACCCTTGAGCGGTGTCGAAATCCATTCCTAAGAAGGTGATCTTTCGAGATGGCACGGGAGATGACTTCTTCATATTCACCAGCCACCCCAGGCGAACAAGAGTGTCTAGGGTAATGCTGACACTTTCCTCGCATGCTTGGAAAGACGGACCCTTGATGAGAAGGTCGTCTAGGTAAGGCAAGATGACTATCCCCCTGGAGTGTAGAATGGATACAACAGTAGCCATGACCTTTGTGAACACTCTGGGAGCTGTGGCTAGCCCGAATGGCAAGGCAGCGAACTGAAAGTGAAGTTTGCCGATGGCAAACCGAAGAAACCTTTGATGAGGGGGAAATATGGGGATGTGAAGATAGGCATCCTGGATGTCTATTGATGCTAGAAATTCCCCTTTTTCCATGGCAGCAATGACCGAGCGGAGAGACTCCATTCGAAAATGTCGAATTTTGACGAACCGATTCAGTCTTTTTAGATCCAGAATGGGCCTTACGGTACCGTCCTTTTTGGGTACAATGAACAGATTGGAATAAAACCCCCGACCTCTTTCGACCTCTGGTATAGGTACGACAACCCCGCTGTGTCGAAGAGACTCGACCGCCTTGAATAAGGCGAGAACCCGAGACTCCTCCTTGGGAAGGCGCGAGGGAAAGAAACGATTTGAGGGAAGGCTGGTAAATGCTATCTTGTACCCCGAGGTGACTAATTCTCTGACCCATTCGTCTTGAGTAATTGATAGCCAAGTGGGACGAAACCAGAGTAGACGGCCGCCTACTCTGGATGAATCGACCGGATTCTGCCTCCAGTCATTTATCCGAAAATCTTTGGGGCCTAGACCCTCTAGATTTTGGTTGTTGAGACCGCATTCTTCCCAACGGGTTGGTCTTGTAAGAGGCCTGACGATCTCTGGCCTGATTAGGTCGACCTGAGCCGCTGGAACTGGCTGTTGCAGCCCAACCTGGGTTGCGAAAGGCTCTAAAGCGAGGCTGAGGCTGTCGGCGAAAGGACTGTTTGACCTTCTGCTGAGGCAAAAAAGAACTCTTCCCTCCTGTCGCATCAGATATAAGCTGATCCAATTTTTCACCAAATAAACGACCGCTTTGATAAGGCAAGGACGTAAGTGACTTCTTTGAAGTCGAGTCTGCTCGCCAAGTCCTCAACCACAAGGATCTCCTAATGGCAATCGCATTAGCAGCAGCTAATGCTGCGCAATTTGCCGCATCCATAGAAGCGTTGATCAAAAAAATCACCTGCGAGAGCCATCTGATTAGATATCTCCAAAACCTCAGGTGGCACTTCTACACCGTGAAGAGCTCTGTTCAGAGACTCCGACCAGGAAATCATGGCCTTAGCAACCCAAGTCGCTGCAAAGGAAGGAGAGAGAGATGACCCAGATGCTTCAAACACCGAGCGAGCCAGGCTTTCAATCAGACGATCCGTTGGATCCTTAATCGAGGAACCATCAGGAAGGGAGAGAAGCGTCTTAGATGCCAAGCGTGACACCGGAGGATCGACCACTGGGGATTCCGCCCACTTCTTAAGAAGTTCAGGAGCAAAAGGATACCTGGTATTGAGGGCCTTCTGTCCTGTAAAGCGCTTATCCGGTTTTTCTCGGTGGCGCTGCACAAGCTCCTCAAACTCAGGATGAGCACCAAAAACCTTATGGGTCTGTCTGGCTCGTTTGAAAGACACCTTATGACCAGAGGCCAAGGTGGATTCATCGTCTACCCCAGAGATTGATTGACAGCTTCGATCAGACTGTCAATTGTCTCCTGACAACCTGGAGCTTCCAAATTGAGGGACCCTTCAGTATCGGAATCCGAATATTGATCACTTGCCTCTAAAGGTGAGGGAGAGCGAGAAGCTGAGCTGAAGGATGCCGAAGCCCTGGACGGCATAGGCGACGCAGTGTGGGTTCGCTTCCCCTGCGTCTGCCTGGTGAGAGCGCGGCCCCTGCAGGCCGGAGGTTCCTGAGACGTCGCCAAGACGGGTGAACCACTGTCCCTGCTCCTATCAGGAGCTTGAAGGGACTCGATTGCTCTTGTTAATGATGCCACAGATTGAGACAGAGACAGGGCCCATTCCGGGGGACCTGACGCACTGGGCTGGGCTATAGGTGAGGGCTCCTGAGCCCGTTCAGAGTCACAGGCTTCGCAGACCCGATTAGTCTGGGCATGCGGAAAAGGGGATTTACAGGCAATGCATGCGGTATACAGCACCGTGTGAGCCTTAGTTCTTCTGGACATACTGTATCTGTTCAGAGCCCTGTGACAATGCGGAGGTATGGTAGCGGGGCGCAGCGAAGTGGAGCCCGGGCTGGAGGTAGCAGCACTTACCCCAGTCCTGTATCCCCGGACGTCCTTAAGCAGCGTTGACAGCGCAAAAGGAAAAGAGCAAAGGCTCCAGACTTTCAAAAAGAGCGCTCCCTGTCAGGGAGGCGTGGCTCATATAGCTGATCACAGGGGCCGGGGTCGAGAGGCGCGGCCTAGCGCCGTCAGATGCCGGAGACGCCACTTCCGGCCGAAGCCGGGGACTAAATTTCCGGCCGCGGCCTAGCGCCGGCCGAAGCCTCGGCCTAAATTTTTGGCGGTGGCCGCCCGAAAAACAGGGGTGGGCCCACGGAAGTGACGCTGCCGGGGGCGGAGCACGGCCTATCTTCCGGCCGACGCCGGGAGCAAAATTAGACATGCGGCCTGGTTCCCGGCCGAAGCCGGGGACTAAATTTCAGCCCGCGCCTAGCACCGGCCAAAGCCGGGGGCTAGATTTTTGGCGGCGGCCGCCTAGAAGCCAGGCGGACCGTCACACGCAGAGAGGGGATGGCGCTCTCCGGGGGTTTCACAGACAGCCTCGCGGACCGCTCCCACCGAATCTCGACCGCCCCAGACGCTACCTGACGTCCGACACTGTTCTCCGGAGCTTTGAAGGTGGGTTCTCCTGCTTGCAGTCTTCTACCAAAAAAATGGGGAACGGTGCAGGCTCCAGCTCCATGACCTCTAATAGTGGGTCTTCCTGCTGCAGTGGACTTGCGGCTCTCCCAGACATTAGTCCAGCGTCTCCCGTTTTTTAGAGGGGGGCTTGCAGCAAAAAAAGGAGGGACGGTGCAGGCACCCTAACTCCATCACCCCTTCAGGGGATGAGGAGAGGGACCGTCCGCCACCTTGCAGCACCGCAGTCTAGCATTGGTGGTGCAGTGGGGGCCGCACGGACTAACTCCTGCCTCTGTACAGCCTAGGGCTTCAATACCTTAGGGTGGTCAGGGCTGAGTCCGGCATTTATGTCCCACGTTGCGGGAGAGGATATGTTGGAGGCTTTACTCCACGTGCTCGCCCGTTGATGGTTTGGGGAGATCGGACCCTTTCAATAGGATCCGTCGCCCCTATCTCATCTTCGTGGGGAGAAAAAAAATAAAAAATGGTCTGGAAAAAGAACCAGACGTGTGCCTCCATCAGACACTAAGCAATAACTGGGTTTGCCTGCGGCCAGTGCTGAGGTGTATACGGCGGAGGAGGAGCTAACCTTTTTTTATGTTTACTTAGTGTCAGCCTCCTAGCGGCAGTAGCATACACCCACAGTCCTGTGTCCCCCAATGAGACGAAGGAGAAAACCATTTTGCTCCTGAAAGTTGTTTACATAGATCCGGAATGAGGGGAAGTGGATACGCGTTTCTCACGGTAATTTTAAGTTCCTGAAAGTCGAGGCACGGCCGCAAACCACCATCTTTTTTCTTAATGAAAAAAAAAAAAACAACGGCTACAGGCGAGACCGAAAGGCGAATATGCCTTTTGCGGAGACTTTCCATAATATACTCCTTCATGGCTCGGTGCTCAGGCCTGGACAGATTAAACAGACGAGCCTTGGGCAGTTTAGCTCCAGGAACTAACGTATTTTTCGGACCATAAGACGCACTTTTTTTCATCCAAATTTGGGAGGAAAGTGTGGGTGCGTCTTATGGTCGGAATGTAACGTGGGGGGGGGGCAGCGGTGGAGTGGGATCGCAGGAGGCAGGAAAATATCCCCTCTGCTGCAGGAATCCAGTGCTGGGAAACCACTGGTCTTGGTACTTAAGTGCAGTGAATATTCATTAGCCGCTTCCCCGCCCACCTATCAGCTGAGCAGTGAGGGGGAGCAGCAAATTATAGAGCCACATGGTTCCCCAGCGCCTGATTCCTGCAGCAGCTGGGGAAATCTCTGTCCAAAGTAGAAGGAGGCGGCAGGAGCAGAGTGCAGCAGGAGGCATCGCATACCTGACAGCACAGGGGCTGTGCTGATGCCAGGCTGAATGCTCCTGTGGAGGACCTGTGATGAGGTCATGAAGAGGGCAGGCTGGAGCATCACATGAACACACAAAGCCCTGCCTCTTCATGATGTCATCACAGGTCCTGCAGACACACTGTACAAGAAAAAAATAATTAAAAGGTTAGTAAATACAGCACATTAAAAAGCACTCTGCCATCCTGTGGTGGACTATAACTTCCAACATGCCACAGGATCTGCAGGACATGCTGAGAGTTTTAGTTCTCCCATGGGATCTTAAAGCAGCACTCCAGTGTTATTTTTCAGTGCTGGAGTGTGGTTCTTTAAATATAAGCCCTATGCCCCCATTCACAGGCCGGGGTCACACATGCGAGAAATTTGCACGATTTCGTGTGAGTCTCTCGCATGAACACCCAGCACTGCCGCCATCACTCAGACCGAAGCGTGCGGCTGCATGTATTTCAATGCAGCATGTATTTCTATGCAGCAGCACGCTCCAGTCTGAGTGCCGGCGGTAGTGCTGGGTGTTCATGCGAGAGACTCACACGAAATCGTGCGAGTTTCTCGCACGCATGTGTGTGTGAAAAGGGATAAATTTAATACGTACACTTGGTCACTAATAGACAGACGTTTCGGTCAAAACAGACCTTCATCAGTGCACTATAATACAAAATACAATAAGTGATCAACATATATGTTACAGTTGAAAAATGAAGTATAAACACATAATTGGGTCATATTTAAGGTAAAATTAACCTCTATATAGGCTAATCAGTATCTAGCCTTCTCCATAGTACTCAGGATATTAGGTGATGAAGACCGATAAGTAATTAAACGGACATACCTAGTGACAGTGTTTACAAGGCAATATAGTGTAGATATTGGACTGAGTATATCTGTGAAGTGAACACAAGTTGCTCATAGACACATTTGATTATAGTGCACCATATGGGGTATAGCTGTATTTCAAAGGAGACATACCAGAGTTCATAGTGGTACCAGTAGCTGCTGTGGTAATAAATACATAATGGTGAGAACCAATTTGGTGTGAATATTGTGAATCGCATAAGAGGTAGTAGACATACCAATTACAAGATGTCTGCTGAATGGTCAGTGATATTCAAAAAGGAAGTTTAAGCTGCAGAAAAATTCATCATATGCGCTGTTATAGTAAGGAGCAACATAGTTCAATGGTGGTAGCAGCGTGCACTTACCCAGTAGTGGCTATGGGGATATGTGGTCCTGGGACGCGGTATCCACCGCTTGTCTCGAGGTGAATGGAGGTGGTGACTGGCAGTGTTAAATAACGCTACTGACCATCTCGTGGCGGTGCACGGAGAACCGGAAGTGCTCATACCGGAAGTGACATCGGCGCTACTATGAAGAAGATAGAGGTCGCGTCCTGCGTTCCACAGGAGACGCTTGCGTTCCATTTACAAAGCGCATGTCAGAACGTTCAGGGAAGAAGAGTACAGAAAGAATAGGAGCAGTTTGGAGAAATGACCATCCAAACATTTAGGGGGTAAGGTTTCTCCTTGTGGAGAGTGACATACCAGCTCTGGCGTGTCGAGGTAAGGAGGCTTATTCGCCGTGCAATGCTCCTCTGGGAAATTTTAGTATGCAAATTGTATCTTCAAACAAAGAGGACTTGTACTCTATAGCGCCACCTATTGGAAGTAGCGATCCTACAAGTCACAATCAACCCTTTAACGAGTCTTGCAATGACTTAGGATAAAAGCCAAATCAGAATCTCCATTTGCAAGACTCGTTAAAGCAGGGGTGGGGAACCTTTTTTCTGCCGAGGGCCATTTGGAATTTTATAATAGTGTTCGGTGGCCGCATAAAATTATTAATAATGATGAGCGAGTATACTCGTTGCTCGGGTTTTCCCAAGCATGCTCAGGTGTCCTCTGAGTATTTTGGCGTGTGGGGATTCCTTAACAAACAAGCATTCCTCACATGTATTCACGCTGTCCAGCAGCTGCAAATCAGGGAGCTGAGGCAACGAAAACTAATTTTCTGAGCATGCCAAAATACTCGGAGGACACCCGAGCATGCTCAGGAAAGCCCGAGCAATGAGTGTACTCGCTCATTACTCATTAATAAACTTAAACATTCGCCAACTATATTTATTCAAACATTTAAATAACTCCTACCTAATGTGATGGCTGGAATGACTTCTCTTTGGTGAGGTGTTTGATATTGGGAGGTATTGATGATGTTGCTACTCATATAATGCTCCATACAGGATACTGGTCCCCATATAATGCTCCATACAAAATATGGAGCTCTCCTCTGCGCTGTGCTGCGTTCTGCACTGTTACGGCTCAGGAAAAGGCTCTGTGGAAAGACTCCCCATTATCATCATCATCCCCTCCCCATCATCATTATTGCCTCCCCATCATCATCATTGCCTCCCCATCAAAATTATTGCCTCCCCATCAAAATTATTGCCTTCCCATCATCATTTCCTCCTCATCATCATTGCCTCCCCATCATCATCATTTCCTCCCCATCATCATCAATGCCTGCACATCATCATCATCGCCTCCCCATCATTATCATTGCCTCCCCATCATCATCAATGCCTGCCCATCATCATCATCATCATCGCCTCCCCATCATTATCATCGCCTCCCCATCATTATCATCGCCTCCCCATCATTATCATCGCCTCCCCATCATTATCATTGCCTCCCCATCATTATCATTGCCTCCCCATCATTATCATTGCCTCCCCATCATCATCAATGCCTGCCCATCATCATCTTCGCCTCCCCATCATTATCATTGGCTCCCCATCATCATCATTCATTGCCTCCCCATTAATATCATCGCCTTCCATTATCATTGCCTCCCCATCATCATCAATGCTTGCCCATCATCATCATCACCTCCCCATCATTATCATTGCCTCCCCATCATCATCAATGCCTGCCCATCATCATCATCGCCTCCCCATCATTATCATTGCCTCCCCATTAATATCATCATCGCCTTCCCATTATCATTGCCTCCCCATCATCAATGCTTGCCCATCATCATCATCGCCTCCCCATCATTATCATTGCCTCCCCATCATCATCATTGCCTCCCCATCATCATCAATGCCTGCCCATCATCATCATCGCCTCCCCATCATTATCATTGCCTCCCCACCATCATCAATGCCTGCCCATCATCATCATCGCCTCCCCATCATTATCATTGCCTTCCCATCATCATCATTCATTGCCTCCCCATTAATATCATCATCGCCTTCCCATTATCATTGCCTTTCCATAATCATCATTGCCTCCCCATTAATATCATCATCATCGCTTTCCCATTATCATCATCATCATCATCATCATCTTCCCATTATCATCATCATCATCGCCTTCCCATTATCATCATCATCATGGCCTCCTCCTCACCACCATCACTGCCTGCCTCCCCCCCACCACCATCACACATACAGCACGGCAGACAGCACTCTCTCACATACACACAGGCACACACAGGCAGGCACACACACACACCGATCTCACCTGTCCGCGCGCTCTCTGCCACAGCCGGCCGCTGAATGATGACGTCATTCAGCGGCGCTGCTGTGAGAGAGAAAGCACCGGCGCCCCCTGGAGCTCGGAGCTGCGGCAGCGGAGGCACGGGGAGGGGCGAGTATTGCGCCGGGCTCCTGCAGGGGACCTGAGCAAGCGGGGGGGGCCCAGTGGCGGCGCTGACACCGCTAACGGGCGCGACAGCGAGTGGGCCCCCCCGCCTGCTCAGGGCCCCGGCACTTGCCCGGCCCTGCAATTTGCACACACTTACCCAGTGGCGGCTCTACCCACACACGACAGGCGGCGTGCAGGAGAGGGGCGGCAGGATCGCACAGTCCCGGCTGGCTGTCGCTGCTGTCACTGTGGGGGGAAGCAGAGATGGATCTTCCGCTTCCGCTCACCAGGAGCCGGGCCGGACCAGGTGATATGGCGGGCCGTATACGGCCGCGGGCCGGACGTTCCCCACCCCTGCGTTAAAGGGTTGATTGTGACTTGTAGGATCGCTACTTCCAATAGGTGGCGCTATAGAGTACAAGTCCTCTTTGTTTGAAGAGGCAATTTGCACATCCAAACATTGTAATAAGATCACCCCTAAGCCTTTGTTTTTCCAAACTAAATAACCCCAAGTGTAATAACCTGTCTTGGTATTGCAGACCCCCCCCAGTTCTCTAATAACCTTGGTCGCTCTTCTCTGCACCCGATCCAGTTCAGCTATGTCTTTCTTCTACACCGGAGACCAGAACTGCACACAGTATTCTAAGTGTGGTTGCACCAGTGACTTGTATAGAGGTAAAATTATGTTCTCCTCATGAGCATCTATGCCTCTTTTAATGCATCCCATTATTTTATTTGCCTTGGCAGCAGCTGCCTGACATTGGCCACTAAATGTGAGTTTGTCGTCCACCCATACACCCAGGTCTTTTTCAGTGACAGTTTTGCCCAGTGTTTTACAATTAAGCACATAATTATACATCTTATTTGTTCTACCCAAGTGCATGACCTTACATTTATCCCCATTAAAGCTCATTTGCCATTTATCAGCCCAAGCTTCTAGTTTACATAAATCCTCCTGTAATATAAAAATATCCTCCTCTGTATTTATTACCCTGCAGAGTTTAGTGTCATCTGCAAATATTGAAATACTACTCTGTATGCCCCCTACAAGGTCATTAATAAATATGTTAAAGAGAAGCGGCCCCAATACTGACCCCTTTGGTACCCCACTGCTAACCGTGACCCAGTCCGAGTGTGCTCCATTAATAACCACCCTTTGTGGAATAGATCACTTCATCTTAAGGGGATGGAAACTCTCAAAATGAAGAAGACTATTCCTATCTGTGGGTTTAGAGAAAAGATCTGTAGTTAAGTTACCCTGTGAATCCTTTATCACTAGGGTGTCCAAAAAAATTTAATTTATGAGTATCATAAGTCATGGTAAAATCTCTGTCCCTGTGGTCTTCTCTATATTGGAGAGACCACACAGAGTGTCAAGGACAGGATATCAAAGCATAAGTCCACTATACGATGCAAAGATACACTCCTTCCCATTCCACAACACTTTATTTCGGCAGGACATAATATATCCCAACTCCGTTACCAGGTCTTGGAACATGTCCCCCAATCACGACGGGGGGGGGGGGGGGGGGGGGAGGGTTACAGAGTAACGCAGCTAAAACGGAGAGAAGCCTACCGGATCCATGAACTGAATACTTTACATCCTAGGGGTCTCAATAGAGACTATGATCTGCATGCCTTTCTGTAATTTGCTTTTATCTCTTTAGTGATACAGTGATCTCAATATGAGGAGACATTATTATTGTATTATTCTATTCAATTATCCAGTGCCATATTTTAACACACACGTTCTTCTTACACAGAATCGCTAATTTTGTGCATCTTTGGACGGTCATTACTCCAAACTGCTCCTATTCTTTCTGCACTCTTCTTCCCTGAACGTTCTGACATGCGCTCTGTAAATGGAACGCAAGCGTCTCCTGTGGAACGCAGGACGCGACCTCTATCTTCCTCACAGTAGCGCCGACGTCACTTCCGGTTCTCCGTGCACCGCCACGAGATGGTCAATAGCGTTATTTAACACTGCCAGTCACCACCTCCATTCACCTCGAGACAAGCGGTGGATACCGCGTCCCAGGACCACATATCCCCATAGCCACTACTGGGTAAGTGCACGCTGCTACCACCATTGAACTATGTTGCTCCTTACTAGAACAGCGCATATGATGAATTTTTCTGCAGCTTAAACTTCCTTTTTGAATATCACTGACCATTCAGCAGACATCTTGTAATTGGTATGTCTACTACCTCTTATGCGATTCACAATATTCACACCAAATTGGTTCTCACCATTATGTATTTATTACCACAGCAGCTACTGGTACCACTATGAACTCTGGTATGTCTCCTTTGAAATACAGCTATACCCATATAGTGCACTATAATCAAATGTGTCTATGAGCAACTTGTGTTCACTTCACAGATATACTCAGTCCAATATCTACACTATATTGCCGGGTAAACACTGTCACTAGGTATGTCCGTTTAATTACTTATCTGTCTTTATCACCTAATATCCTGAGTACTATGGAGAAGGCTAGATATTGATTAGCCTATATAGAGGTTAATTTTACCTTAAATATGACCCAATTATGTGTTTATACTTCATTTTTCAACTGTAACATATATGTTGATCACTTATTGTATTTTGTATTATAGTACACTGATGAAGGTCTGTTTTGACCGAAACGTCTGTCTATTAGTGACCAAGTGTACGTATTAAATTTATCCCTTTTCACACAAATATGATTGTGCCCAGTCTTTGATTTACTATATGGTCTAGGAACCTACTGGAGCACCTCCCTAGAGCTGTGCCAGTATTCTTCAATACTTTCTCGCATGTGTGACCCAGGCCTTATACTCACCCTCCAGCGTCTTCACACAGTACTTTACAGACACCACACTGGTCCTGCAGCACCATCTCCTACCAGTAGCTTCCAACATAATAACATACTATTATATATAATAACACCACATATAATAGTATGTTATTTATGTTATTAAATATTTTACCACATTTTTTGCTTCAAATATATTTTTCCCTATTTTCCACCTCTAAAACCTGGGTGCGTCTTATAGTTCGGTGCGTCTTATAGTCCAAAAAATACGGTAAGTCAATAGTACAATCGAAAGGTCTATGTGGTGGTAGCCCCCTCAGCCTCGCTTTCAGAGAACACGTATTTAAAGTCTTTTAGGTACTCCGGAATACCCTCCAGACCGACAGACGACACAGATACAGATTTTAAAGGGGTGGACAATGGCACAGAATTGCAACACAGACTGGTACAATTGGACCCCAATTGGACAATTTCCCCAGTTACCCAATCAATAACAGGGTTATGACATTGAAGCCAAGGCATACCTAAAACCAAACCCGCAGGCAAATTATTTAAGACAAAACAGCTTATGTTTTTCACATGAGCCGGGCCCACTCTTAGAGAAAAAAAACCTCAGACATAAAACAGATTCCTTCTCGGTGAGAGAAGAGTCAATGGCCACCATCTTGACTGGGAACTCAAGCCTGACTGTCCCTATCTTATAAAGAGTCACAACACGAGAGTCAATTAAATTGATGGTAAATCTGCAGTCAACAAAAGCGGTAGTCACAACGGGACCAGCAACAAGTTCCAACTCCACCTGGAGAAGGATTTTAGCAAATGAGGAAAATTGTTTCTGGGAGTCTGGACAACCTCCTCGATCGTTACCCAGACTTAGGTGTTTCCCAACATCTTAGATGAGGAGAGACAAGAAGGACAGTCCTTTTTCCAGTGTCCCGGGGATCCACAGTAAAAGCACTGCTGGTTATCTCTGCTGCATCTTCTCTCTCTTTGACCGAGATGGCTCCCACCTCCATGGGTTCTGAAATCGAAGAAGTGTCCCCTAAGCTGGAGTATAAAGGTGTTTCCTGCTGCATCACCTCTCTGGCACGGAGCCTACGGTCCATATGGACAGCCTGAGTCATGGCGTCCTCCAGGGTATCCAGGGAGGATGCAACGCCAGTGCGTCCTGCAATCAGTTGGACAGGCCTCTGCGGAACAACCCTCTTAAGGCAGCATCATTCCAAGATATCTCAGCTACCCGGCGTCTGAACTCGGAACAAAACCACTCCACAGAATGCTTCCCCTGTGTCACACTCAACACCATATTCTCAGCCAGACGCACTCTATCAGGCTCATCATAAATATGCCCCGGAGCCTTAAAAATCAGATCCACAGACATACGTTCCAGAGCGGAGGGAGAGAGAGAAAAAGCCCAAGCCTGTGGAGGTCCCCTTAATAATGACATAATAATTCCCACCCTCTGGCTTTCATTCCCAGAGGTGCGTGGATGCAGAGAGAAAAACAATTTACACCCCTCTTTAAACATCCTGAATAATTTTTTACCCCCAGAAAAGGTGACAGGTAACTTAACAGGTGATTCGGGGGAAACTAAGGAAACATCTGTGGCACCCTCATCCAAGCCCCAGAAGAAAAAGAACCCTGTATGGCGCTAGCAACCTCTCTTTGAATCTGTTGATGCGACTGAGCCAGGGTTCGCTGATCCACAGATAGTTTTTGCATCATTTGAGTGAGGCTACTCACTTGTTCAGCGAGTGCACGCAACGGGTCCATGGCTAGACTAACACCCCCCCCACACCTGACAAGGAAGAAGTACTGTGAGGTCAGTGATAATATCAGGAACCCTGCTGCAGACTTACAGCAGGAGTCTGCGCAAGAATACTGAGAGGTCAGAGAGTGTGAGAGGAGAGCTGCGGTGAGCTTACCTGCCGAAGCACAGGACCTGAAGCACGTGACTACCGGGCGAGTGGCCAGAGGCGGAGTCAGATGCCGAGTAGCGGCAGTGACCGTCGATGCCGGAGAGTAGTCAGAGCGTGCCAAAGTCAAGCCGGGAGGTCTGTGAGGTGCAAAAGGTTTAAATATAGAGAGTGGTCATGACGAAGCCAAATGTCAGAAAGCCGAAGATAGCAGTACAGTACAAATGGGGCAGACGGGTGGGAAGTCAGAGTAATCAAGCCAAAGGTCAGAGCCGGAATAGACAGTAAGCACAGAGTCACAAGGCAAGGCACAGAACGAGAAAACAGACCGGGTCATACACTGAGAGGCAATCGGATAAAACAGTATGCAAGCACACCAAGGGGTCAGACATACAGCCAAGAACGAATATATCACTGACAAGGAATACCAGATGGGGCGGGTATATATAGCCCTCCCAAACCAAAAGGAGGCCATTAACCCTGAGAGGACAGAGAAGGGAACCCTGTCCACAACCATGACACCACACTATTAGTGGCTCAAAGGCTGTTAAAAAGCAACAAGGTTTCTATAAACCAATCCAGTAAAATCTGCTCTCATTTCTGAGTCTTGCAGTGTGCTCAAACAACATTTAGAATCCTTGTATTTAGAAATATTATAGTGAGAAGAATCCACTTAATTTATGGTGTGTGTCTCCTGGAGCACAATATGGGCACTATGTGTTCACTCTCAAACATCCACTGCGTGTTAATTTCTGGAAAGTGGCTGTAGAGTAAAAATAATGACTCCTCCTATAGATTATAACTCTCACTCAGTGAATTAATTTACAAAATGGAATCACTTTATGGATATTTCGACAATTCCGATTGTGAGGAAGGAACAGCCACCATCTTGGATATGGCCTGCTCCAGCCGCCATGTCTGAATTCACAGATTCACAGCAGCTAACTGCTGTAATTCACTATGGCCTGTGGGCATATTCAATACAATATGGGTTGGTCTCCACTCTGAATGAAAAGGTCTATTAGTATGCTGAGTAGATTCGACTCAAGACAGGGTTTACTGCTCAATGTGAATAGCCAGGCCTGTTAGTATGCTAAGTAGGCCAGGCCAAAACAGTACTTCAAAGCTAGAGGCTTCAATTAGATTATACCTGCCAGCTAGACACAGAAAACACATCTATTGTGTCTCCCAGCCATGACGGCTCCGTTCTAGGATTATGAATTATGAGCACATCTTTCTAGGTACAGGCTCATAAAAAATATCTATGTGATCCTGTGGACCTTGGGCATCTGACAGTGCCACTCCCAAGTCGGTGATGGCTCGGGGGCCTAAGATATAGAGATTGACCCTCCACAAAGACACAATCGGGCCAGGTTTGATCTCCACGCGACAGGCAAAACATGCTGCATACGCTGGTACCTCTCGTGTCCTGATCCGATCGTCCTGGAGAAAGTTAACCCCTTTCTTAGGTATTGGGAATAAATTCTGCAGGGAGCTAAGGGTGGAGATTATTAGCCCACCCTCTGGCACCGAGGGGAGGGACCTAGCAGGTATAAGAACTGTGAGCGGATGGCAGACCCTGTTCATTCTCACAGTAGCCAAGACAATGAAGAACTAAGGACCAAGGGACAGATCTGCCAAGGGAGCAGCGGCACACGTTTTGGGGGACTGTCCAGCAACTAAGACTTTCACCTGTGGATCGCAGAGCTCCCTGCCTCACATGCCCCTACAACCTGGTAATATTGACCTCTAGCTAATACCTCTAAGCCTTGTACCATTACTGTTGTATTTTACTCTGACTGCAAATCCATTGTAAATCCGTTGTATAGCTTACTGTATATTTCTGTAATTATCTAGTGCGCCCTTAAGGCAATTAAACCATAAAATTAATCTTGGGCTGATGCTTTTACTCTGATCACGAATCCTAGAATACCAAGTGGGTAACAGGACACCCTCCCCGGCGGCCATTAGCTCTCGGTGCAGTTCCCTTACTAACCTGAGAGACGAAGGGGGCGCCGGAGAGCTGTGCCTGTGGAGTTACGTCACATTGGGGACGTGGAAGGACGGGGGTCGTCCTTCACACCGGTTTTCTGTAATTTAGTTATATTAGGGCTTCTGCATGTGGTGTGTCCAATCTCATCTGGGATCTGTTCCTGCTGTCGAAATCTGCTCCCTACTTCAGCCAATTGGAAAGTACCACTCCCTACTAAAGCTCAAAGCACATTGCCGAAATCTGCCATATACAGGGTTGTTCTCCTCTGGTTCAGTCCTCTGTGCTCAGCTCGCGGCTTGTGTATTTGTTTCCTGTTGTATCTTATCTTTCCTCTTATATCTTCGGATTCTGTCCTTCTGGTTTTGACCCAGCTAACTGACTATTCTTCTTAACATCTAACACCACAGAGCAGCAGGTAACACCATGGTCAAAGTCTATGGGTCCCAGAGTAAGGGCAGATCCAAGTAAGGATGTTAAAGGGTGATGAGCAAGGCAATCCTTGGGATATGGAAATGTTATGTATTGGTAGCTGAGGAGGCAGGGGCAAAAAACCGCATAGGCAGCCTGACACCAGAGAGGTTGGAAACTAATAGGTTGCAGACCCCTAAACTAACCGTACAACTAGAAGCAGCCGTGGAGCGTACCTACGGTGGTCCTAGACGCCTCGGCACAGCCGGAGATAGCCATCCCCGAAGACGGAAAGCCAGCTGCCCCGGAGTAGACCCCAAAAGAGTAGGAAGCCCCCAAACATATAATGGCGGTTAGACAAGATGAAAATACGAACACAGACAGAAAATAGATTGAGCAAACGCTGGGGCCCAAACCTGTCTAGATAGGACAGCACAGGAGAGAATACTTTCTGCAACCCAGAAAAACCCTAGGAAAAACTCCCAACACTTCTGAATCCAAAAACACTGAGACCACATGGTCTCAACCACCTATATCAGATCTCTGGTGTGGACAAGTAGCTACCCAGCAGTAAAATATCACAAGAACTGAGCAAATGAACAAATACAAAAACGAACAGAGACCAGCCAAAGCCCCCCAGAGGGGACCCGGCTGAAGACAAAAAGCAATGCAGCAAAAAGCAAGGGATTCAAACCACAGTAAAAAAAACTGAAAGAGACTTATCTGAACGCAAGCAGGAGACAGCAGGAAAGCAAGCTGAATTCCAACCTAAACCAGGAAGCACAATTGATCACCGGCGAGGATCATGGGAGTTCAGCTCACTTATATCAGGCCAGTCAGTACCACCTGACCACCACTCGCTATTTGCAGGTGTAGGGCTCTTGGTATTCAACATTGGTTCAATACCCTCATAGTGCCAAGCATGTTCATGGTGGACAACTTTTGAGGTACCAGGTGACCCAATACATTGTTTCTGCAAGCTATTCCAGTTAGATCTGCATTCAAATAGCTAAATGGCGCCCCTTCCCTTCTGAACACTGCCATGTGCCCAGACAGTAGTGTACAACAGTATATAGGGTATTTTGTGAAGTTGAAAAATAATTTGCAAGATTCATTTGTTTTCTATTATCCTTTGTGAATAATTCCAAAGTTATCACCACATAAGTGACACACGTCAGATTTGAAAAAATGGGGCCTGATTAGGAACACAAAACTGGCTGCAGGAAGAGGTTAAATCAGAGTATTTTGGACAGTAAGTACTGTAGTTGAAAACTGTGCTTATAGACAATAAGACAAATGATCAAACTCAACAGTCTTCATCAGTAATAAATGAGTAACTAGTGGTGAAACCTCTCTGGTGTAATTAGCGTATGGGTCTCTGTGACTTCACAACCTAAACTATCCTAAGGTCCAATATTTTCTGTCAGATGAGTTTCAAGAAGAAATATTACACATTTAAAGAGAACAGTGTATAATAGTGCAGAGCTGAGATGTCTTAAAGGGAACCTGTCAGCAGGATTGTGCACAGTAACTTACAGACACTATCAGGTCGGCGCCATTATACTGATACAATGATACCTTGGTTGATGAAATCCATCTTGTGGTTGTTGTTTAATCTGTATTTGTAGTTTTCAGTAATGAGATTCTCGTGCTCTGGGGCGGGACTGTGGCGGGGCTTTATGTGGTGCTCTGATTACATATGCATCTGTATTGGCTTATGACAGGTCACTGATCCCTCAGTGATCTGCCCCCTATTTTACATAATGCATATAATAGTGTTGATATTATTGTTGACAATGCCTATAATATTGTGGCTATTGTGAGGCTTAGGAAAAAGATTACATCCAGCAAAATGTCATCGGCTGTGGCGGCGCCTGCGCAGTAGCATCTATATGTAAGAGATAGGTGCTAGTGGACAGGTGCCGCCGGTGTCATTTTGCTGGATGAAATTTTTTTTATAATCCTCATAATAGCCACAACATTATAGGCATTATCAACAATAATATCAACACTATTATATGCATTATGTAAAATAGGGGGCAGGTCAGTGAAGGATCAATGACGTGTCATAAGCCAAATCAGATGAATATGTAAGCAGAGAACTACATAAAACCCCGCCCACAGCCCGCCCTAGAGCCCGAGAATCTCATTAAGTGAAAACTTCAAATAAAGAGTTAATGTTGTCGATCATAAAAGCAAAATTTGGCCAGAAAGACTGGACCTGGTCTTGTAGGGACCATATGAGACATTCAGCAGAACAGAAAAAAAAGAAAGTAGATTCAACCAATAAAATATCAGGATTCTAGGAAGCCAACAGCATCATTACCCTCCGCTTTCTCTTACAGGCTATCATAATACTTTTCTTCAAGTGATTTTCTAACTTGTCCGCACATTCTACGTACGCTGTCATTTGGCTTTGTGGTTTACAGATCTGGATAGGTAAGGATCAGTATCTTTAATCCCAGGAGGTAGGTGGATCCTCCAGGTTGTAAGTTCTATAGAAAAGGGCTTTCAGTGCCCAAAGTCATTTGAACAGTTTTGGACGAGAATGTTGTGGTCTGGAGGCAAAATGGTGATCATGGTAATACGGTCTGACTACACCAGCAATAAAGCAGCCACAGCCGGTGACTGAGAAGAGTCTGTGACCTCTCTGCATTTAGTGGTTACTACTCACCTGGGTAGTCATATGTAGGAATCTCCTCTTTACACCGCTCATCACCCCTCACATATGTCTCTGTAGTATTAATATGGGTCAGATCTTCACCCTGAAACAAATATTGTAAAAGTCACAGACAGATGGAGAAGTCCCATCTATGATCAGCTCTAATCCTGCCATCTCCACCGTTCTCATTACACAAGTATAAAACATATAATACTGGAGGATAAAACAAGACTGAGCACAAGACCTTCACAGCCGTCTACACATCATAGTGGAGATCTCATGACACCTTCTCTCCATCTACCTGATGATCCTGAGGAACACTGGGATCTTCTTGTTTATAATCCTGTGGAAGAAGAGGACGGGGACATCTCTCCGGTGTTGTCATCTTACTGGATAGATCTGGAGGAAACACATACAGGGACTGAATTCATTCTTTACATACAGATAATTATAGTCCGTGTGTATTTAGTCCTGTCTATTACCTGGTGATGTGAGGGGCTGGGGAACCTCCATCATGACGTCCTTGTACAGATCTCTGTGTCCTTCTAAATACTCCCACTCCTCCATTGAGAAATAGACAGCGACATCCTGACACCTTATAGGAACCTGACACATACAATGATACCGTCATCCCCCGATCCCTTCATAGCGTTACTGTATAATGTCCCAGCATTCCCAGCAGTGTCACCTCTCCAGTCAGCAGCTCAATCATCTTGTAGATGAGTTCTAGGATCTTCTGGTCATTGATGTCCTCATGTATCAGGGGGTGAGGTGAAAGTCCCGTGATTGGGCTCAGGGGTCTTTGGCATCCTTCAGACACAGGGTCCTGACAGCGTTCACTAGAGGTCTTCATCACTACTGTGTAATCCTGGTTATGGAAAGACACATTAATAAATCTCACTACAGACATCTCCAGAGTCCTCACCTCTCCAGTTCTGTCCATCTGTTATTCCCATAGATAAGAATGATGTAATGTGACGTCATCAGAATCTCTCACCTCTCCAGTAAGCCGGAAGAGGATCTCTAGGGTGAGGTGTAATATCCTCTCCGCCATCTTGTCTCTGTCCATATTCATCCTTGATGGGTAAATCAGGAAAATTCTCTTCTATAGAAGATCTTCACTGAGAGGATCCGATATTGTAGAGACCTGAATGAGAAGAAGATGAGCCGATGTAACATCATAAAATCCTGTGTAATAATACAATTACTGGAGATAATAAGGGAAACATATGAGGAGATTTATTATTTTACAGTATTTAGCTTTCTTCTTTACATCTACTAATAAAACATATATTTAGGCCACAGACAACAAGCAGTTTCTTCCTCGGAGTCGGCAGCTGAATACGTTCCTCATAGACTCATCCTCCATAACGCTAATTCTCCTCTCATTTACCGACCCTGGAATCGGCATTAGTAATACTGCAGGAGATATTCATTACACGTGACAGGAGAAATAACTACTTCATGATGAGGACGACATCTTCATCTTCTACTACGGCTCTAGAGACATATTAGTCCAGAGTCGTCACTGACTCCATCACCACCGGCGTCTATATGAATGTTTCCCGTCTTCCCGCACTGTAATCTTCTATCACGTTAGATCTCAGCTCTGATTCACACACAGAAGTTTGAGTCTTTTATAAAAGCTTTTTTGATTGCACAAACGCCACAACAGTAAAGATCTGATCCCAAAGTCTCCATGTACAGTGATTTATGGGGATTATTTCTGGCCTCAGGCTTTCCTATATTACAGGAAAAACACCAGAAAAAAAGCAGATATTAAAATGTTTCAAAAGAAAATTGGCTCCAAGAACCATTTCCGGTGACTGCCTCTTGAAGCTCATCAAGAGAATCCCAAGAGTGTGCAAAGCAGTCATCAAAGCAAAAGGTGGCTACTTTGAAGAACCTAGAATATAAGACATTTTTTTAGTTGTTTCACATTTTTTTTTTGTTAAGTATACACAGCAATTCCACATGTGTTAATTCATAGTTTTGATATATATACTGTATGTATGTATATATATATTTGGCAGAGTCATATCTCTCGACTCTGCATACCGCGTGCTGCCGTTGTATTTGGCAGGCCGGATCAGATGTTATGGAGATGAATGAAAGAGACCAAAGTCCAAAAATAAAGTAAACTTTCCTTTACTTAACAAAAACTTGATGAGAAGTATATACATCAGATAGCAGGCACAACACTTTATGAATGCTTTTTCTCAATTATGCAAAGTCAGGAACTTTCCGGTTACATGTGGCGGTACATAACTTTTGTTACAACCCACCGTAGTCCAGCAAACCTGAGCTAAGAACCTCTCCCTGCTCTTTGTCTCCACTATGCTCCCTGCCTGGAATCCAGATTCCCACAGCCATTATATCTTTCCTTCAGAACGTACTATCTGATGTCTCCCTCCTGGCACACAACAACATATCAATTCAGGACTACAATCAGATAGAAAGTGAGAAATACAGAACTTTGGTCTATCTGACTCATCACAAGGAATTTGTTCTCCTGTGTGCCCATGTAGCTCGGTATGAGGTCTCCCACACAGTATGATGGCCTTCACAGACCCCGCACAGTATGACAGCCCCCAGGACCTCACTCTGTATTATGGCCACCACAACCTGCTATTTGAAATAAGGACTCAGTATGGAGGCACTGATAGTCCACCACAACCCCTTA